>JAKGSA010000653.1:89430-161207 GCA_033558755.1 Philaethria dido
TGAGTAGCGGAACTCAACGCCGCGCTTTGCCTTGTTACCAAACCCAGGAAATGAAAATACTAAACTTTTACATTTCCTGGAGTGGGAATCGAACCCACAACCTGTCGCCTTTACAGTCGCACGCTTGTGCCTCTGCGCCACGACAGTTAAAACAGAATCATTTCTCCACTATGATTTTTTCATTCCGCTACTCAGCAACTCGAATTCGAGTGAAAACTAAAGAGCGGAGTGTCTTGACCCTACGTTTTCTCTGACTACCCTGCCTTACAGAATAAAATGGATAAAGATTCTTCTTATAAAATGCGGGAACATGTAAAAGATATAATAATTGCCTCAAATGAGAATCGAACCCACAACCAATTACGCTTACAATCGCCCCACTGCGCCACAAAGGTTTCTAAATAAAAAAATAATATAACCTTAAAATAGCTAACACCTTTATCACAAAAGACAAGTATGCAATTAGATATAAGGTCATACTAAATACAGAAATAACAATATTATATGTATGGAAGAATGAAAATAGATTAGTGTATTTATATAAGAAAAGGCGACCTTTTAAAAGCGTTTTACGTAATACTTTCCGCCCGAATTGAAGACATTGCGTGTTAAGTGGCGGAACTCAACGCCGCACTGTCTTACCAAGCCTTTTTTTAAGTTTTTCGAGTGGGTAATGAAGTCACAACCAATTACGTCTACAGTCAAGGTTTATTCTTGTGCCACGATGGTCTCTAGAAAAGTTATAAATTTAATATTTCTTTTATCGTTTTTATTTCTTTTCAAAGTAAACTACAAAAATAAAGAATAAAGTGATATATCACTACTTTTTTGCCAAACTATAATATATAACAAACTGCTATAAAAGTATCGTTTTATTAAATGTAATTGTAAATATCTACGTACAGATGGTCCGTATTTCTTATTTAAATAACATACATACATACATACATACAATAGCTTCACGCTGTATCCCACATATAGCAGGGTAGGCAGAGGGAATCTAGTGTTAAGACACTCCGTTCCCCATTTTTTCTTGCAAATTTAAATAAAATTATGTTTTAAATATTATTATTATTATTTTAATTATATTTAATTGCTCTTATAAAACTAAGCAAAGCAAAAACAACAATACAAAACGAAATTAAAACCAAATTAACATCACTTATTCAACACACGATCTAATCATAAAACAGAAGGAAGTTCACTATACTCTTACATAAACATACATACACACATAAAGCACAGTAGCAATATCGCAAAGTTGGAAACCCCAAGCTTTCAATTTTCGTCCAGCATTTCTTATTTAGTTTCGCGCAAATTATCTCCAATTCTTCATATTATTAAACATCCAGGGCGCCCCCCGGTACTGGCTAGGGGGTAATGATGGGAGCGGTCAACGCCCCACCCGACGTCCGGCTCACTTGTTCTTGTAAAATTTTTCCCGATCTTTATTTTCTTTGTAGACGTATATAATTAGGGAGTTTTGTGTGTGTGTGGGTGTGTAGCGTCTATGTGTGTGTAACATCCGTGTATACACGCTATACAGGGTGGTCTAGTTATTAGTTTTCTTGCGAGTTTCGGCGGGATGTTTTTGTTAGATTTCGATAATTTCGCGACAGCATGGGGTGGAAAAATCAATATATGTGTGTGGATTGGATGCGGGGAAGTTAATTCTAATGAAGAAGTACGTTATTTATTGTTACATTTATATGATGTTGAAGTGAAGGTTTTGTGTAGTGTCTTTTAGGTCTGTTTAAGTACTTTTGTATTCATATTTGTATAATTTATTATATTAATATGATACTTAATTTAGCTTCACGCTTTGCCCTGCTAGAGTAGACAAAGAAGACCTAGTATCAAGATAGCGTACTCGTCGGATACTTTCTAAGGTCAAGTTACTCGAAGTCTTAATAAATTGTAGCCTACTATTGTAATGTATAAGTTATATTACTAAAAGAGTTAGATCTATCACTTAGATCTATTAATATGTTTTAACGTAAAAAAATGGAACATTCATCCTTACTATGTCAAAGTGGGAAACAGAGTGTCTTAACACTAGGTTCCCTCAGCCTACCCTGCTATATGCGGGATACAGCGTGAAGCTATGTATGTATGTATGTACTATATGTCAAGACATTTTAGTCTACTTTCTACCTAAATTCAAGACATTGCATGTAGTGACTAAGCCCAACGTCACGTTTTATTGTACCAATTCTCCCGTTCTCTTTCAACAATTCCGTTCCCCACTTTCCGCCGAATTGCGTGCTAAGTGGTGGAACTCAACGCCGCGCTATAACTAGTTACCAAACCCAGGAAATGAAAATACTAAGCATTACATTTCGTAGAGTGAGAATCGAACCCACAACCTGTCGCGTTTACAGCTACGCTTGTGCCTCTGCGCCACGACAGGCGCCAGACAGAGGAAGATTTTTTTAATATTATCACTCCCCCGAAATCGAACCCGCAACCAATCGCGTTTATAGTATAACGCTTGTACCACGATGGTCTATAAAATAATTAATTCCTAGTAAAACGGGCGTTTATAATAAAATAATAACTAAAAATTTGATATTCCACCCACTTTCTTTAAGCGCTTAAGTACTCTCAATTTCTGTCGGACATAAAAATCTTTAATACTTCGTGTCTTTCCAACGACACGTGTAAGCTTTATACAATATTAACGGAATACTTCTTTTCGCTTTTTCCTTATATTATACTATATATAATATTTTGTATAAAAATTAAGGTTTTTTAATAAACTTTCACTTTATTATGGTAAATGGATTTTGGTGCGTGTATAAGTTGATAAATCGATATATAATAATACTTTTGCAGGCATTTTTAAGTTTTATCTGTAAATACTGTTTTTATGTTATTTAATATATATGAGGGCAGTAGTGGCTCAGAGCCACAACCGTGCGACTGTAAACGCAAAACGTTGTGGGTTCGATTCCCACTCCAGGAAATGAAAAGATTAAATAATATTTGGTACCTAGTACTTAATTAAATCTATGACCCAATTACCGTTATATACTTAGAAATTAGAACCACTGAGTTACTATTTTTACTTTTTACTTAAAGTTAAATAGTTTGTAGTGCTATTAAAACTATATGGGCGGAAAGTGGGAACGGAATGACAATGAAGGTTCTCTGACTACCCTGCTATGTGGAAAAAAGGTGAAAGTGGAGAAAACATTGAAAATTGAATTACTCAACTATTACTCATTATGCATAGGTAAAAAATAAAATAAAAATACAGACATATACATAACACATCGTATCTGAATTAAAATGACCTAACTTTATATGTAACACATAAGAAATCGTAGAACAACATAATACAAGAACCGTAAAACAAGTTAATGTTAAAAGAGGATGGAGTGTCTTGACACTAGGTTCTCTAGTTCCGTCTGCTATAGCATGTATGGGATACAGCGTGAAACTAAAAAAATCTCTAGTTTTCCAGATTTTTAATGAAACTATTTTAACTGGGAAAATGACGTATATAGTATCTATCTGTTGCCACGGACTACTGTCAAATGTTCCAAACTTTGGATTTTCGAAATGTATTTTCGAATACCAAAATTTATGCTATTAATCAGGTTAAAATAGTTCCATGTATAAAAAAAAACTAAACTCAAAACAAAAGTTGACAGATGAGAACAGGCCATATGAGGCCGAACCAGGTCACTATATAGGACTAAACGGTGTTTGGGCGTAAAGAACTATATCGTCCTGCCAATGACACTTAGTTTCTTCAAGGCGAACTTGGCCTTGCTTTCCAGATCATAGTAATTTTGAGCTAGATCACTTTCGTTCTAAAAATACAATTGGAACTTGGTTCTCTTTGCCGTTTCCAATAAGTAGATAATGTGTTCCTTATATAACGATATCCAAGTTTAGAAACAAATACTAAGATTTATAACTATATGTATGTAAAAAATAATTTAAAAGGGAAAAAATCGTCATAGCTCTTGATTTCTTATACACTGAAATATAATAATATATATTAAAAATAATTATTTCAAAAATTAATTTTAATACCATCATGCGATTGGCACACGCTACAGTTATGTACGACCCTCATTCTAGGAAATGATTATATTTGAATTATACTACGTTCAAATTTTTATACGTTTTCTAAAAAATGGTTTTCTTATCCTAGGTGTGATAAACATTTTAGAAACTATCAAAAATATATCTTAATTTCCGGTCTGGTTAGGCAATGCGTATAGGTATAAGGAGTGCTTGGAAATTTCGCAGTGAAATCGACATTTTCCTGACGAGTAGCAAAGAGTTTTAATAGAAAAAAATAATTATAAGCCCATAATTATTTCAAACCTGCTTATTCTGATGAGTTCTGAGTTATTCTGATGAACTTATAAACTTACGATAAGCTTTTCGTTGAATTTATAGTTTATCACTGAAAGTTTCATCTAGATCCGTGAAATATTGGAGTAGGATCAAACATGCATCCATGCTAATTATCTTTTACATTTATAATATCTACTAGATACTTAGAGTTATATTTTAGCCAAATCATTTATAAATCTTTGGGCTATTATACCTTATATATAAGCTATCAGTGGCGAGGGGTGAAAATTTTAGTTAGGCAAGCCGGTAAATTAAGGGAAGCCGATATTTAGGGAAGCCGGTATATATATTTGGGGAAGCCGGTCATTTTTAGGGAAGCCGATATATTTAGGGAAATCGGCATAAGATTTCAAGGTATTTCGTTATACAATTTTAGCGATGATCTTTTTTTTTAAGTCTATAAGATGTCAGAGCTTGTTTTTTTGCAATTTTATGCCCAATATTTTCCTGGCGACCTTTTTTCTTAGCCCTCACACCTTGTTTAACTTTGTTTTTTCGAGCTCTACATTATCCTGACGAGTTTTTTTTTTAGTTCTCAAACTTGTACTTTGAAAAGTTAGGCAAGCCGGTGGGAATCGAGTTATATGGACGCCTCGCCACTGTAAGCTATATTATTGTAAAATTATTCTAAAGTTTTAAATCCGTTCAGTAGTTTTTACGTGAAAGAATAACAAACATCCATTCACATTTATAATACTAGTAAGTTATTTTATTTATTTATTTTTTTATCTTCACGCTGTATCCCGTATATAGCAGGGTAGGCAGAGGGAACCAAAGAATCTAGTGTTAATACACTCCATTCCCTTTCAACAATTCCGTTCCCCACTTTCCGCCAAATTGAGGCACTGCGTGTTGAGTGGCGGAACTCAACGCCGCACTTTGCCTTGTTACCAATCCATCACATCCACCATCGAACTCACAACCTTTTGCGTTCACATCGCACGTTTGTGCCTCTGCGCCAAGACAGGCTAATAAGTTAATCAATACTTGAATCAATACAAGTAACTGTATGTGTCAGCGGTTTCGTAGGGGAAAACTAACAATAAGAGCTGCGATTCATTTAAAAGTATTCCCTCATAAGGTCCCTAATTTATCACACACGTAAATCTGAGGACTTTCTGTATAAATATTTATATGTCTGCATTGAATTAATCATGTGTTTGACGAATTTGATTAAAGTTGAGTAGGGATTGGGAAGTGACCGTTGATGGATTGAAGGCAAATATGTCAGGGTAGGCAGAAAGCCTAGTGTTAAGACACTCCGTTCTAAATTTACCGCCTGAAATCAAGACATTGTGTCTTGAGTTGCGGAACTTAACGCCGCGCTTTATCTTACCAAGGTGCTAACGAAAGTAATTTAAATATAATAATTCAGATGGTTATTGGAATAGAATCCATAAATATCTTGATAATAATAAGACGCTGTTCCACTGCATCACGTTATGTTAAGTTAATTTTAATTATTATCATTTTCTATATAATTTTCACGTATTTTCCATATTGTAGAGTGAGTAAAATGAGTATAGTGATAAGGTATTCAATTCTCTAACCTGCACTTATTTTATAAACGTATTGCTAAATTGTGGAAATCAACACCGAATTAAGCGAAGTAGCTAAACATTGTCATTTTAAAAGAAATATATAGATTCCAAGACGAGGCGTGGTTTCTGCTCCGTTCCAATTTTTATTCACTACTAATGTATTTAACTAAACTAAGTACGTTTTTTTTTTTTTATGGATAACGGATGGCAAACGAGCAGAAGGACCACCTGATGGTAAGTGGTTACCTTCGCCCATGAACATCTACACCACCAGAGATGTTGTAGATGCGTTGCCAACCTAGAGGATAGAGACGGAATGGGAGGATAATGTAGTAGTCCGCTATCGGAACCACCACATTTTTGGGAAAGAATGGGTGGGAAAGGGGAAAACCTGGCTTGCATGCCATCGAACCGGAACACATCACAAGATATTTGGCGGTTCGTCTTTGACATGATAGTGGTCGCGAGCCAGACGGAGGACGAACCTCCTACCACCAAACAAAAGTACGTGAATAACATTTAAAAAATAAAAGAACATTCATGTAGTATTACATATATGTATATTTTAAATTTTATATAAATTTAGTAAATTTGGCAAAGACAACGGGTTATCGGAAACAGTTATCCTCTTTCCTGCTAACGACAAATTGTGTATGTCCTGACAGAAAGCGGCGTTGAGTGATCACTAAGTTAGTTAAACTACGATGAAGGTGAAAAACTAAGCATTTACACTGTAATTGATAGTAGACAATGTATAAGATAAAAAAAATAATAAAAAAGTCTAACCTAATCTAGAGTGATCGGCCAGAACTTTTGGCGGAGTATATTTGAAAATATATGGATATGGCTTTTAACTATGGATTTTCCCACTGGGTGAAACTATTTTTGACGGCTATTTCAGCCAAAAAAGCTATTGTAAAAAAAATCAGTTCATATCGTATCAGTTTCATACTTTATCTCGTATAATCGGGTAGTCGGAGAGAACCTAGTGTCAAGTCACTCCTCGTTTTTCGCCCGAATTCGTGACATCGCGTATTAAGTGATTAACGATTGACGATTTTTCATTTTTAAATGGTCTAAAGCAGTGATTCTCAACCACAGTGCCGCGGCACTTTTGTAAATATATGATAATGTTAATATTATTAAATTATATAGTGTGTTGTAGTAAGTAAATAACTTTTATCTCTTTCATTGTGTGCCGCCAAATTTTGAAATCATTAATATATGCCGCAACAAAAAAAGGTTGAAGTTATTGGCACAAAGATTTGTATTATGCGAATATATTTCCTGTAACTTAAAAAGTAGTATTTCCACAATAAATAGATAGAAATTTTAACAAACTTGTTATAAGTAACGATAAGTTATTTTTTGCCTTTAATTTTCTTTTTAGCTTCATTCACCCTGTATCCTGCACATAGCAGGGCAGAGCATATTTTACAATAATATAATTTAATATTGCGAAAACTATTTGGGGCGATCAACAAAACGTTCATACAACATCGCTTAGAAAGGTAGCTCCGGAAATTCCTATTACTCATTCACTTAAGATGCCACCTGGTTAGGTCAAGTTAGGTAAATTGTATATATTACATACTCATAACCTTAGAATGGGTATTAAATGTACGAAGAATATTATATTTTAACCGACTTCAGGAAAAGAAAGATCGCAATTCGATTGTTTTTTTATACATAAATATATCCATATATAAATACGTGAAGCTAAAACTTTGTAGCCCTTTTTACGAAATTTTTTAACAAATTTCCAAAAAGTCCATTTTTTAACCAATATAGATATTGGGGAGGAAATCATAATAGAACGGAGTGTCTTAATACTAGGTTCTCAGGTTTCCTCTAACTACCCTGCTATATGCGGCGTATAGTGTGCTTTAAGCTAAGCGAAAAAATTATAAAACATACCATTACCTTTAAAAATTGGTTAAGGTAAAGGTAATAAACAATAAATCTTAAATCTGGATTTAAGATGGGTGCGCATTTGTCCGTGTTCCTGTGAACATAATTGTATGGAGCAATTGATATCATTTGAGGCAAGTGTATAATAATTTATTTATACATGTTGTGTTAGTCATACTCATATGCGTTGTTTCCTACTATTAGTTGTGATTGTTCTCATTAAATGAGTCTTAGTCTTATGATTATAACAAACTAGGATGAATAATGTCTTTGCGAAAATCAAAGACGGTTTCAATAAATTATGTCTATGCAAAATTTGTAAAAGCCATAATTATATTATAAACTCAAATTGGGCGGAAAGTGGGGAACGGAATTGTTGAAAGAGAACGGAGTGTCTTAACATTAGGTTCTCAGATTTCCTCTGCCTAAAAAAAATATTATAAATGGAGAACGGTTACTCTGTCTACCTTGCTATGCTGGCTAAATCGTAGAACTACTGAATGTATTTACATTCATACGTATTTTTTCAGTTTTAGTAGTATAAATATACTTTAATGGGCTAGAACAGTTAGCTTGCTTAGGGTCATCTCAGTTATATCTAATATTCTTTTTTTTTTAACTTAACGCTGTATCCCGCATATAGCAGAGTAGGCAGATTGAGGCATTGCGTGCTGAGGGGCGGAACTCAACGCCGCGCTTTGCCTTGTTACCAAACCCAGGAGATGAAAAATTCCATTTCCTGGAGTGGGAATCGCTTGTTTTTTTTTTATTAACATATTAAAAATTCATCTTGTTGATCATTAAGTTTTCCTTGATTGAATTGTATTTTTTATATTTATTACCATATAACTTTTTACTAGGAAAACTAATTTTGATGATGATATGATAGCTAATACTTCTGACTTTTTTTTTAACTTCACGCTGTATCCCGCATATAGCAGGGTAGGCAGAGGGAACCTGAGAACCTAGTGTTAAGACACTCCATTCTCTTTCAACAAATCCGTTCCCCACTTTCCGCCAGATTGAGGCATTGCGTGCCTCTGATGTACTCCTAATTCCTTTTAAATTTAGTTGAGATTTGACGAGTTTTTAAGTTATTCGTAATAATTGTACTTTTTAATAGATTTTCTTTAAATCAGTTTTCTTTTAAGCAAAAATTTCCATTATTTTTCAACAAATTAAAATTCCGTCCTATATGTTGCGTTAAATCCTCTGAATATCCCCAAACTTTATATCTACGTTAAAATAACCACATATTAAACCTTATATCCTCATATGTTGTAATGTTCTCAACAAAACAATACATGCAACACATCATATAAACTGTTAATACTACAGAAGCAATTTTCCGGTATATTTTTCTCAATAGTGGTGGCACATATAATCCTGGGGTGGGGTTGGGGGTGAGGGTGAATACTGTTAAACTAATTATTGTGGGGGCTCGTACAAGGATATTTTCCATCCAGCTCCTTTCACTAGAAGGAAATGTGTTAAGTTTGCGTTGAAACTCCATGGATTTTGGTGTGCAACGTCGACTTTGGCTATTAATTGGATGGGTGGTCAGATTTTGTGTAGCTTTCTTGTCTTTTAGGAATTTATGGTTTACTAGATTTTTCTTTGTTTTTTTAATTTTTTTTTTTACAATTGTTCTTTGAAATAACCTTTGGGTAGCAGATATTTGTAAAAATCTCTCTACAGATGCTAACGGCATAAATAAGTTGCAACAAGTGTATAAGAATTTGGACGCAGCCGGATGTAGAACGCATGGCTTAGTGGTCAGAGCGCTTGGACGTTTTCCAAGAGGCACGGATTCGAGTCCCGCTGCATTCAAATTTTTATACGTTTTCTAAATATGTTTTTCGTTTCCTAAGTGTGGGATTAACACTTTAAAACTTCAAATATACTAAATATTATTTAAAATTTTCATTTCATTCTAGCGATTTCCTTGCTCAATTTTATACTATACAAGCTTACGTCCGCGGCGTCGCCCGCGTAGATGTCGGATGACGGATCTTATAACTTTCAACCCTGTACCCTTAAGCAATAAATCCTAATAAACAGTAAAACACAAGTTCAATTAAATATTTTTAAGAATCCGAATTTCAATTTTTATAAAAATCGGTGTTGATTTTAAAACAAACCATACGAACTTTACACCCCTTTAAGGTTAAAATATTTTAAAATTCTTTCTTAGTTGGTGTCCACATTATGAAAATAAACATCTGTCCATTTTTCATTATTCTACATATATATATATATATATATATATATATATATAGATTTAGCTTTGGAATGTCTATATATATAATGCTCATAGCATATATTAGTGTCCCCGTTGACGCGTTAATAACGCATCCTAGCAACGTATGTATGACATATACATATGTTGCTCTATATAAACATGAATGTCAAACCATGGTATTTTGTGTAACATTCATTTCATTAATTTTATATATTTTTTATGTATCATTTTAAAAAAAATACAATCACTCTGCACTCTTTCGCTATATAAACTATAAGTGTACCAAGTTTCATGCTCCTCCGTCCACGTAATTTTCGTAAAAAGTCGTCCAAAGTTTTTGTTTCACGTATTAATAGATATTATATAAGCATTATTAATTATATGGATATAAAATTGACTATATATGCATAAAGGAAAAGATAACATACACGTTGCTAAGGTTACGCATATTCATTACGTCATAGGAACATAATTAGTAACGATTGTCAAACTATTTTCCTTAATACAATCTAACACTGGTATTATTAAACGACCCGTTAGGATTTACCACATAGCACTATCCTACATCGAGTTAAGTGAACAAAAAATAAAGAATAGAGTCTGGTCACTAAGTACTAGTGATAAGTCACTACTAGTCTGGACTTGGAAATTATCAAATTTTAGAAAACATATTCAATTTTTTAAATTGGAATGCGCGCTCTGACCACTAAGCACATACATACACACATAGCTTCACGCTATATCCCGCATATAGCAGGGTAGGCAGAGGGAACCTAGTGTTAAGACACTCTGTTCCCCAATTTCCGCCGAATAGAGTCATTTCGTGCTGAGTGGCGGAACTTAACTACGCGCTTTGCCTTGTTACCGAACTGAGGAAATAAAAAATTCCATTTCCTGGAGTAGAAATCGAACCCACAATCTGTCGCGTTTATAGTCGTACTTGTGCCTCTGCGCCACGACATGCGTTGACCACTAAGTCATATTTTCTATATAATTACGTCGAAATTCTTATACACTCGTTACAATTTATTTTTGTTATTAGCATCTCTCTAGAAGGATTTTCCTAATTCCTGCTACTCAAAGATTATTGCTAAAACCAATAGTTTAGCAAAAGATATATTTATTAAATATTTTAAAGTATTATTCACTCACCTTGGGTAAGAAAAAAAAAGTTTGAAAAGCGCTACCAACAAAAATAAATGTAGACGATAGACTTAACTATGTAGTCTAAATAAATAGCTTCACGCTTGTTTTCTTTATTCAACAACCTTACCTAACTTCACGCTTTGTGGGGGTAGCACTTCAGCGGGGTAGTCAGAGAAAATGGAGCGCCAAACGCTACGGTCCCTGCATACCTCTTTCGCCTCGTCCACAGTCATTAACCTTTTCATGCATGCCGTCCGGGGGGTCCTCATGCTTTTTACGTGACCTTCCTCCAGTATCATTGATACTGTGTTCTCGAAGGTCAACCGAGGTTTTACCTCTCTTGCCACTCACTTTTGCTTCATATATCTTTCTCACCATTCTTTCATCACTCATCCTCTCGACGTGCCCAAGCCACCTGAGGATTTATTCAACAAAGCAGACTATTTAGAGACCCTAGTGTCGAGTCACTTCGTTTTCGAGTCGTTCGTAACTGAACGCCGCGCTTTATCTTACTAAACTAAATTAGCGAGATGCTCAAAAGTAATAATAATCTACACCTTACAAGTATGAATATTCGTGGAAAACGTTTATTTCCGTTGCCCGGCCAAGCCCAATTTCCTCCAATAATAAATAGAATTGTATTTTTATTGCTTTATTCATACGGGGCTAATATCCGAACTAGGCTGTTTACTTGCCATTATCACTTTTATGAGCTTTTTACAAATTATGTTTATTTAAATTTTATAGACTGGGTGGGACACTATGTTAATTATTATTTGGTATTAGATAGACGCTATCGTTATATAGTTTTATATATACTAAAGTTCCCGTTGACGCGTTAACAACGCGTTGTCTGTCAACGTATATATGAACAGGCATGTCAAACAATGGTAGTGTGTGTAACATTTTTTGCCCATTATTTTAGAAAGATATTATCATTGTGTCTTCGCTATATAAAGTATAAGTGTGCCAAGTTTCATGCCCTTCCGTCCACTTAATTTTCGTACAAAGGGATCTAACGTTTTTTCTTCACGTATATATTAATCTATATATTAATAGATTTAAAGTTTTCTAGATTTTTAGACAATAATGAACAATAATGATGATAATGATGACATGAACTGAAAATGAAACTAGAGCCTGTTGTAGCGTAGTAGGATAGTCACTGACTGACACGAATGATTGTGGGTTAGATCCTTACTCAGGAAAAGATTGAATATATATAATTTTTATTTCTCCGCTCTGGAAAAAGGATAACGTTGTGTGAATCACTCAATACATCTCGTAATGTCTCAAAATTCTAAGGAAAAATGAAGAACGAAGCGTTTCGAACCTAAGTTCTTTCTGGCTACCTCGCTATGTAGGAAAGTGTGAAGAGGAAAAAAAAAAAAATAAACGATTTGGACCGGATTAGTCACATATATTTTGGTGTTCGACACTACCCTTCTAACACTATATAGTAGTCCTAAGGTTGACGTCTAACTAAATAAACGCGACTTGTTTAAATTTATTTTAGTAAATAAAGAGTACAGAGTATCAAAACATTCCGTTCTCCACTTTTCTCCCAAATTAACATATTGCGTGTTAAGTGCAAAATAAAATAATTAATATCATTTAAATAACGCCTGTCGTGGCGCAGAGGCACAAGCGTACGACTGTAGACGCGACAGGTTGTGGTTCGATTCCCACTCCAGGAAATGGAATTTTTCATTTTTCTGTGTTTGGTAACAAGGCAAAGCGCCGCGTTGAGTTCCGCCACTCAGCACGCAATGCCTCAATTGGGCGGAAAACTGGGGAAGAGTGTCTTATCACTAGGTTCCCTCTGTCTATCCCGCTATATGCAGGTTACAGCGTGAAGTTAATAAATAAAAAGATATATATATAATAGTCAAGCCCAATAAATAATAAAATTATTTTAAATTAATTATTTTAACCTTTTACTCGATTGACATATTAGGAAATAGTATTAGCAAATTCAATACATACGTTTTTCTATATGAAAACATGTTTTTTATGTACACGTGTTTCCCCATGTCCGATTAGACAAAGCGCGACGTCAATTTTTTTGGGTTTCGCCACTCAAAACATATCAACATTTCTTAATATACGAATGTAAATAAAAAATAATTATATATTAGTAGATACTGTACCCTGTAAAAATATGCTAAGAAAAGCAATTTCACGCTGTATACATAGCAGAGTAGTCAGAGAGACTCCGTTCTCTTTTAACATATCCGTTCCCCAATTTCCATTGAACCACAAAGTTTAGTTTTAGGTGTCAAATTCATTTTATGATCGACAACGTTTGAAAAAGGAGAAGTTATGATTTCGACTGTATTTGTGTGTTACCGCACAACTTTTTATTGGGTGAACCAATTTTGGTGATTTTCTTTGTATATCATAGCTAGTGTTTCTGATGTGGTCCCGTTTAAATTTACTTTTTGAATTATATGCAAAAACGAAATATTTTAGTGTATTTTACTTGAAGTAGATTTTCTTTAAAAGTAAAAGTTCAGCTTTGAATTCATTTTGATTTTGAAACTCACTGATTTCTAATTCCCATACTTTTTTTTAATTTATACTTCTGAAAAGGCGAAAGATATACAAAAATTTAAATTATTTTTCAGTTAAAATGGAAAAATCAAGAAAATAAAAAACTATATATTATAAAATCGGTACCACTAATTTGAAATGTAAAAGAATAAAGAACTCTAAAAGCTATAAAATTAAAAATAAAAAAAAATATATATCAAAAACATACACTAATTAATATATTATAATAATTAAATAATTAATGACGTCCTCTCGTAAATTAAAACGATAAGAAAACCATAGTAGACGTCATTGTAACCATCTACTAGCGACATATGAATCACACTGACTCACAACACGTATTTAAGGAGGCACAGCGGGACCATCTACACTGTCGTTAGCCAGACACGAACGAAACAACATGGCATTACTTAAAGCCCTCCTAATCATCTCAACTATCGCCTACGTATCGGCTGGACCACTGTGTTCAAACGCAGATGAGAAAACTAAGAGAGACGTGGAAGATTTACGAGAATTCCTAGCAAATTTGCCATCGAAGGTGGAGAATGAGTCTAAATATCCGGTTATACCTGGTGAACTCTCACCTTTAGTGCCTTGCCAGAAAGAGAATAGGCAGAAGAGGAATTCACTCGCGTCAAATTCTTGGAGAAGAAATAAATGCCCCGCTGGGTATCAAAGAATTGGACTTAAATGTGTGAGACGCTTTGAGGACAAGTGATTGTTGGTTGAGTTTTAGAATAGTGTGTGTTCAACGCCATTAGAAGCTTTAATAGTAATAATGTTTTAAATAAATTATTTATTTTTATATATGTGTATTGTTTTTATTGATCTTTTTAGTAATTTTTTATGCTTAAAAAATGTGTAGTGATTCTGAATCAGATTTGAAAACAATATAACTTGAGATAATTTTTTAAATTATTACAAAACTTGTAAAAAGTTCTTTTTTTTCTGTTTTTTTTTTTTGTAACTTCACGCTGTATCCCACATATAGCGGGCTAGGCAGAGGGAACCTGAGAACCTAGTGTTAAGACACTCCGTTCTCTTACAACAATTCCGTTCCCTACTTTCCGCCGAATTGAGGCATTGCGTGCTAGTGGCGGTACTCAACGCCGGGCTTTGCTAAAAAAGTTCTTATATAAATAATATTAGCAAAATATATTTTTATTATTGTAGATAATAAAAATATACTTTATAAAATATTTAATAAATTTTATTTAAGAAAATTTAACTTCCCTTTTCCATTTACTCTGAGAAGTAATAATCAATTAAATATTAACAAAGTCACAATTCATATATTATTAATCTCAGAGATAGTATTTAACGTTTAAGTGACATTAAATTGTTACAAACAGATGCATTTCGACAGGGAAGTGTCAATACCTCCTAAGTGACATTTTTAATTGATATTTTTTTTTATTTTTATCGTTTTAAATGCACTGTTTTCATTTTTTTATGAAACCTTCTTAGTTTAATTTTAATTGCAGTGGCATCTATATATAAATACGTGAAGCAAAAACTTTGGATCCCTTTTTAAAAAAATACGCGGACGGAGGAGCTCGAAACTTGGCACACTTATACTTTATAACAAAGGAGTGCAGAATGATAATATATTTTTAAATGAATGCATAAAAAGTATATTAAATTAATAAAATAAACGTTACACACACTACCATGGCTTGGCATCCATGTATAAAGTGACATTTACATTGATAAAGACAACGCGTTGTTAACGCGTCAACTGGGCCACTAGTTAAAATTAAATGTGGAAATATCGATAAAAAAAAATGATTTTATTAAAAAAGTCAGAAGGTGTTGCCACTTCACCGTTCCTTTATAAGGTTTTAATGTAAGTTAAGTTATAAATAACGTCTTTGAGTGAAACTACAATATAAATGTTGTTTAAGATTCATTAGTTAATATTACTATGATGAAACGCCTGTCGTGGCGCAGAGGCACAAGCGTGCGACTGTAAACGCGACAGGTTGTGGGTTCGATTCCCACTCCAGGAAATGTAAAATTTAGTATTTTCATTTCTTGGGTTTGGTAACAAGGCAAAGCGCGGTGTTGAATTCCGCCACTCAACACGCAATGCCTCAATTTGGTGGAAAGTGGGGAACGGAAATGTTGAAAGAGAATAGTGTCTTAACACTAGGTTCTCTGGTTCCCTCTGCCTACCACGCTATATGCGGGATACAGTGTAAAATTAAAAAATAATTATTTTTATTTAATATTAAACTTTTCATTAAGAGCCGTAAATACAGCCAGTCTTTTAGACATATTTAACTGAAGCTATTTAAAAAATTATGTCACTCATAATAAAACTGAGGAATTCTAAATATTTATATATTGAAATATGGCTAACTCTAACCAGGAAGATTTGGTGAGACAAAGCGAAATTTAACTTTAAAAAAATTAAATATGCTAGTACTTGACGTGACATAAAGTATATAGGGGAAGGTCGGCTAGCCTCGGACGACGGGTAGCTCCGGACACTAGTTTCTATGAAACTAAACGCATAACATATACAAAGAGATATTGTAAAGATACCTCGTCTAGAATAGATACAAATGCAGTTCGATCGCGCTGCGGACGCTGATTAAATTAGTCGTAAAAGAATGATTCGTTTCCGTGAAAACAAATAATCGATCCTGTCAAATTTCATAAATGGTTATTGAGTATAATAAATAAGTGTTAATAGTTGTCTGTTATTCGGATTTTTTGTAAATTTTATATATTTAAAGATTGTAAGTGTTACTTATTGTACATTTTAAGCGCTGTTTTGTTGGGTACCTCCGAGTGTGGTTGTAAATATTGGATTTAGCAATATTATTAAAAAAAACTGGAATCTAGCGCTATTTTACTTATTTATTAAAAGTACTTTAATATATACCATAGTATTTTAAGTATCGTTGCAGAAATGCTAAAATATGCCAAAATTCAATGGGAGAACCAGTGAAAGAGGAAAATATTAAGAAAATCATGAGTTAGTATGATTGAATGCATATTTTCAGCAAGACAAGTGGCAGAGAGGTATGATCAAATTCACATCACGATCGAAAGGCACGGTGCAAAATTTTAAGAAAGCGAGATTACAACATTTTCTTCATCATATTTTATATATTTATTATATTCATTCGTGTAACACCAGAGGAGCAACAGGTGCGTTGCTGGCCTTTGAGGTGAGAGTAGACGCTTTTTGAAGATACCCATGTCGTATCGACCTGGAAACACTGCCGCAAGTAGGCCATTCCACAGTTCAGTAGCATGTGGAAAGAAATTCCTACGAAACCGCATAGTCCTGTAGTGCCACAGTGGAGGAAAAACAGATAAAATAAGGCAATACAAGATCAAATGGAAATACAACAACGTAACGGATCTAAAGAAAGTGTTAAAAGCAAAGGGTTACCCGAACTTCCCCTGTATATAAAAATCCTTCTATGTTTTAAGCGAAGAAAGTCGCAGCCACCGCTAGTTTATTATAATAATTTAATAATTGTCATGTGACGTCCTCTAGTAAATTAAAACGATAACAAAACCATAGTAGACGTCATTGTAACCATTTACTAGGGACACATGAATCACACGGCACGTATTTAAGGAGCCACAGCGGGACCATCTGCACTGTCGTTAGCCAGACACGAACGAGCCAACATGGCGTTACTTAAAGCCCTCCTAATCATCTCAACTATCGCCTACGTATCTGCTGGACCACTGTGTTCAAACGCAGATGAGAAAACTAAGAGAGACGTGGAAGATTTACGAGAATTCCTAGCAAATTTACCATCGAAGGTGGAGAATGAGTCTAAATATCCGGTTATACCTGGTGAGCTCTCACCTTTAGTGCCTTGCCAGAATCAGCAGAGTAGGAAGAAAAGGAACTACACTCCTTTAACTTATTGGAGAAGAAATAAATGTCCCATTGGATATTATAGAAAAGTAAATAGATGTCTTCGATTTTTTGGGGGCAAGTGATTTTTAGTTTAGTTTTAGGATAGTGTGTTCATCGCCATTGGAAGCTTTAATAGTGATAATATTTAAAATAAATTATTTATTTTTATATATGTTTGTTGTTTTCATTGATCTTATAACTGTTTATTGTAAGAAGGTTTTTTTGGTTTTCATATTTAAAAAGTACGTAGTAGAACAATCACATTTCAATATTTTTTACTTTTTGAAAATTAAAATATTACTTTTATATTAATTAACTGTTTTGAAAAATTTAAAAAAAAATCTCTAATAATACTTTAAATAATACTTTAATGAAAAAAGATTAGTTTATTAAATTTAGAAACATTATTTAATTCTTAAGTGACATTAAATCGTCACAAACACACCCATTTATAATAATTTAATTTAAATTAAGCCGTAATTAACGTCTTTGAGTGAAACTACAAATGTTGTTTAAATTATATTAGCTAATATGATAAAACTAATTAAAGCTTAAAAAATAAATTAAAATATATTATGGCTCTTCATTTTCTTTTATTGGCAATACAAATATTTTACAATCTTACTATAATATTATAAATACAATAATCTGTGAAAATGGACGAATGTTTGTTATTCTTTCAGAAAAAAACTATTGAACGGGTGTAAATCAGACAAAAAGTTTGTCTGGATTTTTTTAACAGTAATATAGTTTATACTTCAAAATAACACATAGGTTACAAAAGATTTTCAACCTGTATCCCGCATATAGCAGGGTAGTCAGACGGAACCTGAGAATCTAGTGTTAAGACACTCCGTTCTTTTCAACAATTCCTATTCCCCACTTTCAGCCGAATTGAGGCAAAGATTTCATAAAATTTGTAAATTGTGAAAGCAGCTTTTGGATGTACAAAGAGAAACTTGTGTCAAGACACTCTGTTCTCCACTGTTCAATCATATTTAAAACATTATAGAACTCAACCTTGCTTGTTTTAAAATAAATTAAATATAGACATACGTATAAATATCGAATTCTACTTTTTTGAACATCATACTTAATCAATATATAACATAATTACTCTATCGTTACCAGTAGGGATTTATCTAAACTTATCAATAATAAGTTTCTAGTGGGTTCGTTTCCCACTCTAGGAAATGGAATTTTTCATTTTGCTGGGTTTGGTAACAAGGGAAAGCGCGGCGTTGAATTCCACCACTCAGTACGCAATGCCTAAATTCGGCGGAAAGTGGGGAACGGAAATGTTGAAAGAGAACGGAGTGTCTTAACACTAGGTTCTCAGGTTCCCTATGCCTAACCTATTATATGCGGGATACAATTAATCTATACTTAAATTATATATAAACACCCAGATTCAAAGAAACCGTTCGTATTGACAAGCAAAATATACTCGCGTCACAATATTATCAGTTACAATAATAAAACGTACATATATTACGCGGTATATTAATTAATTATTATTTCTATTGGCACTGAACTGATAGTGTATTTAAATTAATGATGCAATGACGAGTCTACTGGGTTAGTCCAGTATGTTACACTTACGTTTTTTCTTAGGTATTTCTTGAAAACAATGTTTTTATATGTACTCATTATTATGTAAGTTGTATCATGGTATTTTATCATTTTTGACCTAAATTGTAAAACGTCGAACGTGTAACGCCTGTCTTGGCGCAGAGGCACAAGCGTGCGACTATAAATGCGACTGGTTGTGGGTTCGATTCCCACTCCAGGAAATGGAATTTTCATTTAGTAACAAGGCAAAGCGCGGCCTTGAGTTCCGCCAATCAGCACGCAATGCCTCAGTTCGGCAGAAAGTGGTCAGAGTGAAAGAACAGTGTCTTAACCCTAGGTTCCTTCTGCCTACCCTGCTATATGCGGGATACAGCGTGAAGCTATGTATGTATGTATGTATGTAAGATGATATTTTGTCAATTTTGACCTAAATAAAAAAAAAATTAAGACATATTTCTTCTTATATTAAATTCTTTAATAAATTTATCAAGCTTAAACACAAAGCTTATTGCTAAAACACTATTTCCTCTTCGCTCCGTCCGTATTAGAGGAACTGTAGGTAAATGCGGAACTCAACGCCGCACTTAACTTAGCCAGACCAGGGTAATGCACGTATGACCAACGCGTTTTACAATCAATCAGTCTAAAAATATTACACATTGCGTGGCGGAACCAAACGCCGAACATTCATACATACATTACATCAATATATATTATTTTTTTAAATTAAAATCTAAATTATAAATCCCGCATAGAATAGCAATGAGAAAGAACATAAAATCAAGATACATCCGTTCTTTACTTTCTGCATGAATTCAAGACATTGCATGAGTGGCGAAACTCAACGCCGCGTTCTATCTAGCCAGAGAGTATTTATAAAGTATATATTTTTTAATAGGATCAATCCCCAAATAGGAATCTAACCCGCAACCAATGGCGATTACAATCAGACACCCAATGTACCACTATGGCGTTCTAATGGCAATTTTTATATAGAACTTAATATCACATTTAAAATAATAAAACTAAACATGAATTATCATATAACGTAATCAATTCCATCCAGATGTTCGTCCTCTAATGGGATGGGATATTGTCCTCATATTTGACGTAAGCACATGGTATGCGCTTGCGCAAGCTATAATAATTCCAAAATTTCCTTCTTTGATAGCCTATATATAAAGATATATTTGTGTATTATATAATTAATTAAGAATATTTATTTATATTAATAAATTAACATTTTCGTTCCCCACTTTCCGTCACATTGAGGCATTGCGTGTTGAATGGCGGAAAGAAAATGTTGAAAGAGAATGGAGTGTCTTAACACTAGGTTCTCTGGTTCCCTCTGCCTACCCAGCTATACGTGGGATACAGCGTGAAGTTAAAAAAAGTAAAAAATAAAAATAAAGATATATTACATATTTAAAACTGTTACTTCTACTTAGGATTAATACATACAAGACACTTACATTTATCGTAACCTTACCTCCAAATAACACAAAACCTATATAAATTGTAACCTATGTATACTTGTTCTGATATACAAACTATATTATTGTAAAGTTTCATCTAAATCAGTTCAGCAGTTTTTAGTCAAAAGATTATCAAACATAGATGTCTGTTCTCTTTTCTTTACTAACTTAGTTATAAATACAAAGCGTTGCCAAGCAACGTATATGTCACTTTATATAAACATAGATGTCTAACCATGGTGGTGTGTGTAATATTTATTTCATTAATTTGATGTGTTTTTATGCATTATTTTAAAAAGATATTATCATTGTGCACTCCTTTGCTATATAAACTATAAGTGTGCCAAGTTTCATGCTCCTCCATCCGCGAAAATTCGTAAAAAGGGGTACAAAGTTTTTGCTTCACTTATCTATATATAGATTATAAATAAGATATATTAACATTTTACGATAAATTGTACGGGAAATGGAATTTCAATTACGAAAGTGTTATCTAAAGGTGAAAGTTCAATTTCTCCTACATGTTGGTCGGTAAAGGGATAGAACCTAAGAAATCTAAGTAAATATTAGTACGTAACGTAACGTAGATAGGTACTGAGGTCATCTTTGTCCGGCGTCTAACTATAAACACGATGGTTGTTAGTTCGAATTCCATTTGAGGAATGATTGTAATTAAATTATTTGCAGTTCCTGGCTCTGGTAAGACATAACATTTTATTTATAGAGCGAATGAAAAACTAGGACAAAAAAAAATAGATGCCAATCAAACACTTTCGGTTAAAAAACAGGATTGTAAACGCGAGTGTTTGTAGGTCCAACAAAAACGCGGCGTTGTGTTCCGTTAAAAAAGACAAAAACTAAGTATCTTGATACTCTTTGCCTACCCTGCAGGAAACTAAAAATCGATACAATTTTTTTTTAGCTTCACGCTAGATCCCGCACTTAGCAGGGTAGGCAGAGGGAACCAGAGAACCTAGTGTTAAGACACTCCGTTCTTCCGTTTCCGTTCCCCACTCTCCGCCTAATAGAGGAATTGCGTGCTGAGTGGCGAAACTCAACGCCGCGCTTTGCCTTGTTCCAAGAACGCGGAAATAAAAATGCTAAATACTATAGAATATTTTCATTTCCTGGAGTGGGAATCGAACCCACAACCTGTCGCGTTTACATTCGCAAGTGTGTGCCTCTGCGCAACGACAGGCCTCAATATTACTTATTATATATGTATTTAATAAATACTTTACTTAGCAATAGATTCTATAAAAAAATATGTATATTTAGAACGGTATACCCGCATATAAAAACGTAATGAACATCGTAACAAATAACTAATATCGACGTGTAAGAATAGCATTTAGGTATATAAATATATCAGTTGTAAAAACCTCAAGCCTTTTGTGTACTCTGAATTTAATTTCACGGCTTCCTCAAATAAATTAAGTAATTTGTTAAAGAATTTAAAATAGATATTAAAAAGTAACAATTTAAATTTATCTAGGGAAAACAAATATGTCAGTACATTGATCTGTGAGGCTATTTATATTTATATGTATGTAAGCTTGCGTTGCTAAGTGACTGACAGACAAGGTAGAACCGAAATTAGTGGTTCTAGAAGGGTGAAATTTTTATATAGGCTTTAGAGATTGTAGGGGAGCATTAAGATGTCTTGAATTTACTACGAAAAAGGGGCAAACAAGATTTTTTATTTTATTGTCCATGGAAACGAAGTCGCGGGTTACAGCTAGTTAATATATAAAAACATCCATCCTGAAAGCTTTTAAATGTCAAACCCTATCATATAGCAACACACAGTCAGGTCATTCCGCAAAAATGAATGACGCGAGATAACTAAGAAATCGATGACTGTAGCTTGACATAATAATTACGAATATACCACCTGACAAGCAAATACCACTTTAGTCTACCCGTGACAGTAGTGTCCACCAAAATATACACGACTAACTTGATCAAAATAGTTTCATTTAAAAAGGTTTTCATATATTCATAGACTAGCTATATCCCACAAATTCGTTTTGGACTATAATACTTATTTTTTCCCATTTTCTTAGGAATATCAAGAATTCCTCTCTTAAAGCTCTCCTACACTCCCCAAGTAACTGTCATGCAAAATTTCAACTTTTTAAGGCCGTAATTTCGCCTGTAATACAACATAATCAGTCAGTAACGCAAGCATTTTACATATAAATAAAAATGACCTCAACTGGGATTCAAACTTACAACCATCGCCAATGTAGCTGAACAGAAATCTTCTATTCAGCTACAATGAACAAGACATAGTAATAATAACATTTAAATAAACTTATTTTCCTTATTGTTTACACTTAGGAAATTCTCGGGTCTTTTGGTGTACGTTTCTACTTAAGACGTTATGTAATAAATCAAATTCATTATCATATATTAGTATCGCTTTGAATGTGCGCTTGCGCAGATATTCGGTAATGGGGATTTTTTATTGGCTTAAAAGTCAGACAGAAACTACTTAACTACTACTGTCTATGAATGGCGAGGCGTCCACATAACACGGTTCCCACCGGCTTACTTTAATTTTTAAAATGCAAGTATGAGACCTAAAAAAAGCATGTCGCCAGAAATATGTTGTAACATTGCTAAAATCAAGCTGTGACATCTAAAACCCCTTAAAAAGTAAGGTCATCACCAAAATTCGATAATAAAATTACTAAATACCATCACTTCTTACACCGGCTTCCCTAAATATATATCGGCTTCTCTAAAATTTGCCGGCTTGCCTAATTAAAATTTTTACCCCTCGCCACTGGTGTCTTTACTTTTTCTATACTTTTCGCCCAAAATCGAAACATTACTTGTTATACTTACGGAGAAAAAAAAATAGAGAGAGATAGGGCGGAGTAGTGAAATTAATTTAAATATAAGCAATTCCGAACCCACAACCATGTGCATACAGTTAGATGTTATCCCACTGCACCATGGTGGACTCAATAATTGAATTTTATTACGTAATTTATAAGCATTGTATTTAAATTTTATGTATATAAGCAAATAATTAAATAATCTATTTATCTTAAAATAAAGGAAAACATTACAGATAAAAGAACGTCATAGTGATAGTAAACTTACTGACATAATTAGTAAGTTTACTGGTAACAGCGAAGCTTCTGAGCATTTGAAATTTTTGAGAAAATGAATATTATCAACATTTAAATTCGCACTCAGAAACGTTAATTAGCGTTAAGTAGCATTAAATTGGCACAAACAAGTGTAGATATTTAACTATAGTTTAATAATCACCATTAAATTAAATATCATTAGAGAACATAATATATTTAATTGAGATTAAAGACATATTAAATAATAAATTGAGGCTACCGTGGCGCAGTGAAACAGCGTCTGACTGTAAGCGCGAGTGGTTGTAAGTTCAATTCCCAAAATGGGGAATGATAATTTTTGAATTATATTCTTTTAACTGGTCTGTTAGAACAAAGCGCGGTGTTGAGTTACGCCACACATCAGGTAATGTCTCGAATTCAAACAAAAAGAAGAGAGAGTAGTGTCTTGACGCTGGGTTCTCTGCGTCGACCCTGCAATACGGGATAAAGCGTGAAAGTGAAAAAAATTTTTATGAAACTAATTTATATTATGAATTTAAACAATTGTATATAGTTTTAAGTAATGTGTTTTTAACTTTTTACATATATGCATACAGTGGCGGAACATAACATGGCGTTTTATCTTGCCAGAGCGAAAAAATTTTTTCAAACACCTACTAAATATCTTTAACTATATATTTAAATAAGGCACGTAAGCATTTTTTGCTAGATAAATATTCACATAGGTAGATGATTACGCGTTTTACCTTGAACCATGGTGAGTAACAGTTCTCATTCGTAATATCTGTACAAGTCATTATTCGGCAATGGGAGATCCCATACGTCAGATTTTTTTATCCTTCCGGCTTTTTTCTATATATGTCGACCATCTTGGCACAGTGGAAAGTTAGACTGTAAGCAGTGGTTGTAGGTTTGATCCTCAATCAGGTAATTGTATAATTATTTTTATTTCCTGGCTCTGGCATGGCAAAGCGCGGCGTTGAGTTCCACCACTCAACAGTTTTTTAGGATGAATGTGGTGACCGAAATATCTTGACACTAGATTGTGTCTGAATAACATAAGATTTTTAATTTTCCTTAAATTCTTAAATATACATACATATGTAAAAACCTTAGGGGACTTCATATATATTTGTTTATTTGTTTTCCAAGAAATGATAAAAAATGCTAAGTATATGCTTAATGAAGGAAGTACGATCACCCAAATAAAACAAAAATCACCATAATCGATTCATAGCAGAAGAAATAATTGCGTAACAAATATATAAAAAAAAGAATTAAATTGCAACTCTATTAAGAAAAAATTATAAAGATATTCATATACATTCTTTTTTTATTCTTACATATTTTTTTAATTTGCGCTGTATCCCGTATATAGCAGGGTAGGCAGAGGGAACCACAGAATCTAGTGTTAAGACACTCCATTCTCTTTCAACAAATTATTTTACATAATTTAATATACTTTACAATTTAATACACATTTTTTTAAATTTAATTTTTTGTTAATGTAACCTAACCCCTAACGCCTGTCGTGGTGCAAAGGCACAAGCGTGCGATTGTATACGCGACAGGTTGTGGCTTCGATTTCCACTCCAGGAAATGAAATTTTTCATTTCCTGGGTTTGGTAACAAGGCAAAACGCAGCGTTGAGTTCCACCGCTCAGCACGCAATGCCTCAATTCGGCGGACAGTGGGGAACGGAGTGTCTTAACACTAGGTTCACTCTGCCTGACCTGCTATATGCGGGATACAGCGTGAAGCTATGTATATATGTTAATGTACTACAGACATACAATCTTTAATTTTTTATAAACATTTTTTTTGTTTTACGTATTATTTTTTTTTTTATATTTCTATGCAAAGACCTAAACATTATGGATTAGATGATAGATATACATTTGCATCATGCTTCTTTTTTAAAGAGAGTTAATAAATTGTATCAAAAAATTTGAACCTCTTGAGCCTACAACAATCATTTTAGTTAGCACTCCGCCAACTGAGCCATATACATATATATATATAATAGTATCACGATTAGCAAACATTCGATTCGTGATATGTTAAATTATGTAACCGCTAATTTATTTCAAAATATTATTTTACCCGACTCAAAAAAGGAGGAAGTTTTCAATTCCACTGTAACTGTTTACTGAGTGAGCCAATTTTAATGATTCTTTTTCTTCTGATGTGATCCCATTTCAATTTACGTAAGATCTGACGAGTAGTTTTTGAGTTATTCGTAATAGTTATACTTTTGTGTATTTTATTTGAAGTCAGTGTTATTTGTTTGTTAAAATCTTATTTATTTTCGCTTCACGCTGTATCCCTCATAAAGCATAGCATAGGGTAGGCAGAGGGAACCTGAGAACCTAGTGTTAAGACACTCCATTCCCCACTCTCAATTGAGGCATTGCGTGCTGAGTGGCGGACTCAATGCAGCGCTTTGCCTTGTTACCCATCCCAGGAACATTTCCTGGAGTGGGAATCGAACCCACAACCTGTCGCGTTTACAATCGCACGCTTGTGCCTCTGCGCCACGACAGAAGTAATTTTTAATTTTTTAATTTAATTTAATAAAAATAATTTTAAGTACATTCATTCCCCTGAACAGGAAACGAACTCACAACCAATCGCGTTTACAGTCGTTGTACCACTGCGCCACGATAACCTCAATATTTAAGATATATGAGAAAGGGGACAAATTATCAATTAACTCGGTTTACCTTCATTAGATAATGACATGACAAACAGGGAAATACAACACCTCATTTCATTTTCGAGATCAATTCTAAAACATTTTATCTTAAAGATTAATTCCCGTGAGATTTGAACCCGTATACTGTCTTGTATTTGTACATGTATCTATATAAATGTGAAGACGTATTACAAAATTTTTTGTATTTAAATTAATTTAATTGATTAATTAATTTATTTTATTTTAATGTTAAATTTATTATTAAAAGTATGTTTTTTTTTTATAAAATTTATTTCAACGCCTGTCGTGGCGCAGAGGCAAACGCTTGCGACTGTAAACGCGACAGGTTGTGGGTTCGATTCCCACTCCAGGAAATGAAATTTTTATTTCCTGGGTTTGGTAACAAGGCAAAGCGCGGCGTTGAGTTCCGCTACTCAGCACACAATGCCTTAATTCAGCGGAAAGTGCTATATGCGGGATACAGCGTGAAGCTATGTATGTATGTATTTTAATTAAATACCAATTTCCTTTTTAAGCTTTGCTTCCAAACTGTTAACTTTTTTATTTTTTATTAAATAAAATCACATTCACGCTTTATGCCGCATAGTAGAGTAGAGAGTCAGAGAGAACCCAACGTCATCTCTACGTTTTTTATGATATTAGTTATAAATAAATACAAAGTTCCTGTTTAACCCTTCCATATAGCCATTTTTTTGAATCAACTATATTTAAATCAAATATAATTTATTTAAAGTGACATATACATTACTAAAGACAATGCGTTGTTAACGCGTCAAAATGGTCACTAGTATACATAAATATTACATTTCTTAAGAGAACCTACTACTACCGCGTTCCATAACGCACCCCTTCCTAACTGCGGCAATTTTGACATTTATGTTTTGTATGCAAACCCGAGTGACGTCACTACCGGTCACAGATCACTGACGCGGGAAATGGCTCCAAATTTTATCAAAATACCCCAATTTCTTTTATATAAAGAGTGTTAAAAAAACCGTATTGAAAATTATATTTTAATAGCTGAGAGAAACTTGTAATGTCTGTTGTGGCGCAGAGGTACAAGTGTGCGACTGTAAGCGACAGGTTGTGGGTTCGACACCCACTCCAGGAAATGTAAGAGTTTAGTATTTTCATTTCCTGGGTTTATTAACAAGGCAAAGCACGGCGTTAAGTTCCGCCACTTAGCACGCAATGCCTCAATTCGGCGGAAAGTGGGGAACGGAGTGGCTACACTAGGTTCTCAGATTCCCTCTGCCTACCCTGCTAACTAAACTTTTACATTTCCTGGAGTGGGAATCAAACCCACAACCTGTCCCGTTTACTGTCGCTCGCTTATACCTCTGCGACACGACAGGCGTTTATCTTACTAAAGGAGAGAAATTAAATTATTTAAATATAATAATAATAATTTATAATGATAACTCCCCCGGGAAATGGGAATCGAACCCACAACCCATCGTGTTTACAGTTATACCGCCTTAAAACTTACTTTTTTAACAAACAAAAGTAACTTTTTACTTACTTCTTTAATTTGATGAAATAAAGTTAGCAAAATTGTTTAAATGAAACGTGCACCATTATGGTGGAATTGTTAAATGTACCGAAGGGTCGTGGGTTTGATATCACTTCATATGCAGAAGATCTATAGAGATAAAAAATTAAATATTAAAAAATGCCTTATAATAATTAAAGTTTTAACAAAAATGAATACCAATTTCAAATATTTTTTTTACAAATAACTCAAAAACTGCTTAGATCACATAAAACTGGTTAGATCTAAAATAATAACCTTATATGACACCTTATCAGAAGCGCTAGTTACCATCAAAACTATTTTACCCGGTAAAAAGTTTTATGGTAACACATAAAAAAATAAAGTTGAGTTGAAAACCTACTCTTTTTTTAAAGTCGGTTAAAAAATCATACAAGATACTTTTTTGATTTTAGGAGAATGAAATAAATTTTAAAAGAAATGTGTATTAAATAAAGTAGATTATAATAACTATTCTGTGAGAAGAAGACTAGTTATTTTATTTATTTATGTTATATTTATATTATATATATAAATGTATCATTTTAAATTTGCTTTTCCGTACCTATATTTTTTCTTTATAAAGAAGGTTGGTTGGTAGAGAATGCTAGTTAGCGTTAAGCCCGCCTTTTGTAAATATTTATTTTAATTGTGCAATAAAGAATTTATAAGTAAATAAGTATAAATATGAAGATACTCAAAAAATAATTTATTATAGTAAAACTCATATGAATCAAACTGTGTAATCTACAGATATATATAAAACGCTTGCCTTACTGTGCGACTGACAGACAGCGTACGAAAGTACTGCCAATAGAAAGCTGAAAACTGCTATATAGCGTTGGGGAGTGTAGGGGAGCAATAAGAGAGGGTATCTTGAAATCTGAAGATACACAATAATTTTTTTTTTAACTTCACGCTGTATCCCGCATATAGCAGGGTAGGCAGAGAGAACCTGAGAACCTAGTGTAAGACGTAAGTGTGTAAGACACTCCATTCTCTTTCAACAAATCCGTTCCCCATTTTCCGCCAGATTGAGGCATTGCGTCCTGAGTGGCGGAACTCAATGCCGCTCTTTGCCTTGTTACCAAACCCAGGAAATGAAAAATTCCATTTCCTGGAGTGGGAATCGAACCCACAACACGTTTACAGTCGCACGCTTGTGCCTCTGCGCCACGACAGGAATTTTTATTTTCTAGCTATATCTATTTTCAGGACGAACAGAGCGCTATCAGTCTCTCCGACACACTCCGCTCTCTTATCAATTTGAAGAATAACATTGACTAGCAGAAGGAAACGAAAAATTTTACTAAAAAAGAGTCACACGGGATTTATATATCATTGGCCTGTTATTATTATTTATTTTATTTTTAACTCACCCTAAGTTGTAATAATCATATTCCACCTTTTTTTTACATTTAATCCTGTCAGAATATTCTATTCTATTAAATGAAACTATTTTAACGGGATTAATTGCGTATGTGGACACAGTAGTAGTAGAGTCTACTTGTGACCACGGATTGCTGTAAAGTGATCAAAACGTCGTGTTTCCAAAAATGTATTTTTGAATACTAAAGTATACGCGATTACTCCGGTTAAAATAGTATCATTTAAGATGTGTAATAATCGCGAAAATCAAAGAGCTCATTATATTCTATTCTAGCTTCACGCTATATCCCGCACATAGCAGGGTAGGCAAAGGGAACCTGAGAACCTATTGTTAAGACACTCCGTTCTCTTAAGATTTCCGTTCCCCATTTTTCACTAAATTGACGCATTGCATGCTGAGTGGTGGAACTCAACTCCGTGCTTTTCTATATTGCCAGAACGAGGAAATGAATATACTAAATATTAATTATTATAAATATTTGTTATTTTTTATTTCCTGTAGTGGCAATCGAACCCACAACCTGTCGCGTTTACAGTCGCAAGCTTGTGCCTCTGCACCACGACAGACCTCTATTCCATTCTATAGGATTTGATCCCTTTACAACCGCTTCTAGTAAAGCACATATCAACTGCGCCATATGGCGTTAATACATTACAAGTGCAAAGTACGAAGTATAAAATCTCGCTAATAAAATAAATATAAAAATATCTCATCTAACTGTGGTCTAACTCAAAAGCGGCTGGACAGATTTTGATAAAATTTGATATAGATATCCCACTAATATCATAAATGGGAAAATTTGTGAGGATGAATGGATGTTTGTCCTCTTTCACGTAAAAAGTTCTGAACGTATCTACATGATGCTTTACAGTAAAATAGCTTATACATCAGATATATCAGATATATGCTTCAATTTATAAAGATTTTGTTTAAAATTAGATTTTTATTTAAGAAATGATTTAGAAAAATATTTATTTTTATCAAATAGGCACAGGTTATATGTATATAGTATCTGAAATAGATTTAAATATCACGCAAATAAAATCAAAAGCTAGGAATTAAAATTATAACAAAAAACCTACTTCAAAGAAAATGCCATTAAAAATATATATATATAGTGTCATTATAAGTAGTTATTACGAATAACTCAAAAACTACTGGTCAAATATTAACTAAATTTAAATAGGCCCACACTAAAAGCTTCAGCTATCATATAAAAAAAAATCATCAATATTGGTTCACCCAGTAAATAGCTATCCGGTAACAAACATCAAATAAAAATACAGTCGAATTGAAAAGTACCTCCTTTTTTGGAACTTGATTAAAAAGTTTTTACAAAACTTTAAAAGACACTCCTGGAATAACTACAATTTGATTGTTACATATGTAACTATAGTTAAGTCCTTCTGGTACAGCGCTATAGTTCTGGGTTCGATTTCCAATTCCAATACAAGAATAAAGCTTTCAGTTAATTAGACCCAAATAGTAATATATCCATGTATGCAAAAAGAACATACCGACTACTCACAAGATTGTCCTATACAAAAATATTTATTTATAGCTAATTTATATTTATTCATACTTTTCCCGCATACCAGGGTTGGCAAAGAGAATCTAGTGTTAAGACACTCCGTTCTCCACTTTCTGCCCAAATACTAGATATTACGAGTTGAAACAATGATAATTCTTAACATATTCGGAGTGAATCCTATCCTAAGTGTATCCATATAATGTTTATGAAAAACACAATATTTTATAAGTCTATCCAGAGACTATCGGTCAGCTAAGTTATAGCCCCACGTCACCGCCTCGGTCGCACCCCCAAATAAATGAAATTTAACAGAATGAGGGAAAAAAATCAATACTACTATCGGCCACTATCGGCCTCTAATTTACGATACGATAAAAATAATAGCGGATAGAACCAGTTCACATTCGGCGTACATCAAAATATTATACAGGCTAATTAAAAAGTATGTTTGTTCGTACATTCGCTAGTTTTTAGGCGACCTTCTTGAATTGACGACTTGTTCTTATATATTTATAAGTGTCTACAGGAAATGTTTGTTGAAGAAAAGTGATCCAAGCTTTTTAGTTTAGTTGTTGTTTTCTTTAATTCGCCGAATAGGTTAAATATCCTAGAACTTCATAGAAGAATCCTTTTTGCTGTTAAAGAGATGCACATGGAAGAAAATTTAAAAAAAAATCATATTATTATACGAATATAGTTAATGTAATACTTACGGGTAGAGTAAACGTCAAATATTTTGAAAGTTTAGCATCCTAGTGAAGGTCGACGAACCCGGCGAGCACACCGACAGACACACAGTCGGCCATCTTTACTTAAACGTCAAATTTGAATTTTTTTTTTATATCCCAACTGTCAAACTCCGCAACTCGACAAATCAAAGTTGTATAATGTAATTACGCCTATCTATAAACACTTGTGTATAAAACGGTATAAAAATATTAAAATTATGAACGATGGAAAACTTGTAAAGGAACGAAATATAAATATATATTAATAATAAAAACGTTCAAGCCGCTCAGAGTGCGAGCGCCTACTGACTTAAAATTTTTGGGTATAAAAACATGCTACAATAGCCTCCTGGAGGATTGCGCCCTCTTGATACTTTCTCGTTTCACTTTCACTGGAAAAAAATAAATAAATATATACTGCACCGTATTTAATAGATAAAAATCACCCTTTTCAATACGTTATTGGTATATAATTATCTACAGTTTTGATAGAAAATAAAATTGTTTTTTTTTTTTTATATAAGGCTCAACAATTAAATACTTCTGCCTAATAACTGGGATGATATATAAAATGATAATAGTGAAATATCTAGATGAGGAACATCGGTAACTAAATAGCATAAACGGAAAATTGGTAACACAAAAATGCTAATAAGCAATTTTTTTCACTTATATACGTCATAAGCATAACTTACTAACGTCATAAAAGTTATATTTATGCAAACTTTTATGATAATTGTAAAATTTGCATATTTTTGAAAAATTATATTTTAGTAAGAGAAAATCTGCTTTATATAAAATGCACTGCAAGGAAAAATTATTACAAATAACTCAAAAACTACACGTCAGATCTTAACTAAATTTAAAAAGGGTTACATCAGAAGCACCACCTATCATATAAGGAAAGAATCATCAAAATTGGTATAACCACAAAAATATTTACGGTAAAAAAAATAGTTTAATTGAGAATATCTTTTGAAATTGGCAAAAAATACATAAATAGAAATATAATATATTTCGATCAAAATATATTTTAAAGACATCTATCTGTCTTTCAGTTCCTCTGGTCCGCTTCCTACATTTCTTTCATGTCAGTACGCTATATCATTTGGTCTAGTGTAAAAAAACAACATATACGACAAATTTATAATCGTAAAGTTTAAAAATTAACATATTAATATTTCCACAATTTTAAACTACTATGATTATAAAAAATAATCTTTATTATGTATAATATATTAGAGATAATTAATATTCATTGGAAACACAACCACAGTATGATAGGTATCATTAGAAAAATGACATTACAATATTTATCCTTATCTCTTTCCTTTTTTTTTTAAATATATTTTAAAAAAAATAAAGGTAAGTATAGAGAAGCCATCGTAGCATATTGTCAGTGTCTTATTGCAATATTTATCGTTATCTATTATTCTCTTTCTTAAAAAAAAAATATAAATTTAAAAAAGTATATGTATAAAGGTATAGAAACCATGGAAGAAGGAAGATTTATATCTGAATGTAAACGCGACGGTTGTGAGTTCAATTTCCATACGAAACAACAATTTTTTACAAATTTTCTTTTACGATCTGGTTTCGATCTGGTAAAACACGGTGCATTGCTGAGTTTAACAACTTAATATATAAAATCTCAACTTCGGGTGAGAAGTGAAGAGCCAAGACACTAGGCTCTCTCTGCTATCTTGATAAGGAAGTAGTTTAGGTTGCTGACTATAACATACATACATACATAACTTCACGATGTATCCCACATATAGTAGGGTAGGCAGAGGGAACCTAGTGTTAAGACACTCCGTTCCCCACTTTCAGCCGAATTAAGGCATTGCGTGCTGAGTGGCGGAACTCAACGCCGCACTTTACCTTGTACCAAGCCCAGGAAATAAAAAATTTCATTTCCTGGAACTAACCTAAACCTGTCGCGATTACAGTCGCACCCTTGTACCTCTGCACCACGACAGGCGTTGCTGACAATAAAAAAAATGAAAAAGAAAGTAAGTATCAAGAGTAAGCTAGCCGGCTACCGCACGCATGTGTGCGTGGGGGGTCGTGGAGGCGGGAGGGTGGAGGGTGAAATTTTTCGTTTTTCACCCACTTTTCCGTCCCGCTCTAGTTTTTCCTCTCCCTCATTTTTTCTTCGGCTTTCTTCCTAGTGCCCCACCACATGTGTGCTAAGTATAGTGAGAGAGCAACGTTCAGATCAATACGCGTTTCCGGTTTGTAATTATTTTTTTTTGTTTTTCAATTTATATTAAGAATTGATATTCTTTTGTATGTATACATTCTTGTGGTGGAGTACCATGAAGGTGATGGTAGTGAGTTCGAATCCCACTGGGGCATATATGTATACAACGTACATATAGTTTCACAATCTACCACACAGTATTGTTTATTACTAGATTACCTTATTTATACTAACATTATACTGAAAATACAAGAAACTTTTGCTTTCATACAAAAATTAACTGTCACTTCCTAACTTGTAAACCTTTTTAACTAGAAATATTTCTTGCCTAAATTCAAATTATGAACAAAACAATTAAAAAATATATACCATGTTACTGCAGACTGTTGTCAATTCTGAACTTTACAAACAATCTTTAATCATTTTAGTTTATTAATCTTAAAGTATATTTTCTAACATTTTTTCTTTAAAATAACCTTATTATTTATAGAAAAATATTTTTATTTATTATTAATTTATATACAATAAATAAAATGGAGTCTTCATCTAAAGTTTAGGCCGCACTACGCGACGCGTGCGGGCGCCCCTCCTCCAGCGCCTTACCGCTATACAGCGTGCTTCGGGTATAAGTTAATTGTGTTTTATTATATCAACAATATATATATAATTTTTACAAGAAATGTAATATCTTATTGATTATTTAGTTTTTAGTTATGTTTAGAAAATATTATATATAAATTACATATATGTATGTATGTTCGTTATGTTTATATGTATGAACAGATGTTGAAGAATAGTTATTTTGCTATATTTCTTTTGTTATGAGATTTCTTACACTATATATTTATATTTAATATGTTAATATTGGTTATATTGTAAAATTCTATTAAGAATGATTTTATATACACGTTATATAGGTTATTATAAGCTAAGATTAAATCTAGAAGTGAAATATACAATTTCTATTAATTTTTTTAATTTTTTGTATTAAAATACAACAAATAGACTAAAACACGAACTTAACATGTTAAATAAATAATAAATATAATATTAAAAATAAAAAAACTAAACATTAAGCAAGCCATACTCAAATTCCAAGGCCACAAATCACACGGCACCCTGTATCCACGAACAGAACTAGGAAACGCGGGGGTAAGTACACACCCCCACCCCTAGGGGAGTACATCGCAAATACGCGAAAGCAATAGGACTTTTAAAAATTCTCCAGAAATATGATTTATATGTTGACGGCAAGAACGCCTCCTTTTCTCTTGCTCAAGGACGGGCCTGATTCGATTTTTAAAGCGTCTTTTCATTTTGTACCAAAAAAAAGTTCATTGTTTTTATTGTAATTTATTCGTTTATGTTTTTTATAACATGCTGTATAAGTTTTATAATTATTTATAATTATTTATATGGAGGTAATATTAGACTAAATGTATAATTTTTTAATATACTTTTTATAATAAACGAATATAAATATATTTCGTTCTAAAATAAATAATCTTTAATAAATAAAAAAAACGTCATTAGTTATTTAATTATCTATTTATTATGTTTTGAAAATACCACGAAAAAGCTCTACCTACATATTTATATAGGACTTTTAAGTTATTAAGTGACTACAGACAACGTACAGGCAAAACTACTGGACGTAGAAAGCTACAATTCGGTATGTAAGCTCCTTGAGGAGTGTAGGGGAGCACTAAAGAAACCAATAACCATAGACTAAAATTTGTCATGTAGGCTCCTCGAGGAGTGTAAGGAGCACTAAGAGAGGATTTCTTCGAAATTTCCACGAAAACGGAAGTCAATGCAAACAAAACCGTGGGATACAGCTAGTTATGTATAGCACTAGAGAACTTAGAAATATAGCTGTTTTCCACTTCTATTCAATAAAAGATATCTTGTTAGTAACCTAACTTTGTCAAAAAGAAACAAATACTGTTCCATATGATGTACTTTAAATTTATGAATATAATCATATGACGCAATGCTTATTTATCTTATCACAACTGAATATAAAAGCTGGAGGTACCTTTCAGTTCACGAAATTATTATTTTTTCACATTTACTGAAAAACGAAGTTTTATTACTTCAAAATAAAAACAAAAAAAATTACCAGTTAGAGAGAACTTAAGTGTTAAGACACTCCGTGCTCCACTTTCCACTCGAAATATATACATTGTATATGGAGTAATGGAACTAAACGCTGCGCATTGTATTGCTAAAGCGGGTAAGTAAAAATAATTGAAATATAATAAAAAAAAGCGTTGCGGCGGCGTTGAGTTCCGCCGCTCAGCACGCAATGCCTCAATTCGGCGGCAATGTTAAAAGAGAACGGAGTGTCTTATCACTAGGTTCTCAGGTTCCCTCTGCCTACCCTGCTATGTGCGGGATAGAGCGTGAAGCTAAAAAAAAATAATAATCATACTTTCGAGTAAAGATCGAACCCGCAACCAATAGCGCTTGCAGTTAGACTATCCCACTGCGCTACTGTACTGTAATAAGTTAAACTTTATACGCATGTATATAAAAAAAGACAAAGTCCATGTTTCATGGCCAACAGTTTTTAGATCGAGCGAATGACCTTTACAACCCATTCAAAGTTACTCTACATTTGCGTCACAATTCACAAAAACCTAGCGCTTGTGTTAAAACAACTCTGCCATAATGTTACACAAAAACATGTATAATTATTTATTTCGAGAAAATTTCGCATTTATAAAGTATATAAATATATTATATTTATTTATAGTGTCGCGTCACTCCGTTTAAAACCCTCCACTCTTATGGGTATTGAGTGACTAAATCTAATGACATCTTTTCTCTTACAAAAACGAAGACATATGTATCTCTTACATTTATATCAATGATAATATAATAATTCTTTTTATTTTACACGTCAAGAATATGTTTAAATATGACAAAAATACTGAAGAAAGGTCAGAAACCATAGTGGCACAGTGAAACAGCGCTTGCGATGATTGTGGATTCGATCCTCACTCGGAGTAAAATTATTATATTGTTTTATTATTAAAATTATTTCCATTTCCTCACACTACTTTTCTCTTACCAGAGCGCGGCGTTAAGTTTCGCCACTCAATATACAATGTCTTAATTTCGAGCAAAAAGTGACACTAAGACCACTAAGTCCCTGACTACCGCGCTATGTGGGAAAAGGCGTGAAGCTGTAACTTCAAAAGGGCAACGAACTTGTCGTCTTTTTAGATAACTCTAAGAAGTTTTATAAATAATATCCTTTATATATTCAATAACTATTGAACCTGTCGTGGCGCAGAGGCACAAGCGTGTGACTGTAAACGCGATTGTAGGTTCGATTCCCACTCCAGGAAATGACTTAAATAATATTTACTATTTTCATTTCCTCGTTCTGGTAACGATGCAAAGCGTGGCGTTGAGTTCCGCTACTCAGCACGTAATGCCCCAATTCGGAAGGAAATAAGGAATGGAAATGTTAAAAGAGAACGGTATGTCTTAACACTAGGTTCTCTGGTTCCCTCTGCCTACCCTGCAATGTGCGGGATACAGCGTGATGCTATAAAGAATAAATAAAAAAAACTATTAAATTGATGTTGTATATATTTTTTTGATAAGCAGAAGCTCCGAACAGTAACTTTGTATGATACACATATTTTATTCAAGTCATGTTTATTATATTTAAAAAAAGGGAAAATTATTCTTAGCTTCTCGCACGTTCTTCAAAGAATCTAATATCTCACTCCATTCTTCAAGATTTTGCGGCCTAGACCGAGAAACTTTAACCTCTTTCCGCCTGAATTACAGTGTGATGAATTGCGGAACTCAACGCCGCGCTACGTCTCACAGATACAAATTATTTAAATATCATTCATCATTAATACAAATGTCAATCGAACACACAATTACGAAAAAAAATCAATCAATTATTTATTCATTTCTCTGCTCTAAAGGCGGCGTTGAGTTCCACTACTTAACACGCAATGTATCCAATTCAGGCGGAGAGCGGCAAACATTGTCTTGACACTCCCTGACCACCCTGCCTGTCAAAATAAACAACAAAAACGTTACCTCGAGTGGGATTTGATCCTTTAACCATCTCCTTCAGTAATACAGTTCAAAACTGCGCCACAATGACGTTAGAAAAGAAAACTGGCTTATCAGTTAAGTCAAAACTCAAATGACTAGTCGAACTGAATTTAATTTAACATTATTATGAGTAAAAAGTCATTTTGTCATTTTGTTAGAATATATAAAATGAGCAAGGCCATCGTGGCGCAGTGGACAGCATCTGAAGCAAGCAAGGTCGACTGTGGATTCGATCTCTACTCAGGGTAATGATTGAATGATATTTAAATTACACGCCGCGTCGCTTGCGTAAACTTTGTAGTACTTTTATATATATGTATCACATTTGTAATTTCTAGATTACATTTGTAATTTGTAATTCGTTATTTCTCGATTGTAAAACCGTTCCGGTTCTTATAAGAACATCCGGAAGCCTCTCTTAGTGCCCCGTACACTTCCCAATGAGCCATATATCCAATTTCAGATATCTACAGCCAGTAGTTACGTTAGAAACCATCGTGGCGCAGTGGGACAGCGTTTGACTGCAAGCACGATAGGTAATGTGTTCGACTTCCGCTGGGAGGTATTTTTATGTTTAAATTATTTTCATTTCCTCGCTTTGGTAAGACAAAGCGCGACTTTGTTTACCGCTGCTTAAAACGCAATGTCTCAAAATCGAGAACGTGTCTTGACATTCGGTTATCGCTATCTTTTTGCTGCGGGATAAAGTGTGGTACGGATATCAAAAAGTGCAGATTTCGGTTCGCCGAACACGCAATGTCTTACAAGTTTAAACATTAATATTTTTGTAGATGACCATCATGGCGTAGCAGGATATCGCCTTACTGAAAACGCGATTAGATGTGAGTTTGATCTCCATTTTCAGTTCTCTACACCGGTAAGCTGACACGCAGTGTTGCGAATCCAGGCGAAAAGCGATGAACGGAGTGTCTTAACACTAAGTTCTCTATGCCTACCCTACTATGCGGGATAAAGCGTGAAACTGCTTAATATTTTTGTATATTATTTTATACAAGAATATTAAGGCACTCGGAACTTTTTATATTTACATATTTTTTACACGTGCCCAGCAACAGTGCCCTGTTTTTATCTAAAAAACGTTGTTAATAAATCTATTACATTTAAATACTTTTATACTATTATTTAATTCTCTGGAAGAAATTGTTAATATAATTTCTTACTTTTTACCTCATAGCATATAACGCCTGTCGTGGCGCAGAGACACAACAGGTTGTGGATTCCATTCCCACTCCAGGAAATGAAATTTTTCATTTCCTGGGTTTGGTAACAGGGCAAAGCGCGGCGTTGAGATCCGCCACTCAGCACGCAATGCCTCAAGTTCGGCGGAAAGTGAGAAACGGAATGTCTTAAAACTAGGTTCCCTCTGCCTACCCTATATGCTATATGCGGGATACGGCGTAAAATAATAAAATAAACAATATTTCTCTCTGTTTTTCATTCCCCACACATTTACCTTAACCGAGTCAGTACAATATATTTACGTTCACACAAATACTCCCTAACGCACCTGAGACACTCGTGCAGCACAATAGCTAGTGCCGTCATATTATATGTTGTGACAGTTTACAAATTTTTGTACAAATATATTACTATGAAGAAGGTCATCGTGGCGTAGTGATAGCGTCTCACTGTAAACTCGATGGGTTGTAGGTTCAATTCCCACTCTGGGGAATGATTATATTAATGAAAAATCATACTATTTTATGTGTATATGTAATCATATCGTTGAAAGAGAATGGAGTGTCTTAACACTAGGTTCTCCGGTTCCCTCTGCCTATCCGTCTGTCTGATACAGCGTGAAGTTAAAAAAAAAAGAAAGAAAATCATACTATTGCCAGTAATGAAAACAGTATTATTTATTAAAATATAACAAAAAAAATTATTCAAGTATTCATAATTAACAGAACTATTAGATAATAGTTCAGCGTCGATTTTTATTTGTTCTTGTCCAGTTTCTTTAAGTTAGGAGAAACTATTTTCCTTGTATTACTTTGTACATATTATAACGACCTAAACATTTTTGAATCGTTATATCTCAAAAACTATTTACTTTTAGTAAATGGAAGTATTCATTATTTTTTATAGACAGTCGTATATTACATTTTTTTTAACTTCGCGTTGTATCCCGCACATAGCAGGATAGACAGAGGAAACCTGAGAACCTAGTATTAAGACACTCCGTTCTCTTTCAACATTTCCGTACCCCAATTTCCGCCGGATTTATTCATTGCGTGCTGAGTGGCGAAACTCAACGCTGCGCTTTGCCTTGTTACCAGACCCAGGATATGAAAATACTACACTTCCTGGAGTGGGAATCGAACCAACAACCTGTCGCGTTTACACTAGCACACTCGCCTCTTCGCCACGTCAGGTTGTCACCCTGTCGGGTATATAATATTTAAATTATTTTTATTTAAAACTCACCATTTTACTGTATATCCCAAAAAACCATAATCTTGTTTTTTTTTCGTTGGAAAGATAGAATTTTTTTTTAAACTTTGGGTTTCATTAATAAAGGTATAGTGAATAACAGTACCAACTTATCTTTATGAATTCATTTTCACTGTCCAGATCCGATGACAATACAATATTTTCATAGAGTGAACCTGATGTATTTGTCAGGATGACCAAGATAATGAGAAAATAAGATAATTATACCAGAATAACAAGAAAATTAATATATATTTGGGTTTATTTTGTTAAATTAATTAGTTATATAATTAAGATATTAACAAAAAAGAAAGACGGTTTCCTTCAAATAAATAAAAAACGACTCGTCCAATATGATTTGACTAAATTTAAATGGGACCATATTAGAAACACTAGCTATCTAGATAAAAAAAGAATCATCTATATATTAGTACGTGAAGCAAAAACTTTGTACCCCTTTTTAAGAAAATTACGCGGACGAAGGAACATGAAACTTGGCACACTTATAGTTTATATAGAGAAGGAGTGCAGAATGATAGTATCTTTTTGAAATAGTACATAAATAACATATAAAATTAATGAAATAAATGTTACACACACATATAAAGTGACATACATATATGTTGCTAGGCAACGCGTTGTTAACGCGTCAACGGGGACACTAGTAGTTTTATAAACACACTTCAATTTAAAGCATCAATCTTCAATTTTACAATATGCATATATTCACTTGACATTAATTTCAAAATGGCGGCTCTACTTTTGTTATGTCAAAAAATATAGTTAGGTACTTCGTTATTATGCCAATTTAATTAAAATTATAATATAATTTAAAAGCAAAACGAATTTTACGGTTACAGTGAAAAAAAAATCGCGTAATTTTTGATACATTTACAACATTAATATCAAAGTCTAAAGCCAGATTGCCTAATAACAATTTCAATTTCAATTTTCCACTAAAACAAGGCGGAGGAAAACATTTTTGTGCTTAGAGTATCTCTTACAGAGTTACACGTGTCTGAATTTATTATAACTTAACTCACGTATACCGTGGAGATGTTCGTGGATTACTTTTTTTTATTGTTAATATAGTTATTTTTATATGTACATGTTCTGTGTATTGCAGAGTATATAGAAAGAATCAGTTACTTATTATTCATTTACTATATTCAATTATTTTTTGCACTTAGGTGTAAATAAATTTCACCATAAATTACATATACATTGTCCCCCCTTCCATCAGTATCCTCTAGGTTGGCAACGCATCTACAACATCTCTGGTGTTGTAGATGTCTATGGGCGAAGGTAACCACTTACCATCAGGTGGTCCTTCTGCTCGTTTGCCGTCCGTTATCAATAAAAAAAAAAAAAAAAAAACATACACTCGACACTAACATGTTATATAGTAGCTTCACGCTCTATCCCGCGGATAGTCAATGAGAACGGAGCGCGAAACGCTACGTTCCCTGCATACTTCTTTCGTTTCGTCCACAGTCACCTCTTCATTTAAGCCCTCTGACGGGTCCGACCTGCTTTTTACGTGACCTGCAGATACATTGCCACTGTGTTCTCTAAGGTTAACCGAGGTCTCCCTTTACATATGTTGCCGTTCACCTTTGTGTTTATCTTTCTTTGTATTGTTTCATCGCTCATCCCCCCGAAGTGCTTAACGTGAAATATATGTTGTGTATATATTTTAAATATCTGTCTGTTCTGTTATAGGTGAAAGGTACTATTTCTCTTATTACCATGTAAACTATCTCCTTTATCTCCTTTATGTGTTCTCAATACAACGTGATATTGGCGAATTTATGTATGCTGATATGAGGACATAAATCATGAATCATAATGTTAGGGGTAAGTAACTAAGCATACAATGAGAAACCAGTGACACATCACTCCACTTTTCACTAGCTTAAAAAAGACCATTGCTTCGATAAATCAAATTTAAAGTCGTCATCATTGCAATGCTATATACATACATAGCTTCACGCTGAAGTGTTAAGACACTCCGTTCCCCACTTTCCATCGAATTGAGGCATTGCGTGCTGAGTGGAAACTCAATGCCGCGCTTTACCTTGTTACCAAACCCAGGAAATAAAAAACCCATTTCCTGGAGTGGGAATCGAACCCACAACTTGTCGCACGCTTGTGCCTCTGCGCCACGATAGGCGTATTTCTAATATACCACGAGTGCGAAATCTAAATAACAATATAACAATATTATTTAAAAAGCTATTATTATTTACCTTATTGTGAGTAAATTACTATTGAATATTAATTAATTATTAAAGCTAGAGGAAAAATAGAGACCTTGGGAACATTATATTATATTACTTATATATTATCTCAATGCTTCAGCCATAACCTAAATCTGTAAAAACAAGTACTGTAAAAATACCTAACCTATACATCTATGTATATTAAACATACAAACATACATAACTTCACGCTGTATCCCGCATATAGCAGGGTAGGTAGAGGGAACCTAGTGTTAAGACACTCCGTTCTCCACTTTCCGCCGAATTAAAGCATTGCGTATTGAGTGGTAGAAACTCAACGCCGCGCTTTGCCTTGCTACCAAACCCAGGAAATGAAAAATTTCAATTTTAGGAGTGGGAATCGAACCCACAACCTGTCGCGTTTACTGTCACACGATTAAACCTATTATTATATAACGCATCGCACTTTTAGAATTATAGGGATCTAACTAAAAAAATCGTGATATAGATTTTTTGCCACGAAACGACTGAAGACAACGATCTTTATCGACTTTGATTAAAACAAAAATATTAATTTTAAAAAATCATTTCTTTTCAAAAAACTTAAATGTACAAATCTATATTGTCATTTTCTAAAATAAACTTTGGATCTGTCTTTACGAAAATTACACGGACGGAGGAGCATGAAACTTGGCACACTTATAGTTTATATAGAGAAGGAGTGCAGAATGCTAATATATTTTTTAAAATAATACATCAAAAGTATTTTAAATTAATAAAATAAATATTAGACACACTACCATGGTTTGATATCCATGTTTATACAAAGTGACATATACATTACTAAAGACAACGCGTTGTTAACGCGTCAACGGGGACACTAGTATTTTTTAAATAGGTCACTATAATTCTAAAGGTGCGATATATTCTTTTCCTTGAAAAAATAGATATAACTATTTTTATATGAATAATAAATATATTCATATAAAAATAGTTATAAAGTATGTGATTCAAATCAAGGTATTAGGTATTATTATTATCAAGCGTTATTAGTTAAATAAAAAGATTTATCACTATATCTTACATAGAAGAAAAGTGGAGCAATATTATGTACACTGAATTTATTTTGATTTTTTAAAATAAGCTTGAAAATTTACACTTATGCCTGGATTCGGAGACAATATTTTTTTTTTAACTTCACGCTGTATCCCGCATATAGCGGGGTAGGCAGAGGGAACCAGAGAACCTAGTGTTAAGACACTCCATTTTCTTTCAATATTTCCGTTCCCCACTTTCCGCCAAATTGAGGCATTGCGTGTCGAGTGGCGGAACTCAACGCCGCGCTTTGTCTCTTTACCAAACCCAATAATTTAAAATACTAAATTTAAATTTCCTGGAGTGGGAATCGAACCCACAACCTGTCGCGTATACAGTCGCACGCTTGTGCCTCTGCGCCACGACAGGAGACAATATTAATATAATATATTTTGCAGTGGCCAGGGATGAAAATTTTAGTTAGGCAAGCCGGTAAATTCAGGGAAAGCCGATGTATATATAGAGAAGCCGGTATATATGTTAAGGGAAGCCGGTAATTTTTAGAGAAGCCGATATACATATTTAGGGAAATCGGTATAGGATGTAATTTCGTACCGCCAAATATCTTATTATGTGTTCCGGTTCGATGGCATGTAAGCCAGGTTTTGCTCTTTCCCACCCGTCATTTTCCCAAACTGTGGTGGTTCCGATAGCGGACTACTACATTGTCCTCCCCTTCCATCTGTATCCTCTAGGTCGGCAACGCATCTACAACATCTCTGGTGTTGTAGATGTCTATGTGCGAAGGTAATCACTTACCATCAGGTGGTCCTTCGGCTCGTTTGCCATCCGTTATCTACTAAACTTATGATTCTACATCCTACGGAACGATTACGATAACGACTGACAAAAAAATTAAATATAGTTCTTTTAGTTATTTTTTTTATTAATTTATTATTCGCGAGATATTTCACGAGTAAAGATGAAACATACATACATATACATAAAAGCTTGTATCTAAAATTGATGATAATATTTTTTTATATTAAGTCATTATTGCGCAGTAGGTCATCTGACTGTCATGCAATTGGTTGTAGGTTCGATTTTACACTCGGAGGTGAGACTATATTGAAATTATTTTCATTACCCGCTGTGGTAATACATAACGCGGCATTGAGTCTCTCCATGAGATACAAAATATCTCGGATTGGGGTAGAAAGAAGAATGCTATAGCTATAGCTGTGACATCTTCTAGACCTAAAAAAAAGGTCATCGCCAAAATTGTATAGTGAAATTACCAAATACCTTGACATTCTATACCGATTTCCCTAAATATATCGGCTTCGCTAAAAATTATCGACTTCCCTAAATATATATACCGGCTTCCCTAAATATACATCGGCTTCCCTTAATTTACCGGCTTCTCTAAGTAAAATTTTTACCCCTCGCCACTGCTAGGGACACTAGGTACTCTCTATCTACCCTGTTAAATGGATGAAGCGTAAAAAATTTAATATAAAAAATATATTTTTATATTAATCTCGATTGTATATTCATACGATTTCACATTATAATATTTTGTTCATTGGAGAGTAATTATTTTATTTAGGGCTTCATAATCAAATAGATTACACGTTGTTTGACATTTTCTATATAAAAACGCTTTTGTTATTTGGTATAATTACTTTTTAGATTATTTTTTTATGTGTTATGTTTTTATGAGACGAAATGCGGCGTTGAGTTTCACCACTCAACACGGAATAGGTCGAATTTGAATGAAAATGTAGAACAGAGAGTCTAGACACTTCTTCAGGTTCTTTTTGATTATCCTGAGGAAAGTGCTTTGCTTTAAAGTTAGTCACACAAGAAAATGAATAATTGCTTATTTTTACCCAACAACGCGACGTAAAAAGAGTAATGTATTTATCTGCCTATGTTTATATGTAGGGACCAAACGTGTTGGCCAAACAAGCTCCAAAATAGATTCCGACTGTAAATCCTTAACGACTATAAGCGCGACAGGTCGTGTGTTTGATTCCCACTCCAGGAAATAGATTTTTTCACTTCCTGGGTTTCGTAACAAGACAACGCTAAAAGCGTTGAGTTCCGCCACTCAGCACGCAACGCCTCAATTCGGCGGAAAGTGGGGAACGGAGTGTCTTAACACTAAGTTCCCTCTGCCTACCCTGCTATATGCGGGACACAGCGTGAAGCTATGTCTGTATGTATGTATTTTTTCTGTTTTTATACGCAGTTTTTTTCGCGCTTCACGTATCCCTTACATAGCAGGCATAGGGAACCAGAGAACCTAATGTTAAGACACTCACACACTTATGTGGAACGCTGTTCATTGTTTCTTTATAATCATATTTTAGTTTAATCCTTACATCTCCCTAACTGTAACAGGCATTCATTTCTCCACTAAAACACAAATACATGAATTGCGTGACAACAGTAATTACTTAAAGTATAAAATTGTATTTCTTTATATATAAATTTATAATTCTAAAGGCCACAGTGGCGCAGTCGTGCCAGTTTTAATTATAAACACAATGGTTGTGGGTTCGATTCTTATTTAAGGAAATGTACCCGCTCTGGTTACTCTGCCACTCAATAGGCAATTTCTTGAGTCCAGGTGGAAAACGGAATTTTTACACCGAGTAAGACATTACGCTTTACGTTGCGGAACTCAACGCCGCGTTTTGACTTACAAAAGCGGAAAGAAATTTAATTTAATCATTTTCCGACTGGAAAACCTGGTCCCACTGTGCCGCAATAGCACATATACACAATAAGCCAATATACAAATAGCTATAAGCCAAGAGTGCGACTGTAAATCCGAGAGGTTGTGGGTTCGATACCCACTCAAGGAAATGTAAGGTTTAGTATTTTAATTTAATTAATAAGTATATAGTTATTATAAATTATAGTAAGTTAAGTATTTTAATTTCCTGCGTTTGATAATGCGAAGCGCGGCGTTAAGTTCCGCCACTCACCACGCAATGCCTCAATTCGGCGGAAAGTGGGGAACAGAATTGTTGAAATAGAAGGGAGTGTCTTAACACTAGGTTCCCTCTGCTTACCCTGCTATATGCGGGATATAGCGTGAAGCTAAATAAAAAAATATTTTATGTGTTTAAAAAGGTACACAACAATAGATATTATGTTATTATAAGGCATTTTAAACAAAATCTGAATTACATGAAACATTTATTTTCAAAATCGACTTAAACAAAGAAGATGGTTCTCAATTCGATCGTTTTTTATGCATGTGGAAGTACCGCAATACTCTTTACTGGGTAAACCAGTTGATGATTCTTTTTTTATATAATTTTGCTATTGTTTCTGATGTGGTCCCATTTAAATTTAGTTAAGATGTGACGAGTAGTTTTTGAGTTATTCGTAATAGTTTTGCTTTTCGTTTTTTTTTGTTAAAATCTTAATTATTCATACGTCGACTAGGTTCCGAGATACTAAAGCTTTTCGTCTCATATAGCAACAATGCTCAATATGTGTTCAAGACGATATTTCTATCTATAATATTTTATTATTGACAGTAAGTGCTTAGATTTTTTTATTTTGAAATAAAAAATATAGAGGCATAGACTGTTTACAATCTTCAAACAAGTAGATATAGCCGGTTGTGGCCACGAGAAAAGCAAGCTTGAACCATTCATACGTCATACAATATATTTCATACTTATCGTTATACATATAAAAACACATAAAATCCTGTTTTTTTTTACTTTTTTCATAGGAGTTTCTAGAAATCCTCTCCTAGCACTCACACTCCCTAAGGAACCTACATGTCAAATTTCAGCTTTCTTTGTGCAGTAGTTACGCCTGTTATATGACATTGTCTGTCAGTTACACAGTCACTAACAAATAACACAAAGTCAAAGTCAAAGTCAAATAATTTTATTCAAAATAAGAAGTTACAAGCTTCATTTTTTGAACGTCAAATAATTTACCACCGGTTCACTAAATTTAATGCCTCAAACCTGAGACGAACCGGCGCAAGAAACTCAGCGGGACTTTTCCTTTTTTTTTTTTTTTATATTCGACAATGGTTTACAATTCATTATTAATGACAATGATACCTTTGAAACAGACTGGAGCGAGCACATGAGTTTTATATATATATAGATGCTTTACAATAAGAAGAACTTCCTTGCAATCTATGGATTCGGCGTGCCCATCACGTTGCAGAGAGAGGAGTTTGGAGAGTGCCTGGGACTTACGATATAACGTGTAGGTTTAAAGGGCCCTTTACCTCCACTCTACGCGCTCCTCTCTCTACCTAACCATAATTTTTTTTTATACCTTCACGCTGCATATAGCAGGGTAGATAGAGGGATAGAGGGCACCCGAGAACCTAGTGTTAAGACACTCCGTTCTCTTTAACATTTCCGTTCCCCACTTTCCGCTGAATTGAGGGATTGCGTGCTGAGTGGTTAAACATAATGTTCTTTTCTCTTCTTGCGTTTTTTCCCTTATTACCAAGGCGAGGAAATGAAAATATTAATTATCATCTAATATGTTTATTTCCTGGAATGGGAATCGAACCCACAACCTGTCGCGCTTACAGTTACACAGTGCCTGAGCACTACGACAAGCCTCTATTAGTAATTTAGTAACTTAGAATTTTTTCTTTTAAAGTAGTATACAAATGATTACTTCGATGGCCACCCCCGTTAACCCCTATAAACGCCACCCCGTCCCAGAGCGGTTATTTTGCTCGCTTTAAAATATCCCCATGCCCCACATTTTGATATTCGTGCCGATGTGCCTTCACAAATTGCTTGACGATTGTGATGCGGATTATTTTACTATTAGAGCCTCTTGGAAGATGATTTTAAAATATAAATATATGAAAACTAGCTTTCCGCCCGCGGCTTCGCCCGCGTGGAATTCGGCTATATCGCGCGACATGGTAAGGAGTAGCCTATAGTCTTTCCCACGGTCTAGACTATTTGTCAAATTTTTTTTCGCGATAAAAAGTATCCTATGTCCTTTCACCATCACACTGAACTTCATCAAAATCGGTTCAGTGGTTTAGGTGTGAAAGTGTAACCGACAGACAGAGTTACTTTCGTAATTACATTTTTTTTTTTTTTTATTCAAACACTAAGAAAAGAAAAATATTCAGATATGTGTAAATTTTTTAAACGTTCAAAAATAGGTTGGTAAACGTGCAAATGTTAAGACGTAGTTGAAAAGAATGTATGACTTAGTGATCAGAGAGTTTGGATTTTGACCAAGAGGCGCAGGTTCGAGCCCCATTACTTTTTAAACATTTAATAAAAGCAGTTTTACGCTTGTCGTGGCGCAGAGGCACAAGCGTGCGACTGAAAACGCGACAGGTTGTGGGTTCGATTCCCACTCCAGGAAATTTAATTTTTCATTTCTTGGATTTTGTAACAAGGCAAAGCGCGACGTTGAGTTCCGCCACTCAGCACGCAATGCGTCGATTCGACGGAAAGTGGGGAATGGAGTGTCTTAGCACTAGGTTCCCTCTGCCAACCCTGATATATGCGGGATACAGCGTGAAGCTATGTATGTATGTAGCTTTGCACTTTATCCCGTATATCAGTATAGTCAAAGAGAACCTTGCCTCCCTTTCTCCTCTTTCTGCCTGAATTCCATACTTTGCATGTTGAGTGGTGGAATTCAATGTCGCACATTATCTTACCAGAGTGGAAAAATAATGTATAATCATTCCCCCGAGCGGGTATCGAACCCAAAACCACTCGTGTTTTCAATCAGAAGCAATGCCACTGCGCCACTATGGTCTCAAAAAAACACATATTACACAATTTAATGTCAGTTAAATACTAATTGAAGTATCTGAGTGCAACTGTCTTCACAGAAGGACATTTTCTTAGAAGATTGATGAAAAAGATATTTAATATGAGGGTAGGAGTAAAATATGAGATACAGTGATGGGCTCAAACATCCTTTATTTACAAACCTCGTCCAAGCTTACAGAGGAAGCCGTTTTGTTGTAACCGTATGAAAAAATAATATTATCAGTTTATAAATATATATAAAATACATTAGTGACTATCATAGCGCAGTGGGACGACGTCAAGCTGTAAATGCTATTGGTTGTGGGTTCGATTCCCATTCGGGGAAAACACGATATTTAAATTATTTTCATATTTCCACTCTGATAATTGTTTTATGAGCACGGCGTTGAGTTGCACCACTCAATACGCAATTTCTCAAATTGGGGCAGAATGTGAAGAAGAGAGTGTTTTGACACTAGGTTGCTAAGATAACGCGAGTCTGAAAACAATATTTTTATTTAGTTATAATTGCTATTATTAGGTTGTGGGTTCGATTTCCACTTGAGGAAATGTAAAAGTTAGTATTTTCATTTTCTGAGTTTGGTAACAAGGCAAAACACGGCGTTGAGTTTCGCCATATGACGCAATGCCTCAATTCGGCGGAGTGTCTTAACACTAGGTTTTCAGGTTCCCTCTGCCTACCCTGTTATATGCGGGATGCAAAGTTAACTTAAAAAAAAAGTTATAATTATCGATCATAGTATAGAATAAAGTAGAATTCAGTTCAGTTGTTTAATAATGGCGCTTCGAACCTGCTAGTTGAGCACTAATCACTTCGCCAATATAGATTTATAGAATATTATATAGTAGCGTAATTGAGACTTGCTTGACATTAGGGGTTAGACTTTTGACAGATTTATGACAGGCGGATATGTGTTTTTTTTAATCTAGTTTAATAAAGCATGTCGAAGGCACAAAGAAGCACAAAGGCACAAAATCTTTCAGCCTTTAAATGGACGGGAAATGAAAATCGGACACTAGATTCATAAGTTGCTTCACAGATAAAAAATCGAGATCAGTATTGCCAAATTTGACATATTGTCTAAGTGAATAAGGTAAAAGTAATTTTCACATAACACGACACATACGTTTATATTCTACGTCATTAGTAGATATTTATACGTTTAATAAAAAAGACAATAAAGCCATTAAGGCTCTCTATTAAATGATTTTCTTTGTTAGGACATTTCTATAGCACAGCGGAATTTTAATACTAGCTTTCTAAATATAATGCCTATGACGTATTTTAGTATTTATATCGTTTTGGAAGAATTAACTATTACCATTTTTTTTTAGTCATCAAACATATTAATATTTGATGACTAAAAACAAAAAACACTTCAAATAAAATACATAAAAAAATACATTTACTACGAATAACTCGAAAACACTCGTCAGATCTTAACTAAATTGAAGTTATTACATTAGAATTCACATATTAGAAGTAGTAGCTATCATATAAAAAAATATCATTAAAATTGGTTCACCTAGTAAACAGATATGTGGTAACACACATAGAAAAGTAATAGAATTGAGAACCTCTCCCTTTTTTAAAGTCGGTTAAGAAGCACCAAATTCGACGGCAATCGAACCAACAACTATTGCGCAGAGTCCGTTGTTTTCCCACTGCAGCATACAGGCTAAATGATATGACATAGCAATATTTAATAGTTCTGTATCTCAATCTGGCTAAATAGACCTTAGACGCTTAGTTCAATCTTATTATATTCAAACAAGAAATGATCAAAAATTGACTGACTGACTTAATTTCTTTTATCTTATAGTGATAGACTAAGAGATACGCCAATTTTAGAGATTTATTTTAGTGGCGGAACTCAACGCTGCACTTTGTTCTATCAAAGCAATCCATACGAGTATATCTTCTGAGTTCATAACATATAGGGTCGAGCCCTTAGCTTTCGCGTTTACAATCAACAAATTTTCTAAGGTTCCTACTAAAGAACACCAATATTACAATAAGCTTTCGCTACCGTCCCCTGTGGCATAGTGGAACGACGTCAGACTGTAAATGGGATTCGTTGTAAGTTCAATCCCTACGTAGGGAATTTATTATATTTAAATTATTTTCATTTTTCTACTCTGGTAAGTATACGGCGTTGAGTTCCGCCACGCAGCACGCAATGTCCCGATTTCTGGCGGAAACTGTCCACTGCATTAACAATTCAGTAGATTTATGCTTTATTCCGCATAGCAGGGTAGTCAGAGAGATCATAGTGTCAAGACACTTTGTTCTCCGTATTCGTTTTCAATTATATATTATTAAAAAAATTATCTTTTTAATTTTTTTTGTAAAAAGCAAAAGTTATTCGTCCTAACATATTCTCAATTCACTTGCTAAAAAGAAAAAGTTATATTATATTACTATGAGCGAATACTTTCATGAGCCATTTCAGTAATATTTTTCAATATATTCCATTCTTAGCAATATTCCTGGGTCAATAACCTCAAAAAATTCACTTTAAAATGAACCTATGACCTTCGTTATAAACACAGCCTGAGAATGTATTTTTTAATAAAATATAGAGGCTATTATGAGGCACAGTTTCTGACTTTAAACACAATGGTTGTGGGTTTGAGTCCCTGAATGTTAACGCTTTGTTTCAAATTTGTGTTGATAAGGGAGAAAGGAGCATCATAACAAAAGGTTCTCTCTGCTAGACTGTTCTTTAAAATTCATACATAAATACGTGAAACAAAATCTTTGGACCCGTTTTAACGAAAATTACGCGGACGGAGGGGCACGAAATTTGGCACACTTATAGTTTATATAGCGAAGGAGTGCAGAATGCCAAATTTTTTTAAAACATAATGCATTAAACGTATATTAAATTAACAAAATAAATGTTACACACACCTTGGTTTGACAAACACATGCATTACTAAAGACAACGCGTTGTTAACGCGTCAACGGGGACACTAGTATATATAAAATTAAAATTATTATCGTCATTAGAGTATAGAATTAAAACAAATCAAATAAAAGCGCTGACGGATAACACATATATCTAAAACTATCTCCCTCCCCCCACTCCCGTGCCTCCCTACACCCCCCGCTTTCACGGTTCTAATTTTTCGGGAATTTGGGGCATATTCGTAAATATGAAATGGAAAAAATATTTCGCGTTGAAACGCAATTTAAGTTATATGCTATGTGAATAAGGTCCAAAATGTAATGTAAGGTGGTACGAAAAAAAATTACTTCATATGTCGTCCTTAAGACGGAACGCCTCGCTCTGCGTATGTGTGTTCCGGACTTGGGTGGTGTGGAGTTGCTGTGAGGGCTATAAGCTTTTATTTTTTGTATTTTTTTGTATGAAAAAAAGAGAATTTTAATTATTTTGGTTTCTGTGCTCTGTTGAGATGAAGTGCGGCGTTAATTTCCGCCACTCAGCACGTAAACTTTCGATTTTATGCGAAATGTGGAGAACAAAACGTCTAAAAGAAGATATAAAAAAAATATTATTTTGAAACATATAACCTCATAAAAAATTATTATAGGTAAATATTTCCAATCCAACGTCAAGTCAAGCAACAATAACTCGAGACTGCAGTAGACGGATGTGTGTTTTTGTCTTCCTACATTCCTTAAATTCTACTAAGTAAACAAAGTAACCTAGTACCTAAAGCTACAAATGACTAGATAAAGTGTTTAAAAAAGTGTTTAATCCAGATTGGCAAATAGGTGCAAAATAAACAGTTATAAAATAAATACATAAAAATTGACGTTTAAACGCTACGCTAAACTTCAAATCTACGAATAATCGTTTTTTGCGTTTGTGCAAAAAACGATTATTCCTTTTTTTTTATATACCTTTTTTTTCTAAACACTTTGAAGTGGTCCAGGCTAAAGGACATCTACGTTATTGTAACGCACTGACAATCTCTGACTGTAAACACGATAGTTGTGGATTCGATCCTTATTCGGGAGAATTATTATATGTAAATTACTTGTATTTCATCGCTCTGGTAAAACAAAGCATGGCGTTGAGTTCCATAACTCAACATTCAATATCACAAATTTAGGCAGAAAGTGGAAAACAGATTGTTTGTGCTTAAAGTTATCTCTGTCTACTATGTAAGATACAAAAAACCATCATCATCACCTCTCTACGTGTCCAAAGTACCTGAGCATGATTTTCTTTCACTCAACCAGCCGTTACGGATATGTTTACTTAAAATGATTGAAGTATAAACACTATGGTCGTAGCTTCGATCTCCACTCTAAACAATAGCTATATTTAAATCACTTTTGTTTCTTGCAAATAAAACGAAACCTAACATTCAGTTTCACCACTCAACTCGTTTTCAGGTTCCCTCCGTCTACCCTCTTATGTGTTGTCAGTTAAAAAAACACACTAACCGACATATAAATTTAAAAAAAAACAATGAAATCTCAACATATTTCGTATTCTATCAAGCGGCGATATATAGGCTGTAGCTATGCGAGCAAATATATAATATTTTCCTATATGTAACTTTCATCATTTATACTTTATTACTATATAACTGAACTATTCATACAAAGTGTTTGTCTCTGCTGTCTGTGTGTGTGTTCAATTAAACATTTTCTTAATAAGAAACAGGGTGGGCTCGAGATGTATTATTATGTTTTCTAATATCATACATGTATTTATGTTTGTGTATTGTACATGTATGTATTGTATTGTTCAATATTTGGGATATTTGTCCTTTTTTTTTATAGCTTAGTGACGAGATTCTCTGCTTCCTGCTTGTTTTAGAGAACGTGTTATTTGAGGTAAGAGAACACTGCAAATTCTACTCCAGAAAATGGAGTGGAATTTCTTAAATATGACCCGGGATATGAACCCATAGCCGTTGTGTGTAGAGTTAAATACTTCTACTTCTACTTCTTATTTCTTCTTCAATCTAACTACGCCACGAATCGATATTTTTATGATTTAAAAAAATTAATATATTTTTTCATATAAAGAAACAGTTTGAAAATAAACTTACTATATTGCAGTAGAACACAAGTTTTGTATTTTGTGTTATTATTTAAAGTGTTATTCACTAATGAACATGGTGTCAAGGCACTCCGTTCTTCTCTCCGCCTGAATTAGAAACATTGACAGTGTTGAATGGCGAAACTCAAACCGCACGTTTCCTTACCAGAACGTGAAAATGCGAACAATTAAATATAATCATTTCCTTGAGTGGGAATCGAACCCACAACGAATCCCGTTTACCCTCCCACTACACCATAATGGCCTAAAAAATGCCTATACATCTAAATATAGTAATATGTAATATATCTATATATACGTATTTCAAGGAATAGGGAGGAAGGAAGCCAAACTTTATAACTCGCTATCAAACTTTTTATTAATTCGGCATATCGTTTGAAATATTTTGCTTGTTACATATAAAGTGTATATTCACTTGGTTTTAGTGTTATGTAAGGAGAAAGACGGAGAAAATGCAGTGTCTGGTCACTATGGGCGGAATATAGAAGCAGCGAAATGGGTTCAATATAGTAGTTTGACCCCTGTCGTGGCGCAGAGAACACAAACATGCGATTGTAAACGTGACAGACGATGTTGTGGGTTCGATTCCCACTCCAGGAAATATAAAAGTTTAGTATTTTCATTTCCTGGATTTGGTAACTAAGCAAAGCGCGGCAATGAGCTCTGCCACTCAGCACTCAGGATGCAGCGTGAAGCTAAAACAAACAGTAGCTTGACCAAGTAGCGTTTCCAGTCAGACAAACTGCACCACTATGACCTCCAGATGTTACCTCTAAGCACATAAATAGGATTCGAACCTACGATTGTAGACTTTCAATCATATACCCACTGTGTCATAACTACAATTAATGTATGAAAAATAATTTTTTTTCACTTTTGTGCTTAACTTTTATTCTATATAGCAAGAAAGACAGAGAGAACACAAAAGGAGTGTCAAGACACTTGCTTTTTCTTTTTTCCTGTGATTTTGGCACATTACATGATTGTGCGAATGGTGCAATTCAATGCTGCTCTTTGTTTAACTGAGTAGGAATCGAGCCAACAACCAATGGCGTTTACAATCCGACGCAGCGCACCAGTGGAAGAATTTAAATATATATTTTCTTTTGCTTCACGCTGCATCCCGCACATAGCAGGGTAGGCAGAGGGAACCTGAGAACCTATTATACTGAGAACCTAGGATACTCTGTTCCCCAGTTTCCGCCGAATTGAGACATTGCGTGCTGAGTGGCGGAACCCAACGCCGCGCTTTGTCTTGTTCTTCTGTCACTGGATTAGTACTTAAATAAAAAAAAGTGAAATAAATATTTTTTTTATAAACACGTACCTACTTATTAAGTATGAAAATTGTTACTAGCGCCATCTCTTGATGGAGTTAGGAAAATATGCAACGTAAAACGCCCTCTACATTCACGATATCGTTAAAGTTCAAGTTATAGCAAGCTGTAGTTGATAATCTGATTATTATATCAATAGATGGCAGAAGAATCTGTTTTTGTTATCTTAATATATATAAAAATGAATGTTTGTCTGTATGTCCTTTGTAGAATCGTGAACCATGCATTTGATCATGTGATGATCTTTAGCAAAGTTGTTATGTATGAACCCACGAAGGTTTCTGAATGGGTACGACTATTTTGTTCTATTTAGTTCGAAATTAAGAAAATCATTAAAATAACGTAAAAGGATTTGAATATTTGTATGTAATGCCTTTCCTTTAAATTTATTTTTGGTGGCGTAGCAACGCGCAGGGCACAGCTACTTTTATTGCACTCATAATTTTAAGAAAATGTTATTTATAAATAAATTTAACTGAAAATAAAACACCAATCCTTACTAACTTAAATTTAATTTATTCATTAATACTTCACATAAAAATCAGTCTTATTAAATCAAAATTAAACCTAATCGAATTAACGTCTCTTCTTCTTCTTCGGTGTTTTCACTTCAGGTTCCTCATTCACCAGATCCTCTTCAGCATCCTTTATCTTCCTTCTGACTGGACCAGTTTGTGATATAGGCACTATTCTTTCCCCCTTATCCTCAGATACTTTAGGAGCAGAAATCGTTAGCACGCCATCAGAAGACAATTTAGAAGTTACCATCTCTGGGTTACAGCCATCTGGTATGAGATACCTGCGTTTAAACTGCCGGGATATGAACCCGTGCTCGTCTTTCCTCTCTTCATGCTTACCTTCAACCACTATATAGTTGTCAACAGTCTTTACAGTTACCTCTTCTGGAGCAAAATGTTCAACGTCCAAGTTTATTTGGAACTTATCCTGGTCTGTCTTGATGGTGGACCCAATATCTTTCGCTAAAGATGATAAATTCTTCCAGGGACGTAAATAATTACGGTTACGACGCGGTCTATCGAAAATATCAGTTAAAAAGTCTTCAGGAGACAAATCTAAGCCGTAAAGATGGTCGTGTAAACGTCTAGGTCTCTCGAAGTCTATTAATAAAGGAAGTAACGCCATTTTTGTTTACAAACACTGCTTTTTGTTACCTTTTTAGTTAAATAAGCGTGGAAAGTGTTTTACCTCTATCGTGATTTGTTTCAAACTGCCGCTTGGAGTAGAGGGCGACACTTATATAGTTAAAGTAAATGTTCTGTACTTTACTAGAAACTTGTGGAATATTCGTGAAGTTTTGTTAGCACCATCTAGCGGGCAGTAGTTGTAATTAGTATTTTTTTTATAATCTGTTCTATATTTTATTTATTGTAAATAAGCCAAATATTTATATTTTTAATGATGGACTAAGTTTGGAAATATTTATTTTGATTTTCTTTATATAAAAATATTTATTTAAAACACATTTTTATAATAAAATTATGAAACGATTAGCGCCCTCTATTGACATTTTAAAGAAGCTCCTAATAAAAGAATACCTAAAATTATCATAATAATGAGACAGATGGCAACATTGCCTATTTCAGTTTATGTATTGTATTTCCCCGTATAGTAAAAATGTTATAGAAATGATTCATAAATCTAATGACACATTTATAAATTATCTTGTAAAACAGTTATCAATTAGAAATATGTAGTATTTATAATTTTGAAGTGTGAAACATATGATTTTTTGATTAAAACATGAACCACGAACCAATGAACAGTTTTCGAAAAATTTGATTGAAGTTATTCACCATATGATGTAAATCGACATGCATTTACAATGTTTTAAATAATAATAGTCATAGTCATAGTCAGCTAAGGAACAGTAAATAACAGAAAAATAGAACTTATTGATAAAGCGTAAACGTAAAAGTGCCCTGTAAACTATGTATTTTCGAGTTATCAACTTATTCACCATTGGACCGATGTGTTGGAATAAAATTTTGAATTCATTAACTAATGTTTTTAATTTTTTTAAAACTACAGAGGTACTTATTCACGTACTTAATGAGTCTAGAGGACATTGTGGCGCAGTGGGACAACATGTGACTGTAATCACCAATCGCGTTGTTTGTTGTTTCGATTCTTTCTCGGGGGAATGCTTAAATATTTCTTTGCTTTGGTAAGACAAAATGCATCGTTGGGAACCATCTCTTAATCCGCAGCTTCCGAATTCGGATGGAAGGAGGAATAGTGTTTTAACACTAGGTTCTCCCTGACTAACCTGGTATGCGGGAAAAATTACCCTTTAAGGTAATATGTAAGGAAGGAAACTAAAATTAGGAACTATCCTAATTTTGAAGTATGGAACATTCTAATATTCATATATGGATGTATGGAACATACATATGGTATATAATAATATACCTACAGAAATAGTATAAGGCGAAACAAACTAAAAATAACTCGAAAGTAGGTTATGTAAATATATCTTATTACATTTGATACTTTACAATAATTCGATATTACAATTGGTTTTAATATTTTTTTTTAGCTTCACGCTGTATCTAGTGTTAAGACACTCCGTTCCCCACTTTCCGCCGAATTGAGGCATTGCGTGCTGAGTGGCGGAACTCAACGCCGCGCTTTGCCTTGTTACCAAACCCAGGAAATGATAAAAAATAATAACTTTGACATTTAATAATTTTTATACTTTCTATAAATTAAATAATCAGTATAATTTTAATAAAAATATTAAAAACTAGACGAGTATGACACTAATACATACATAAAAAAGCAGCTTCACGCTTTATCCCGCATATCAGGATAGTCAAAGAGAACCTAGTGTCAAGACACTCCGTTCGCCGGTTCGAATGTGACACATTACACATTTTTTTTGCTTCACGCTGTTTCCCGCATATAGCAGGGTAGGCAGAGGAAACCTGAGAACCTAATGTTAAGACACTCCGTTCCCCACTTTCTTCTACATTTCTTTAAAATATTGTACCTATATAAATGGTGTAAAAATTAGTAAAGTTATATTTATTATAATACAGTTTATTCTGTGTTTTTTAACTATTACCTACATTGTTAGCTTAATTTAAACATTTATATAATGATTCATTTATAATGAATAAAGATAAGCGAGTTCAAGTGCAATACTCTATGTCGTAAGTTTAAAAAAACAATTATTTATTCATTTCATTATTTCCGTGTTTTAAAAAACTATGTTCTAATATATTACCTTTAATATAAATTCGTCTTATATTAATTAAATAATATAATTATTTTATTAATTTAAGTATAAAAAAAAAATATATATTTTTTTTTAATAATAAAATACAAAATGCAAATGTCTATATCAAATAATTTTATTTAAAAAAAAAATGGGTATTTTTTTATTTAATGGCTTTAGAGCTGTGTGAAACATTAATTAATAAGTAATTTAAAATATATAGCTAATAACTATAAAAACGTAGTAAATATAAATAAGAAATAACAAAAACAAAATAAATATATATGAGAGAGTTGCTAACTGCTTATCTATACGTTATATTAACATTTTGAGGTTATGTTACACACACCGGCTCATGAATTTATATAAAAATATATATAATTATACCGTTTTAAATGAAAATTTACTTTAGAATGAATATATTGAAGATTTTCATTTAAAATTTTATAACAATGTAACTGTTTATAATGTTTTATATATATTTATGTCATAAAATGATTCAACTGTAAGGTTAGATTTCTTTCTTCTTAAATACTTGTGAATTTGGTGTAATTTTTTTTTAATATATTATTCTAATTTATGTTTTTTAAGCTGTATATATAATATTTTGAAAAATATTAATTTAATTGCGTTCTTTACTTTCATTTAGAAATAATGACAATGCACAATCTTTTGTTTTCTTTTTATATTATTAATGGGACAGTTAAATATAATTGGAACTTAATGAATTGGAAGTTAATGAATAGTTTTTATGGTATTTTTATCATATTTATAAATAAAAGAATGTTTATTTAATGCCTGCTCTATACTTACATTGTCTAATGCAATAACGTGGTAATAATGGTTATGTATTACAAATTAAGCCTGTAAAGCTATGATATAGCTAATAATATACCAAATAGAAAGTGCATTCGGCCATTTTAGTCTATTATGCACAAAAATCAATAATATCTTGGAACAAGAGTCTAGAAAATTCACGCCGGTAGTTAAAATGGAGGAAACAGGAAGTGAATAACGCCCCAAGCGTTGGGAAGACACAACACACACCGGATATAGAGCGAACATTCTAGAAGGAATGTTAATTTTACAATTAATTCAAGAATTTTATATGACATGCGAATGAATTATCTTTTTTAATAAAAGTATATATTAAAATCTATTTATTTGCATATTTATATTCACAAGTTTCGATGTTAAAATGGCTTTTTAGAATATTTCTATGGAATGATCTCGAATGTTCTAGAATGTTCCATGGAATTGTAGGTGAGTGCTGGTGCTGCTGCGTAGTATCGAATAGCGGAATTAATAAGATTGTGTTCGGTACGATAAACCTTTTTGTGAATGTTTAAAATTTATTAAATTTAATATATGGATGAAATTATACTGAAATTCGTATAAAATGTCTTGTATGTGGTTTTATGTTTTTGTTACTAATATAAATATTTTCAAATAGAATAATTTTTTTGATGTTTGATGTTTTAATATTGATTGAAATAGTATTTTAGTATGTCATTTTAAATTAATATACTCTTGACAGATTCTTAAATTAGTAATTAATGTAATTTAAACTAAATATCTTATTTAGTAGACATGGATTTTACAAAATTGTAGAATAAAAACATTTATTTTTATATGTTAACTAGTTATTTCGGTAAACTTCGTACAGCCATAATTTATTGACGTGTAAGGTTGAGGTTGAAGTTTTAAATATTTGGTATTATTTTATTTATATTTTTCTTATTCAAACCTTCTCTTAGCTAAAACGAACAAATAAAAGATTTAAAAAAAATGATGCTGTCCTTTTGAAGTTATACGTGTACAAACATTCCAGTGAATCATTTTTATTGGTATTTAGATTTTTTCGTTGATTCATATTTATTTGTAAGTTATAGTTATTACACAATATTTCATATTAAATATTAAGTACTTTACTTTTCTTCAAAAATGTACTAATATCTAAATTAACTTAACATTTATGGCTCTAAAGGCATCTATTTAAAAAAACAATAGCTTTTCAAACGTTACAAACAATTACTTTCTTTAATTAATAAATTATTATACCTCTATATTGTATTTGACATAAGCATTCTTGAAATTATTAAATAAATAGTAATATTTTACAATAATTCTATAAAAATGTTGCTTACAGCTGTAAATAAGGGCGGCAAGTCCAGAAATTTCTACTCGTTCATAGATGTCGCGCGGATACGGATGGTATATAAGAGAATGACGTTTCGCGCCGGCGTCATTGAGCGAATTTGAGCTGCGATTACAAAGCGTTTCTAGTGTCGTCCCCTGTGTTACATCTACACGTGCATCAAAAACCACGCTACGCATTGAGGCAAGGAAAAATCCATACAACTTTCAATTAATTGAAGGTATTTATTTTCTTATTCTATAAATGCCCGAAGAGAAAATGGAGACTCAATCCGGAGATGTCGAAACCTTCGCCTTCCAGGCGGAAATCGCCCAGCTTATGTCGCTGATCATCAACACATTCTACTCTAACAAAGAAATCTTCCTTCGTGAGTTAATTTCAAACTCTTCAGACGCTTTAGACAAAATCCGATATGAATCTCTCACCGATCCCTCGAAGCTCGACAGCGGCAAGGAGCTTTATATTAAAATCGTGCCCAACAAGAGCGAGGGCACCCTCACTATCATTGATACCGGTATCGGTATGACAAAGGCTGACTTAGTGAACAACCTCGGTACCATCGCGAAGTCCGGCACAAAGGCATTCATGGAGGCGTTGCAGGCTGGCGCCGACATTAGCATGATCGGTCAGTTTGGTGTGGGTTTCTACTCCTGCTACTTGGTCGCTGACCGCGTCACAGTACACTCCAAGCACAATGACGATGAACAATACATGTGGGAGTCCGCCGCCGGTGGCTCCTTCACCGTTCGCCCCGACCCCGGTGAGCCCCTCGGCCGCGGTACTAAGATCGTACTCCACGTTAAGGAGGACCTCGCAGAGTTCATGGAAGAACACAAGGTCAAGGAAATTGTCAAGAAGCACTCTCAGTTCATCGGTTACCCCATAAAACTCGTAGTCGAAAAGGAACGCGAAAAGGAGCTCTCTGATGACGAGGCTGAGGAGGAAAAGAAGGAAGAGGAGAAGGAGGACGAGAAACCAAAGATTGAAGACGTAGGTGAAGATGAGGATGAAGACAGCAAGGACAAGAAGAAGAAAAAGAAGACTATTAAAGAAAAGTACACCGAGGATGAGGAATTGAACAAGACCAAGCCCATCTGGACACGTAATGCTGATGACATCACTCAGGAAGAGTATGGTGACTTCTACAAATCCCTCACCAATGACTGGGAAGACCATCTGGCTGTCAAGCATTTCAGCGTTGAGGGACAACTGGAATTCCGTGCTCTCTTGTTCGTACCTCGTCGTGCACCCTTCGACCTGTTCGAGAACAAGAAGCGCAAGAACAACATCAAATTGTACGTGCGCAGGGTGTTCATTATGGACAACTGCGAAGATCTCATCCCTGAGTACCTAAACTTCATCAAGGGTGTGGTCGACAGCGAGGATCTGCCCCTAAACATCTCTCGTGAGATGCTGCAACAGAATAAGATCTTGAAAGTCATTAGGAAGAACTTAGTTAAGAAATGCTTAGAGCTCTTTGAAGAGTTGGCTGAGGACAAAGAAAACTACAAGAAGTATTACGAGCAGTTCAGCAAGAATTTGAAGCTTGGTATCCATGAGGACTCTCAGAACCGCAACAAGTTGGCAGACTTGCTCCGTTACCATACATCTGCCTCTGGTGATGAAGCTTGCTCCCTCAAAGAATATGTTTCCCGCATGAAGGAGAACCAGAAGCACATTTACTATATCACTGGTGAAAACAGGGATCAAGTTGCCAACTCATCGTTCGTTGAGAGGGTTAAGAAACGTGGCTATGAAGTAGTCTACATGACCGAGCCCATTGATGAGTATGTAGTACAACAAATGAGGGAGTATGATGGCAAAACTCTAGTCTCTGTAACCAAGGAAGGTTTGGAATTGCCCGAGGATGAGGAGGAAAAGAAGAAGCGCGAGGAAGATAAGGTCAAGTTTGAAGGCCTATGCAAAGTCATGAAGAATATCCTAGATAACAAAGTTGAGAAGGTAGTTGTATCCAACAGGTTAGTTGAGTCACCATGCTGTATCGTCACTGCTCAGTATGGCTGGACAGCCAACATGGAGCGTATCATGAAGGCTCAGGCTCTCCGTGACACATCTACCATGGGCTACATGGCTGCCAAGAAGCACCTCGAGATCAACCCTGATCATTCCATTGTAGAGACCCTCCGCCAGAAGGCTGAAGCTGACAAGAATGACAAGGCTGTCAAGGACTTGGTCATCCTTTTATACGAGACTGCTCTACTCTCCTCCGGCTTCACCCTTGATGAGCCTCAAGTACATGCTTCTCGCATCTACCGCATGATCAAGCTCGGTCTGGGTATTGATGAAGATGAGCCTATCCAGGTAGAGGAGGCCAGTGCTGGTGATGTGCCACCTCTAGAAGGAGATGCTGATGATGCATCCCGCATGGAAGAAGTTGATTAAGCTCCCCGCCTATTCCTAACCATGTTATAATGGTATTACATGTGTATTGCAAGTTTTTTTTGTGCACTGGTGTACAGCCAAAGACTGATTTTAGTTCAAATTCCATTTAATTAATAAAGGATTACATTTAATGTAAACTATTAATTTTGTAGTTTCATTTCCTTATTTAATTATTAAGTACTATATGTAACCATTTAAGACTCTAGCTGTTACTGTTTAGAACTTCAAATCAATAAAAATAATTGCAAAATATGATAATGAATATGTTTTACTTCATTTTTAATTTAGTAATTAGAATATTACTTATAATTTTTTAATTCAGTTTTTATTACACCTCTTTTTGTTCAATTTTTCCTAAATTATTCACTCCTAAATTTAAATCTAAAATTAAAAAAGTAACTTGTTTTAAATAATTTATAGCTTTGCATTTTATTAAGTTCTAAAAAAATGAACGCTAAAGAAGTATTACTTAACTACAATTTTAATATGAAAATGATAACTTCAGACTAAAATTTAATTCACTATTGAAATTTGAATTACTTGCAATTACTATAACTATTCGAAAATATCCTTTTTCTCATAGAATACTAAAAATTCTGTTATAAAATAATTGAAACTTTTTTATTGACTTTCTATATTACAAAGTTTTAAAAAAAAAGTAGTACAAATGAAACATTAAATATTTGACAGCAATAAGATATTTCAACTATATATTGATACAATTTATAATATATATATATATATATATATATATTATATATATATATATATATATATATATATGTATGTATTGGTTTTATGATCATAAAAGTCATAGCTTAATGATCATTCGGTCAGATACCTGCTTAAACCTATTGACATTTTATGGTTTTTCGCAATACAAAGTAATATAATTAAAGTAACTATAATAAAATAGTTATTAGTGTAATTATAAAAAAATATTTAAGCAATAAATATATGGTCAAATGTAATATTTCACTAAACACGCCAACAGATGGCACCACATGTCATGAATAAAATAAAAATTGATCAAAGTTGACTTCGTTTTCTTTAAAGTATAGATGTTTGATATTTGAAGAACAAAGACACTGTCGTATGTCGTATCTTCTTTCTCCGGTTCTCACTTTCCTTCTCTAGTTTTTATAACTTTTCCTAGAACATAAGCATAGAACACTAGATATACCTTATGGCTAAATTATACCATTTTATAAAGTGTAGTCTGTAACCTATGTGTTATTCTTAAATATCAACTATATTACTATATTACTATAAAAAAACATCTAAATTCGTTCGGTAGTTTTTACGTTAAAGAATAAATACCATACATCTTTAGAACTATTGCATTTAGGATAAGATAGGATAGGATAGTAAGTATTCTACAATAGGATAGGATCTTAAGTACTATAATCAAATAATAACTATCGAGTACAAAATAAGAATTACTTCTATACCAATCACTTTCTGATAAATGTCTCGCAGATCTTTAAAATTTCAAATATTAAAAAACAATCATAAATAGCAAAAACAACCATAAGACAGTTGCTCAAAAAAATTTTCATTTCAAAAAAAAATATCACGCATAGATTTCAAATATCTGGTTTTTAGACAGAAAGAGCCTGTAAACTATAAAATTTTTCCAATTTTTTAAAAATTTTATATATAGATAATAAAATTAAGGTTTTCAGGCTGAAATTATAAAATTTTCCAGAACATTCCCCACACTTCTCGCATCTCGACCTAGGCAGTGCGCGTGTCTGACCTAGATGCAGGCCATCGATCGGGACCCGCCCAGTCGTAGCCATGCACCTTTATAGCTCATTGAATTGCTTTTGTACGTTAAAATTAAATTTATTTGTATGGGAAATTGATTTTATGACTACATTGCGTAGTAGCGTCTGTCTGTTAATAAGAACGAGAGGTTGTGCGAGTGGTTGTGGGTTCGATTCTCGCGCAGAAGAATGGTTATATTTAAATTATTTATATTTTTCATTCTATTAGAAAAGCGCGGCGTTGTGTTTCGCCAACGTTTGTTTCTTTTCAAAAGACAATTACTTGAATTCAGCAACATTTATAGGCAAGATTTTAAAGACAACAACAAGAACTCTTTACAAGAAGAATTAAGATTTTTATTATTCATATTGTCTGTAAAAAAAAATATTCAAAAAATGAGAAATTAAACACTATCGTAATAGAGTGTTTAAATAAAATAGAGTTCCTGTTGACGTGTTTGATTTGGTTTGGTTCTTATCATATGGCGTTTCGAGCATGCCAGTTGAGCACTAAACATTTCGCCAATGTCACGTGTATTTAGTATTATAATAGCGATCATTGCTTTTCTATTCGTTCTTTGAATATAAGAAATAAAAGATAGCCGCCGCTACAAAATGGCGTGTCCGCCATCTTGTAGCGGCGATTATCTGTTGACGTGTTAACAACACGTTGTCTATCAATGTATATGCCACTTTATATAAACATATATGTCAAAACATGGTAGTGTGTGTAACATTTTTTTTTTTTATTTAATATATGTACCTACTTTTTAAGCATTATTTTAAAAAGATATTATCATTGTGCACTCCTTTGCTATATAAACTATAAGTGTGCCAAGTTTCAGTCTCCTTCGTCAGCGTATTTTTCGTAAAAAGGGATCCAAAATTTTTGTTTCACGAATTAATATATTATATAAGAAATTACGCAAAACTGAATGACTGCCCCAAAAGTATACATTTTCGATTTATCAATTAATCCACACTTGGTGCGGAATCATAATAAAATATATTATTTACAAGGCAGGTTTTACATCTGTTCTTATTCATTATCTTTAATTAATACTTAAACTCATAGATTAGAATTATTTATGTAGGTGTATATTATTGAGATATTCAGATACTGGCGAATGTCCACATTTATATGAGGTGATGACTGCAATCATAACAAAACTATTGCTAATTAAATTATCTTTGTTCAATTATATTTAGGTGTGTACAGGTGATGTTGAAACGTATTTTATAATTATAATTTTTAATTTGACGCCTGTCTTGGCGCAGTCACAAGCAACTGTACACGCGACAGGTTGTGGATTCGATTCTGAATCCAGGAAATGGAATTTTTCATTTTCTGGGTTCAGTAACAAGGCAAAGCGCGGCGTTGAGTTCCGCCACTCAGCACGCAATGCCTCAATTCGGCGGAGTGGAGAACGGAGTGTCTTAATACTAGGTTTTCTCTGCCTGCCCTGATATATGCGGGATACAGCGTGAAGCTATCTGTGTATGTTTGTATATATATTTATTTGCAGTTTCTTTACTTCTTCTTTCTTCTCTTTCTCTTCTATAGTGAATCCTTTAGTAACGTAGTCAAAGAGAAACCAATATAAATACCTTCCGTTCACCACTTTCCGCCAGATTTCTGGACATTGCGTTTTAAGTGGCGTCGAGCTTTATTATATTTTACTAGAGCTTGGAAAGAAAAATAATTTAAATATCATATTCCTCCGAAAATCGAACCCACTAACAATCGCGTTTATAGTCATTCTGTTCCACTACACCGCGATGGCCTCAATTTAGGTACCCAAATCATGTACCCAAAGTATGTAGATATATGGAAACGTTAGACTTTTACTTACCATACAAGAAAGATCCTTTGTCATATTTTGTATGATCCTAGAAAGTTCAAGAATAGCATAATACGCATGCGTATGTTATTTCTAGAAGTTATATAACTAATTAGGGGTTGCCTGGAAGAGATCACCTGTGGTGATAAGGCCGCCTTTACACCAAAATTTTACTTACTTCTTTTGTTTTTCTTTTTGTTTTTGTTATAATTGTTGTTGGTGTAATAAAGAATAAAATAAACAAAATAAATAAATAAAATAATTTTAGGGTATATAATATAATATTTTAATTTATTATATTATTATTTGTTATATAGTGTCAGTGGGGAACGGAAATCTTATAGAACGGAGTACTTAAGAGAGGATTCTGATTTAAGAGGATCAAAAAAACTGTTTTTTCGGGTTTTTTTAGGGTACAAATAAATAAGTGAGTCTAGCAAACTATTCAGATTATTTTATTACATATTTAAACGGATCTCGAACCCGCACCTCTTGGAAACTTCCTAAGCGCTGGCATTAAATATGCATTTTTATATAGATAACTAAATAGCTCAAAAACTGTTTGTCAAATTTTAACAAAAACTTGGGATCGCATTAAAAGCACTAGCTATTATACAAAAAAGAATCATGACAATTGGTTCACCCGCTAAAATTATATAAGCAAAGTAACACATATAAAAAATACAGTTAAATTGACAACCTTGTTCTTTGGAAATCGGTTAAAAATCTAGAAATTTCTACGTTATAGAGTTTCGTTGCATCGAAGATAGCGCATGCGTGAAATTATTCTAGAACTTTGTACCCCACCCTCTACTACAATCAATTGATGCCATTTATTTATTAAAATATTGTATACTATATAAAATATGTATAAGACCATCGTAGCGCAGTGGAACAGCGTCTAACTGTAAGCGCAATAGGTTTTCAGTTCGATTTCCATTCGGTGTAGTTATTATTTCAATTATTTACATTTCTCCGTTCTTGAAAAAAGCGCATCGTTTAGATCCGCCACTCAACACAACACACATAATGCACAAGATATTCCATCTTGATTTCTGGTGGAAGTGTCCTTTGTGATAAAATAGTCACTACATTATATTAATTTTGTTATTGATTTAAAAAAAAAGGACTTGTATTACTTTTAATTCTAGAATAGTTATAGATTAAGATCCCTTGAACCGCCAAACTTACCTCATAGTAAAAAGCTGAAAATTACTCTGTAAGTGTATCTGACAGAGGTAAGAACGATCAGCAAGTATGGAATTTGGGGTGTGGTTGCTTCAGGAGATAGGTTCTTACCTCTGTCAGATACACTCACAGAGAAATTTTCAGCTTTTATACTATGAGTTAAGGCTGGCAGTTCATGGGCTCTTAATCTATTAGCTTATTACAGTTTTGTTGCACCTAAAATGGATGGCGCATGCGCGAAATTCTTCTGGAAGATCGTTCTGCAACTTTTATGTCTAAATTTGCTTTTGAAATATGTATCCAGACCCACCTAACAATAAATAACTATCTATTAGTTCTTTTAATTATTTTTTTTTCATCTTTACACGTCATGCTGTGTAATAAGGCAGAGGGAACCTAGTGCCAAGACACTATTTCCGTCCAAATTAGAATTATCAATTTATTAAAACATGATTTATATAACATTTAATTTTGTAGAAAGTAAATACATAGGTAAAAGAGATATACTATTAATATTTAAATACTCAACATTTCTAAATATATTATATTTATATTTAAATTAACCGAATTTAAAAAAAGAAGTTTGTTATATTTAGAAAACGTATAAAACTCGAACCCACTAAGCCACGCATTCAACGCGTGCATTGAACGCATGGTTTAGTGGTCAGACGGTTTCCAAAAGGCGCGGGTTCGAGTCCCGCTGCGTTCAAATTTTTATACATTTTCTAAATATTTCGTTTCCTAAGTGTGTATTTTAAAAAAATAAGTTTCTTTCTAAAATTGACTGTATTTCTTTATTTATTACCGCATAACTTTTTAATGAGTAAATCTATTTTGATGTCTTGTTTTTTAATATAGCTATAACTTCTGATGTGGTCTCATTTAAATTTAGTTAGGTTCTGACGAGTAGTTTTTGAGCTATTTGTAATAATTCTATTTTTAGTCTATTTCAAGTTGATTTTCATTCTTTGTTATATATTTAGTATCTTGATGTATAAGCTATATTACTCTAAAGTTACATCTATATACGTTCAGTAGTTTTTTCATAAAAGACTAACAAACATTCGCATTTATAATATTAGCAGTCTTTTAAGAGACGTAACGAAATTTCTAAACCGCGTCTTTTGGAATCCATCCAACAATAATAGTAATATTAATTTAATCTTTGTATTTTTAGAACGTTATGATTCATACAACTTACGTTTCTAGCTATTTGCGTTATACAAGTGATAATTTATAGATCATTCAATTCTTGTTACCATACAAATAAAGCTTATTATCCTGTACTCTTATGTATCAAATACGTTATTTTGATATCTAGACTATTCTTCTCAAAATAATAGTATTTTTTAAAGGATTCAAAGTGTCTATTAATACTAGTGGCCCCGGTGACGCGTTAACAACGCGTTGTCTATAGCACTGTATGTATATGTCACTTTATATAAACATGGATGTCAAAAAATGGTTAATTTTTGAAGTTTTAAAGTGTTAATCACACATTTAGTAAGCGAAAAACATATTTAGAAAACGTATAAAAATTTGAACGCAACGGGACTCGAACCCGCGCCTCTTGGAAACCGTCCAAACGCTCTGACCACTAAGCCATATTTTAATTATTAAAAAAAAAACCGTTAACATTTTGCACTCCTCTATATAAACTATAAGTGTGTCAAATTTCATGCTCCTACGTCCGCGTTATTTTCATAAAAAGGGGTACAACATTTTTGCTTCACGTGTTTATATATAGGGTGTCCCAAAATTAACGCAAGATTTGAATTAAATAGAAAATGCCATTTTTAGTCTTTTAATAGCGAATGAATAATGAATATAATAGCAAATGGCGGCAAAGTCAAATCTTGCGTTAATTTTGGGACCTTTATAAATAAAGTTTATTATCCTACACGCTTGAAGTCAAAATCAAATAATTTTATTTAAAATAATATTATTTTGTTTCAAATATGTTATTTTGATATCTAGACTATTCTTCTCGAAATAATGGTATTTCTTAAAGGATTCAAAGTACCATAACATACGCATAATAATTATTACGCATAAAAAAAATATTTGAAAAGAGCAACTGTTGAGCTTCTTGCCGGCTCTTCTCAGCAGAACTGCCTTCCGAGCAGGTGGTAGCTTCCGTTAGGACTGACACGACTGACATCTTTTGTAAATTGACGTTTTAAAAGTCCTTTGTAATAGCCTTTTTGAAAAAAAAAAAAGTAGTCAGAGAGAACCTAGCGCCAAGTCACCTCGTTCACCACTTTCTGTCCAAACTTGAGATATTGCATATTGAGTGGCGAAACTCTACGCCGCGCTTTATAGCAACAGAACATAGATATGAAAATAATTTAAATATATTTATTCCCCTGAATGGAAATCGAAGCCGCAACCGATATTTAATAATTAGACACTGTCTACAATGAACCAGCTCTACGATATATTATAGATTGTTTTCCTCTATCCTATGTTTTCCTCCGAAGGTCTATTTTCTCCACTTCCTTTTTTTTTAGCTTCACGCTGTATCCCGCATATAGCAGGGTAGGCACAGGGAACCTGAGAACCTAGTGTTAAGACACTCCGTTGCCCACTTCCTTCCAAGACATGTTAAATCCTAGCTTTCTACGTGCAATTTTGGCTGCACGTTATTTGTCAGTCACTAAGTGAATAACGAAGGGTTTCATATATTTTGATGAGTAAGTATAGCGGGATTTGAACTTGCATCTATCGATCACTGTGTATTAAAAAAAAGCAATTACAAAATAGGCTGTTTGAGTTTTTATAAGACATCTAATGCACATTTTTTCTTTGTAATAATATTTTATAACTACTATAATAAAGTTTAGACACGTTAAAAGCTAAAAGAAATGGCTATTGTTAAATGATTCTCGAAAATTCTACCCTTACCGTAAGCAAATGTATACAATATTAACAAAAGCGATACACTCACCCTAACTTAACTTTCAAGGTTAAGAATTATGAACAGATAATCGAATACTCTAGATGTTAAATCAACGAATGTGATTGTGGCATAATAAAATACCATAAATATATTTTTTTACTTTAGTATTTTTTTATTTATTTGCTTTAAGATGAATATTAAATATAATGAAAGGTAGTTTTACCTATTTAATACTTTTATGATTATTATAATTAAACAAATAAACTACAATATGTACATGATATAATAAATAAATTTCTGTAAATTAGTATCTGTCTATCTAAATATAATTTTTGTATCTGTAGATCTAATGTCTACAATATTTCATAAAAAGTATATATATATAT
>JAKGSA010000653.1:166208-180027 GCA_033558755.1 Philaethria dido
TATAATAATTATTTAAAGTATTGATTTTAACATAATTATAATATTATTTCCTCACAATTTCTTGTGTTATTTAAACTATATTAGTTTTCTTTATAATAAAACAATTACATGCTCAATTACTTATAGATTAAATGCACAAATTACAATAAAAATTCTAGAAATTTCTAGTCCTCGATCCTTGTTTGTTACCATAAAAGAGAAGAAACTTGATGTTTCGCGCCCTTTCTGTCAAATGTAAACAAAGTCTTGCTGTCTCGCTCTAACACCGGTCTGGAGTTTTCCTTGGTGTTGCCAGTTATGGATAACATTGGTTTGAAATATAAATATAGGTAACATTTTTTTGTTATATAAATGTTAAATACGTAGTGTTTTATTTCTAAAAATATCAAAGAAGTACTTTTAATTTTAAATATAAATCTGTTGATTTTTGTGTAAAATTGGAACTCTGTGTTTTCTTCTGTACTTGAATAATAAGTATTAATAAAAATAAGTATTGATTTCTTGAATGAATAGAATACATTTGGTTTTTTATATTTAGTTTCGTTTATACTTATAAATGAATATTACAAAAAAATAAAACAACGTAATAAATAAAATTTTATTTTATATGCTGTATGACATAATTTACTACGAAAAACAAATAAAATACTTGAAATGTGTTTGCAGATTTAATTTTAATTAATAAAAGCAATATTCTTAATTTTTTTTTAACATAAATAAAAAAATATTTACCGATCATGACATTTTTCATGTAATTGTGGAAAATCCATGACACTGGCAACTCTAAGATGCGATAAAAAATATTGCTATTTCACTCTACTGCAATTCTATTGGTCGATGGAATGACATTCTAGAATATTCGACGACTACTTTGACCTGATTGGCGTGTTCTAGTAACGTGTAGATTGTTCGAGAACTGCTATTCGTTTAATATATAAGCGGCCGACTTCGCGCGGAAAATCAGAATTATTCGAAATACGATACAGTGAAGACGTGAGACTGAGAGTTCGGAACAAACCGAAGCTATATTTACTACAAGTACTATTTATACGAGTGTTTATAAGGAAGTAAAGCAAAATGCCCGCAATTGGAATTGATCTTGGCACCACCTACTCCTGTGTAGGTGTCTGGCAACATGGCAACGTGGAGATCATCGCAAATGACCAAGGCAACCGTACAACACCTTCATATGTCGCTTTTACGGACACTGAGCGTTTGATCGGTGATGCTGCGAAAAATCAAGTAGCTTTAAACCCCAGCAATACGGTTTTCGACGCGAAGAGGCTGATCGGACGCAAATTCGACGACCAAAAAATCCAACAGGACATGAAACACTGGCCGTTTAAAGTAATCAATGATGGCAGCAAACCAAAAATTCAGGTTGAGTTCAAGGGTGAGACAAAAAGATTTGCCCCTGAAGAGATCAGCAGCATGGTCCTGACAAAAATGAAGGAGACCGCAGAGGCGTATCTCGGGACATCTGTTCGTGACGCCGTCATAACAGTTCCCGCTTACTTCAATGACTCCCAGCGACAGGCGACGAAGGATGCTGGAGCCATAGCGGGATTGAACGTCCTCAGAATCATTAATGAACCCACGGCCGCTGCTTTAGCGTATGGCTTGGACAAGAACTTAAAAGGCGAGAGAAATGTACTCATTTTTGATCTCGGAGGCGGCACTTTTGATGTATCTATTTTAACAATTGACGAAGGTTCCCTCTTTGAAGTGAAGGCGACCGCTGGAGACACTCACCTTGGAGGCGAGGACTTCGACAACAGGCTCGTAAATCATTTAGCAGAGGAATTCCAGCGTAAATATAAAAAAGATTTGAGAACTAATCCACGCGCCTTGAGACGCCTCCGCACCGCCGCCGAGCGTGCCAAACGCACTTTATCATCCAGTACCGAAGCGGCTATTGAAATCGATGCTCTATATGAAGGCATTGACTTTTATACAAGGTTGTCACGAGCTCGCTTTGAAGAACTCAACAATGACCTCTTCCGCGGTACTCTAGAGCCGGTGGAAAAAGCTCTAAAAGATGCTAAATTGGACAAGAGTCAAATACATGACGTCGTGCTCGTGGGCGGCTCCACTCGCATCCCGAAAGTCCAGAACTTACTACAAAACTTCTTCTGTGGTAAGAAGCTCAACCTTTCCATCAACCCTGACGAAGCCGTGGCATACGGAGCAGCTGTACAGGCGGCGATTTTGAGTGGCGAGAACGATTCTAAGATCCAGGATGTCCTCCTTGTCGACGTGGCTCCTCTGTCCTTGGGTATTGAAACCGCCGGTGGAGTCATGACGAAGATTATTGAGCGCAACAGCAAGATCCCGTGCAAGCAATCGCAAACCTTTACGACTTACTCCGACAATCAGCCAGCTGTGACCATACAAGTATACGAGGGTGAGCGGGCCATGACCAAGGATAACAACTTGCTCGGTACTTTCGACCTTACTGGCATACCACCAGCGCCTCGCGGAGTTCCTAAGATCGACGTGACCTTCGACCTTGATGCAAACGGCATCCTTAATGTGTCCGCAAAAGAGAACAGCACCGGTCGCAGCAAGAACATAGTTATCAAAAACGACAAAGGCAGGCTATCTCAGGCTGAGATAGACCGGATGCTGTCTGAAGCCGAGCGTTACAAGGAGGAAGATGAGAAACAACGCCAGCGAGTGGCCGCGAGGAACCAGCTGGAGTCCTACATCTTCAGCGTGCGCCAGGCTTTGGACGACGCGGGAAGTAAACTACCAGATGCTGACAAGAACAGCGCGAGAGGTGAATGTGATGAGGCCTTGCGTTGGCTTGATAACAACACCTTGGCTGAAAAGGAAGAATATGAGCACAAGTTGAAGGAGATCCAGCGAGTCTGCTCCCCCATCATGAGCAAGCTCCATGGTGCTGGTAACCCTAACCCTGGAGCTCATCCTAATGGACCCACCGTGGAGGAAGTTGACTAATTTAATTTGCAATTAATTATTAATTACCATTAATTTTGTGATATTATGTGTTAAGACTGATAATTTATGATCTGTTGGATTTAGTTTGCTTTTTTTAATATCATCTGTTGGATACTTCAATAAATAATAATATTTATGTATATAACTTTTGTTTTATTTACTGTGTACTCTATTTATTTTAAAATTTGAATAATGCTGTATTGAAATGTAATTTTTCATTTCCTGGGTTTGGTAACAAGGCAAAGCGCGGCGTTGAGTTCCGCCACTCAGCACGCAATGCCTCAATTCGGCGGAAAGCGGGGAACGGAGTGTCTTAACACTAGGTTCCCTCTGCCTACCCTGCTATATGCAGGATACAGCGTGAAGCTATATATGAATAATGCTATAAGTGCATTTAATTGTTATCTTTATAATAACATATCCATAGTGTCATAATATTCCGCTCTCCGTTTCCGTCGCAAAATGACACATTGCGTTCTAGTTAGCGGAATTTAACGCCATATTTTGTGTCATTAGAAATGATAAATGAAAATAATCACTTACAATCATTCCCTCGAGTGTGTATCGAAGCCACAACCAATCACGTTTACAGTCGAACGCTGTTCCACTGCGCCACAATGGTCTTTATGTATCTATAATATAAATATTTACATCGCACGTCAGAATGAATCATGATACCTTATAAATAGGATATTATAAAAATGAAACTCACTAGGTTCCTATAGTCATGTGGGAGACAAAATTAATTAAATGACATAATCTTTTGATTTTTAACCGATGTTAAAAAAACGTAGAGGTTATCAATTCGACTGTTTTTTGTGTGTTACTGCAACTTTGTACTACGTGAACTAATTTTGATGATGTTTTTTTATATGATAGCTAGTACTTCTAATGTCCTATTTAAATTAAGTTAAATTTTAATAAGCAGTTTTTGAGTTATTCATAATAAATGTACTTTTTAGTGCGTTTTCTTTGGACGTCTATTTTATTCTTGGTTACAATCTTAACTATAACTGACATCATCGTGGTACCGTGACGCTGTTCCTTTGACCATAAACACGATGTTTGTTGGTTCAATCCCCATTCGGGGAAATCGTTATATTTAAAACATTTTCCTTTCCCACAGTCTGTTAAAATTTGTGATAAAACGCGGTGTTAAGTTTGGCATCTCATCATTAAACATGAAATGTCTGAAAATCCGGCAAGAAATGGATAACAATCAAGAATAAGTGTATTATTTATAATTTAAAGAAAAGCGCCATCTTGTGTAAAAGCGGTATATGTATACATAATTTTTGCTATTAAGTAATAGATGACGCTTCTCTCAGCACAACTTACAATTTTGTCCCGATTGATTATATTAAAAAGGTTTTTTAACAACCATCGTCAAATATTAACAAAAATTTAATTTAAATACACAAATAAATTAAATTTTTTAATATTATAAGCATAACGTCTAACACTGTATTAATCTGTGGTTAGAGGTCTATTAAGCTGGGTCTTCACTAAACGAAAATTGCAAACTTTTGTTGGTGACAAAAGTCAAATACGTGTTGACAACACAAAACTTGTTCAATTCCACACATTAACATCAGTAGGTAGGTATATCATTTTTGGACAGAATAATATACTTTGTACTTTCTGTATCTTTGATTTATATTATTCACAAAGAAATATATATATAATGAAAAAATATTGTAAGAATGGTAGGAAATAAAGAAAAATATGAAACGAAATTCGAGCATATAGTATCAATGATATCGGAAAAAGGTCACGTAAAAAGCATGAGTTCCCTCCGGAGAGCATGTATGAAGAGGTTAATGACTGTGGACGAGGCGAAAGAAGTATGCAGAGGCCGTTGCGTTCGGCGCTTCGATCTCTACCCCGTTAGATATAAAGCAAGTTAACTTATTCACTTACATATTTCGTTCTTAGAATTTCGCAATTATACGTAAATTAATATTAAAGCAGCATAACTTCTTACAAAGTTAATGAATTATTATCTATCTAATCTTCTTATTACCTTAAAGAACATCTTCAAAGTAGCTATTATTAATAAATCTCAAAACCCTTACAACGTAAACCGATAAAACGATAACTTGCCACAATCATACATAAAATCTTAAATAAATATCTAATCTATACTTTAATTTCATGGACATTAACAGAAGAGCATCACGTAACTCGCACTCAGAGACCTTAATTAATGTTTATCTGACATTATTTAGGACAAATCAGTAAGAATGCACTAATTTATTAAACGCTAAGTTTGGACAAAGCGCGGCGTTTAGTTCCGCTGGTTAACTCACAAACACTAACTTGAGTATAAAGCGAAGGAGACGTAAACCAAAACAAAGCAGTTAACATATAATAGAAGCGAAACTATGAAATTTTGGAAATTACTTTCTGTTTCATATTTTATTATAAGCATCTACTTATTTTTGATTTATTTAGCTCATCGTGGCGCAGTAAGACAGTCTGATTGTAAACGTAAGTGGTTGTGGGATCGATTCCCATATCATTTCATTGTTCATTTCATTTCCCCGGTCTGGTGAGCATGACTCATTGACTTCAACACATTCAACAGGCAATGTCTTGAATTCGGGCGGAAAAACGATACCGGAGTGTCTTAACACTAGGTTCTCTCTGTCTATTCTACCATGCGGGTGCTTTTTCAGCGTGAAGCTGAAAAAAACATTTTTTTTTAATTTTTTTTTATTATGCTTTTTGGTTAGGTCGATGTACAAATCACAAAGATACAATCTTTTTTTTTTCATATGAAAGAAGTTTCGCTTTAAGTATTTATTACATGAATATCAAATTCGTTCCGATCAATTCTTCTTCGTGTGTTGATGTGTTGCTCAATTGGCACGTTCGAAACGCCATAAATAAAAAACTGGACTGAACTGAATATCAAATTAATAACAAATGACGTCGATCTTTAGTTAGTTTTTCCCCGAAAATGAATCATTGCTTGTTTAATGATTAAAGGATTTAAAGGATTAATAAAATAATTTATATATAGTAGTAGAACGGAAAAAATATTAATATATAATATTTTTTTTTTAAATATTTAATAATTCATTACTAGAGTTCCCGTTGACGCGTTAATAACGCGTTGTCTATCAATGTATATGTCACTTTATATAAACAAACTATGGTAGTGTGTGTAACATTTATTATATTAAGTTATTATATTTTTTTAACATTATTTTAAAAAGCTATTATCATTGTGCGCTCTTTTGCTATATAAACTATAACTGTACCAAGTTTCATGCTCCTCCGTCCACATAATTTTCGTAAAAAAGGATCCAAAGTTTTTCCTTCACGTAGGTCTATAGATTCTATAAAGCAAATTCACCCTTTCATTTTATTCAGTGTCAAGACACTCCGTTCACCACTTTCCACCCACGAAAAGAGAAACATCGTGTTAGCTATTGGAACTTAACGCTGTGCCTTGTTCTACTATTTTTTTATTTAATGTTTAATATACTGTTGGCCCTAGTGGCCTCAACAGCGTCTCCTGGCTTTGGAGGAAGCCTAGATATAAGTGTATATCTTAGCTTGGACTCCTTGAAAGAATACCATCAACTTAGAACTGCAGTGTCACAAATACGCCTCCTGTGAGACCTAACCTCGGCTTGCGTACACTGCTTGTAACAGTGACGAGGCATTCATACGATACGGTCCCCACCGACTTACCTTAATTCTTAAAATACAAGTATGAGACCATAAAAAAGGGTCGCTAGAAAAATATTGACACACTCCTAAAAAAATTACCCCTCGCCACTGGCTTGTAGTGGGGGAGTTCGCTTCGCTCGGTCCAAGCTAGGCCTACTGGGTAGGTTTTTGTATGCCCTGTTAAATATTACTGGCTTGAACCTGTCGTGCTTAGACGTGATCTGGCCGTAGAAGGTCGTACTTTAGTACGACGCTTTAGCGAGGAAATTAAAATAATTTTAAAGCATTCATTTTATCTAGTGAAAATCGAACTCACAACCAATCACGTTATATATATATATTAATGCTATAAAATACTTGTTCGCATTTATATTTTATACTGAAGTGGTAAAATCTTCAACTCGAGTCACGATTACTCCTTTGTTCTCGACGGTTAAACAAACAACTATACAAGTGAGATTATCTTTTATAAGATAATGTTAATTTTTAAATGACCGTCGCACTCTATCTAATATGTATATGTTGTACCGTAGTTTTGTTTAACATGGTATGTCATTTAAAAAATAACTGAAAAAATATTATAAAGAATAAAAACCCGATTGCATTATTTCCTCAAATTTTGGAAGCAATTACATACATACATACATACATGCATAGCTTGGCAGAGGAAACCTAGTGTTAAGTCACTCCGTTCCCCACTTTCCGCCGATTTGAGGCATTGCGTGCTGAGTGGCGGAACTCAACGCCGTGCTTTGCCTTGTTACCAAACTCAGGAAATGAAAAATTCCATTTCCTGGAGTGGGAATCGAACCCACAACATGTCGCGTTTACAGTCACATGCTTGTGCCTCTGCGCAACATCTGGCGTTGAAGCAATTACAAATAAAGTATCTATAAAAGCTAGTTATGTGTTATATGTTATGTGTTATATCTGTTTTCTAATTTCCGTCCTATTTTTAGGCATTGCGTGTGAGGTTAAGTAGCGGGACTAGGGCCTTATATATTTTTAATTTGTTATTTAATATTTTTACATCACTATAATTATAAAAAAAAATCTTTAACCGCTATTTTGACCTCTTGGCATTTGATTTGTTCGAAAATTCAGAGAAGTGTCCAGATAATAAGTTATATTTTTTATAACATGAATGAACCTGACGTCTTGCCAATACGACCAGGATAAAGAAAAAAATATTTTGAGTTTTTACTTTGTTTTCTAAAGTAACTTGTTACTTCTGATATTAAAGAAACTATCAAATGCGGCTATACTAGCATTGAAGAGAGCGACCGTAAGTTAATATTTATATTTAAATTATTTCCGTCTCCTATATCTGGTAAGACAAAATGCTGCGTTGAGTTTCGTCAACCGATCACAACAATGTCTATTCGACGGAAAGTGAACTAGTTTCTACGCGGGAATGCGAGGTTCTATATGTTATTCTGCTATGCGAGAAAAAGTGTGAAGCTAAAAAAAGACCCTTATCCAATTATTTGGGGTCGGGTCTCCTTACTCTTCTACGCCAAGACGTGCGATCTCGGGTTGTCGGTTCAGGCAATTGGGCTTGAACATCCGCTTCATTATATTCGCATTGGCGTCGCATGAGGGGTACGCCCTAGTATCTTTACCCGGTTTCATAGTCTTGTGCTTTCATGTAAGGAGAAAATGTTTTGGCTCTTAATTTTACGGCCGGTTGCCACCTGACGCCAATGCGGTAACTCTTTTAAAGAGGCTGTAGCATTTACTATGGGAAATAAATTAAGTTTGAATGGATAAGATCACCACTTCTGCAATTTTTTAATGATTTTACTTTACTTTATTATGAATTTTATTATCTAAATCTTGATATATTTTATTTGTATGGATTTCTTTATCGTTGTGTAAATTTGTTTTTGCATTTCACTGAAATTTATTAATTAATCCATTACAAAAATATTAATTTACATGTCGGTTTTTAATATAGTAGAATATATTGAAAAAAATCTTTAAAAATATACCTATATATATAATATAAACAAACAAAAGTACACGCAAACAATAACACATAATAATATATTATATCTAATCATATTATCAATATCATTGACATGTTCAGTCTTTACAAGGATACGCTAGAGTAAGACACTGTGAACAATGTTTAGCTCAGCTTTATAATTGTTCTACAAAATGGAAAAGGGGAAAAGGAGTTACGTGCCTTTATTGCGACAGGTAAGATTAATTTAGTAAGATTGAGGGGCCCCGTTTCCTGTTCGCTTCGCTCGCCAACTCCCGCTTGTAATGATCAAAAAATAAAATTAAAATATACAATTAACGTGCGATTTTTTAAATAATTTTGTCTATCACCGCGTACAACGGTTAACGCTATAATACTAAAAAATCACCCGATACATATATAATAGAAAGAGAATTATTGTTATGTTATGGTTTAATTATACAGAAACTTCATAAGTTGTAGTCTGTATGTTATCTTGATGTATAAGCTATATTAGTGCAAAGTTTCATTCAAAACAGTTCAGTAATTTTTAGTGAAGGAACAATTTTTTAGAATTGCATGGAACAGTTTCTATATATTCCTTTCTTGGGCTTGGTAACAAGGCAAAGCGCGGCGTTGAGTTCCGACACTCAACACGCAATGCCTCAATTTGGCGGAAAGTGGGGAACGGAATTATACACGTGCAAAAGCACTACTTTACAGGAAACCTATTTAAAAGTTCTTAAGGTTGTAGTTGTGTCATTGTTTTGTCTAAGTGAATATGTGGAGTTATTTGTTGGTAAATTAAATGTGTGTATTAATACTGTTCTAAAATTATTAAAGAAAATAATTGACTTTCCCCGGATAGGCAGAGAGAATTTAGTGTCAAGATATTCTGCTTTCACCACCTCCGTTCATCTGAATTAGAGACAATGTATGATGAGTGATAGAACACTACGCCGCATTTTGCCTTACCACAGCGGGGTAATGAAAACAATTTAAATCTACCTCAACCTGGAGTGAGAATCGAACCCGCAATTAATCGTATTTACAGTGTATTGACAGCAAGATGCAGTTTCACAGTGCCATGAGAAACTTAAAAATGTATCTTTAATTGTAAATTTGCAAAATATTGTACTTAATTTATTTCAGAAATAAAATGACAAAAAGTCAACGAAATTTAAAAAATAGAAAGTCTATAACTTCACTAACTTCACGCTGCATCCCACATACAGCAGGGTAGGCAGAGGGAACCTGAGAACCTAGTGTTAAGACACTCCGTTCTCTTACAACAATTCCGTTCCCCACTTTCCGCCAAATTGAGGCATTGCGTGTTGAGTGGCGGAACTCAACGCCGCGCTTTGCCTTGTTACCAAACCCAAGAAATGAAATAACCATCTTCAAATAATTCCACGTCGAATGGTCGTAGTTAAACATCGATACGTTCAATAGTTTTCGCGTGATTAGCGAACATAAATATATATATATAAGTATATGTATATATATAGATAAATAATTTATTATTATAATGTTTAATATGAAAATTATGACAGTAAAATACATCGTCATATACCTACTTAGGTACAAAAATATATAATGATAGTGAGAGAAGCAAATAAATGTCAGAAGTGGGTTTTTTATGATGCTTTGTTGCACACTCAAAGACGTTAATTAGTGCTTGAATTCAAGTGACATTACTTTTATAGATAGCTATCGTGGTGTAGTGGTACAGTGTTCGATTGTAAACGATTTGTTGTGGATTCGATTCCCTCTCGGGGTATAATATTAATTTAAGCTATTAATGTAGGCAAAAGTGCGTGCAATGACTGTCCGAATTATTGAAAAATCGCGTGTTAGCTGTTTATTTTATTTCCCCTATTTAGAACTCTCTCATTTTTTTCTTCCTTCTAGTTTATTACTAGTATAGAAATTTATGCTTAATGACTTAGTGATATAGGTCTATTACCTATATACGAAAATATCTGTCTTTTAGATATTTCATATGATATAATTAAATCAGTCGATATGAATATAATAATCAGAAGGCACTTCTTACGTAAATTGGGTGATATTAGAAGTTGTTTTTAATTGTTTATTTGTCTAGTCACTGTGGTTCTTAGCCGTTGGGTTCTGGCTTCAAATCTAACATCAAATATCATTTATTAGACACCATTTGATTTTTTATTGTAAAACATCTGTCCGTATTACGAATATATTCTTTTTTGTTAGTCAGCATTGTCAATGGTTTATTTTTGTGTTTAAATTCCAAGTTAATAATTTGATATTTATTTACTTATCGTATGAAAATGAAATTTTCGTAGCAAGTACATACAATATTTATAACAATCATCATTTCATCAAAGTAAATAAATACCTCGAACTTACCAATGTTACTGGCTGATGATTGATAGGTTTGAATTTAATATGCACGCGGTAGAAGTAGGAGCGGGTAAAAATATCTCTATATTCCGCTAAAAACTTTAACACCACCACTTTAACTTTATAGTACGTGTTTCGAATCCGGTATTAGGAGGATGTTTTCAAATTTGGTTAGGTAGAAGGAGGAGTTTGAATAGTAGAGGCGAGCCTTAATAGCATCTGAAAGGGGCCCCTTAAACCTACACTTGGGCCACCAGTCACTACTCTGAAATCCTCTTCTTGCTTTAAAGTGAACCTCTACAGGTTAACCTTCAGGTTTACTTAGAATCTATATCTTAAAGAGAGTCTTCTGGTTAATATGTTGATTTTTCATCAATTCACATTCACTTCATATAGACATATTATTTTTTTTTTTTTCAACTTCACGCTATATCCCGCATGTAGCGGGGTAGGCAGAGGGAACCAGAGAACCTAGTATTAAGACACACCGTTCTCTATTAACAATCCCGTTCCCTACTTTCCGTCGAATTGTGGCATTGCGTGTTGAGTGGCGGAACTCAACGCCGCGCTTTGCCTTGTTACCAAGCCCAAGAAATGAAAATACTAAATTTTACATTTCCTGGAGTGGGAATCGAACCCACAACCTGTCGCTTTTACAGTCGCACGCTTGTGCCTCTGCGCCACGACAGGCGTTAGTTAATTAATATTAAATTAGGCAATTTAATTAATCGAATTCAAAAAAGGAGGACTTTGTTAATTTGATTGTGATTTTATAAGTATGTTATAACTTTACACTGGGTGAGATAATTTTTTAATTTCTTTATTTATTTGATAACTAGTACTTCTAATGTGACCCCATTTAAATTAAGTTAAGATCTGACGAGTAATTTTTAGTTATAATGTTACTTTTTAGTGCATTTTATTTGATATTTGGTTTTCTTTTTATGATAAAATCTTAGTATCAAATCAAATCAAAATATTCTTTATTCAAGTAGGCTATTACAAGCACTTTCGAATCGTCAATTTACAAAGGTGTCAGTCGTGTCAGTCCTAACGGAAGCTACCACCGGCTCGGAAGGCAGTGCCGCTGAGAAGAGCCGGCAAGAAACTCAACAGTTGCTCTTTTCAAATAAAATATTACACACTAAATATACAAGTATGATGAGATGACGACTCGCGGGTGAGCGTCAACAGCATTTAATTCCACACATTGATATCATTATAGTATTCTTGGACAGAATATTTTTTTTTATTTACATGGATCCTTTTCAAAATATTATCTAGTTTACTCTATTAAAGATAAATAGATCAAAAAAATATTTTATCCAGTTAAATAATTACACAAGTATTTCATACACTTATCTCAACACAGTATTATAATGCAGATTTATTTATTTATTTATTAAGGCTAGCCAACAATTGTTACAATTAATACATCATAATATTTTACAATAATTCATAAAATAACACCCAATTGTACAATTAATTATAGGTTAGCACCACATGCAATAATAATAATTAAAACAAAAAAATAATAATAATAATAAATAGTAATTATATAACAACTGACATAATAAAATAAAAATTGTAATTAAATTGAGTTAAATTAAAAATATTAGGTCCATAATTATCAATCAAATTTATAAATTAAAAAAAAATAATAATAATTAATTCTTTAGATTGTCATTAAATAATTCTATAATTCGACTTTAGATATACTGCTTATTGTTACAGTAGCGCGTTGATATCACATTGCAGGGACATTGATTAGGATATTGTTATCGGTTGTCAATTTCATAATACGTATTAGCTAAACGTGTTTATTTTATTTTATTTTATTTTATTTTATTTTATTTTATTTTATTTAAAAAAATATTTATTTTATTTTATTTTATTTTATTTTATTTTATTTTATTTTATTTTGGGACAAAAAACAGTGGTACAATGTATCTTATACACATTAATAACTACTTAAATAACGCTTATTATACCACTAGCTACATTATCCACTTATTACTAGATTAATTATTGTTATCCTAGGTGAAATAAAACTACAAATACATTACATTAACACAGTGAGCTTGAATGAGTGACAAAAAATAAATGAATTTACAAATATGCTAATCAAAAAAAAAAGAAAAAAATGACATATAAATATACGCTAAATGTGTTAGCTATATTTACCTATGTAAAAATATATGTAAAAAAAGCAAGAAGCTTCACGCTTTTTCCCGCATAGTAGAGTAAGACGCTCCGTTCCTCGACTTCCGCATGAATTCTTGATATTGTGTTAGAAGGCGGAATTTAACGCCGTGCTTTAAACAATTAATGTTAAACTAGCCTTTATTATTCTAAAGTATTTAGTAATAACATCACTAAAGTTATTTTTACAGGTCATCTAGTCTAACAAATAGCTTAATCTAGTGTTAATACCCACCACCCGAAATGGAACATTGCGAAGTCACCGCGCTTTGTATTTTCAAAGCTTAGAAATTAACATAATTTAAATATATTCATACCCACATGTGGGAATCGAATCTACAATCGATCGTGTTCACAGTTGTTGACACACAATGGCAATGCTCTTTTACTAAATTTGATAATTTCGAAATTAATTAAATAGTATATATTCTGCCTTCTTCGCCTGTCGTGGCGCAGAGGCACAAGCGACTGTAAACACGACAGGTTGTGGGTTCGATTCCAACTCCAGGAAATGTTAGTATTTTCATTTCCTGGGTTTGGTAACAAGGCAAAGCGCGGCGTTGAGTTCCGCTAGCACGCAATGCCTCCATTCGGCGGAAAGTGGGGAACGGAATTGTTGTAAGAGAACGG
>JAKGSA010000653.1:185028-204126 GCA_033558755.1 Philaethria dido
TGCAAGAAAAACAAGCTGGATGTTTTTTTAAAGAAAATATTTAACTATTTCAGCTTCCATCATTGGGTTCGCGTTGATCGTGGGGAACTTCATCATCACACCACTGATGGACATCATCGGCAGAAAGAAGTCGCATTTGCTAACAATGTTACCAGTCTTTATAGGCTGGTATATGCTCCTTCTTGTGAATAACGTCGGTGGCCTCATAGCCGCTAGGTTCCTCCAAGGGATATCTATGGGAATGTTGGGACCCTTAGGCTCAATTATTATAGGAGAAATGACAGACCCCAAAAATCGTGGTGCATTTTTAACTAGCGTATCCTTATCCTTAACTATGGGGGTCATGACCACCCACGCCTTGGGCACGTACTTTAGCTGGCAACAAAACGCACTAATATGTTCTTTTATTACTTTCTCAAGTCTTGTACTTATTATATATTGTAACCCAGAGTCTCCTTCGTGGCTGATATCCAAAGGCAGGTATCAGGAAGGAGAGGAAATATTTTTCTGGCTCCGCGGAAGAGGTTCGGAACAGGAGGCGGAATTAGAGAACATGATTGCGGCTCAGAAAATGCTGAGAAAATCTAGTATGACAGATCAGAAAATACCGTTAGGAGTGAAGATTAAACGTTTCTTCAAGTACTTAGGCAGTACTAGTAAAAAGCCTGAGTTTTATAAGCCGATTATCATAATGTTCTTATTATACACGATGTTCCAGTTTGCAGGTATCAATGTGATAAGCTCTTACGCGATGGATATTATTCACAAAGTAGTTGGACCGGAAGCTAACGCTAAGTTTATAATGGTAATGCTGGACGTGGAAAGAGTTGTATGTAACATTATCGCGGTTTTCCTCATGAAATCACTAAAGCGAAGGACGTTATTGTTCAGTAGCGGAGCTGTTTGTGTCTTATCATATATCGGTAAAGGCTTATATGTTTATGGAAAGCAAAATGATATGCTGCCTTTTGATAACCCATGGATACCTACCGCATTGATCTCCCTGTACATGGCCTCTCTCACTGTTGGAATATCATCGATACCATTCGCCATATCAGGGGAAATTTTCCCATTAGAATACAGAGGGTTGGGTGGAGGATTGAGCATTTTGGCATTATCGATGAACTTTTTCATCGCAGTCAAATGCTTCCCTGTACTTACGAACGCTGTTGGTCTTCCTTTGACGTATATAATGTATGCTGGTGCCGTGGTATTATGTTTGTCGATATTATACTTCATGATGCCGGAAACAAAAGATAGGACTTTACAAGAAATTGAAGACAGTTTTCGTGGTATAGCGCCAGGAGATCGAAAATATACGGAACCTTTGAATGGTAGTATTAACGAAATGCGTAGATGTAGCTCGCATATATTGTACTGAGAATGTATTTGTGATAAAGGACATTAATGTGTTGTAAAAAAATGATGTATGGTCTAGTTTTTATATATCTCAAGGTATTTATATGATTGAAATAAAAAACGTTTGTATTAAAAGCGTTTTATTGAAGATTACAATTCCCTAAACAAATGCTTTCAGGATCTCATCGTAATTTTATATGCTTATATTAAACGTCATAAAATCTCCTAACTACGGGGCCAGCTCTATAAAGCTGGAAGGCGATTCCTATTTATCTGTTCTGTTCCATCATCCCTCCTCCACCTTCTGTAACTCTAACATTTTATCCTTCTCAGTATCTTTGTTTTGATTGTCTTCATCCTTAATACCTTTGAAATGGCATTCTATTTCATATAAAGTCTTGCCCTTTGTTTCTGGTAGCAAGAAAAATAAGAAGATCCCACAAATACATATAGATAGCCCATAAATGCAAAAAGTTCCTTTCACACCAATTTGTCTAAACGAAGTCGGCGCAGTTTTCACAACCACAAAGAACATTATTGACAGAAACATTCCAGAAATCCCACTGCCTAAAGATCTGTATGCTAAAGGAAATATTTCACCAGCGATTGCCCAAGGGATAGGCAAAATACCTAGTGTTTTACCAAAAATGTACAGTAATGTGGGTATAACTGGGGTCCATTTATATTCATCGGGTATATAACCAAAGTCTCGTAGGTACAAAAGGAAGGAAGTCAGGAACAAAGATACTACGCTAATGTAGATGCCTAAAAATAGGACTGTTCTTCTCTTAAACTTATTCACCACAATACAAGCCAGTATTGCTGTGGCGAACCTTACAACGTCGACCATTAACATGCTTGTGTAGGACTCTATTCCTTTTCCTGTAACTTCCTCCATCATGGGCACAGTATATGAGGGAACAACCGTCATGCCAGAAATTTGGAAGAGCACGAACATGAACATCATAATCACAGTCGGCTTATAAAATTCCGGTTTCATTATTATTTCGGAGTACATTTTAAGTTTAGGCACTTTAGTGACAACCATCTTTCTCTTTTGGCTATTGAGAAGAATTTCCAATTCCCGTTCAGATTCTTCATTGTAGCCTCTGAACCAGCGGAAAGAGCGTCTACATTCATTAAATTTGCCAATAGAAGCTAGATATGGTGGAGTTTCGGGGACCAAAGAGATCAAAATCAAGGATATTACGTAAGTACTTCCACAGGCTAGACCAGCTGGCCTCCAATATAACAAAGTGCCAAAGATATGAGCAACCAACATGCCGGTTGCGAATGAAAACGCGATGGTAGCGAGGAAGGCCCCACGATATTTGGGCGCGGAGTACTCAGCAATGGAAACTGGTGCAGCCGCCGCTTGGAGACCCATACCGAAACCCTGGAATAAGAAAAATAATTATATTAGAAATGCTGATAAAACTAGTTTTATTTATACTAATTAAATTTAATCAATCATCGCAAAGACTATCGTGGTGTAGTAGAAAAACATCTGATTGTAAATACGATTGGTTGTTGTGGGTTCGATACCAATTCGAAGGAATGACTATGTATAGTTATTTTCATTTCCCCTCTCTGCTAAGATAAAACTCGACGTCGAGTTCCGCTATGTAACCCGCAATTTCTCGAATTAGGGCGTAAAGCAGCGAACGGAATGACATAGTTTTAACTGGTTATACGAAATAAATCGTGAAAATGCAAAAACAAATTAAATAATAATAAAATTAAATTAAAAGTATAAAAACCCTGAAAACGTATTTTACTTTCTTAATAAAAAGAACCCTTATACCATAGACAACAAATTAAGGGATTTTATTTTTCTATGTATTGATTTATTATTTGATTGTGGTTTCTATAAACGTCCTAAAAATATTTTTTAGTGCAAAGATGACAAAAGTCTGACGTATGGTACTTTCTAAGGTGAAACCGCAACTCTAAGCTAAAACAGCAAGTAAACTGTAAATTGACATTATTTATACAAGTGTCCTACATTTATAACAATAGGAATTAGTTTTTATTGATTCTTAATACATTTTATAGAGCATTTAAATAAAAAAGTTAAACATAAACATGGATTTAATTATTCATACAAATTTCTATTTTTCATACAGGTTAAAAAAGTTTTTTAAAATTTTAAAACTGATTACAATTTTTGGACATAGTAACGCAGTGGAGCATCGTTTGACTGTTATTGGCAGGTAGTGGGTTCGATTCTTACTTGGAGGAATGATTATATTTAAATTACTTTATTTTTCTACTTTGAGGCTAAGCTAAAAATTTAGGCGAAAATACACGCATATTATACGAAAATCTAGGTAATCACTTTAACCATTTACTATTTAATGTAAATAAATCAATAGTCATGTTAGTTTATAAGTGTTAAGAATTTAAAATGACAATGTTTAAGAAATTCTATCCTCGCTCTGTTGATAATTTACACTTGCTTGCTTTTTGCTTGATTTTCTATCCCTTTTAGCAGATACCGGTAGTTAGAGAGACTTTACTGTCAAGACACTCCCTTCTCCGTTTACGCTGTCCTACTGCTTCACTATGGCCATTTTTTGATAATATTATCCAAAAAGATGCGTTTACAATGTACGCATATTGTTTTTGCTATTCATTTATAATATTATATATACCTGTAAAGATCTGCTAACAAGCAAGGTGATAGGATCCTTAGCAGCAACAAGGAGAGCCCACCCACCCACTGCTGGGAGAGTACTCAGTTGATTAGTCATACGGCGACCCAGCTTTTGTAGGCAAAATGGCGCAACCAGGATACCCGATATTAGAGCCAAGCCCAGGATTGATGCTGAAATAAAGAAAAGTTGGTTTTAGAAAAAAACATCAAAGTTTTGATAAGTAGATTTAAAGTTATATGTGACTGTGACTTCGTTGGCGTGGACTATGAAATGCCAAATACCATGGCCATGTATGTCAGTCACTCAGTAATATATTTAGACTCTTTGGCCAAATTACACAGTGTTTAAAAAATATAGTCTATGTATTATTCTAATAAATAAATTACTGTAAAGTTCAGTTCAGTCAATTCGATTTTCTTTATAAACTGTCGCATTTATAATAGTAATGGAGTAAAGTGATATTGATGGTTTTTGAATAGAATAGATCATAATCTGTTCGGAATATATCGCGGCACAGTGGGTTAGCGCCTGAATTCGATGGCCACTTAATATTAGGGCTGGTAGCGTAAAACACCCGTATCACCGCTTTCCGATTTTCTAATCTTGATATAACGTTCTGACTACCCTGACATACGAGAAATAACATTTAATTGTAATAATAACTGTTTCCATGTAATTTACTTTGATTGCAACAAGCAATTTAATTTGTCATATAAACGTAGGTTTCCGCGGTTATATGTTCTTAGATTAAGTACAGAAAACTTCAAATTCTACTTGTTATTACACAGAACATAACATAACATTATTTTTTTTAAAGATTTAGCTATATATTTTATTATTTTTTTATTTTTCCCACACTTTATTCCGCATAGCAGGGTAGTCAGAGGAAATCTAGGACCAAGACACTTCGTTCGTCATTTTCTACCCGAATTCTAGACATTGGGTGTTAAGTGGCGGAATTTAATGCCGTAATTAGTTTACCAGGGCGCCTTTTTTTTTAAATTTTACCAAGTTTGTATTAACTTGACCAGTACAGCATTTGCGGTTATGTAACGGAATCTTAAAACTCAATTTTTATCTACTTTGGTTGCTCAGATGAATTTAAAACTTTAAGCAATTAACAAGGACCGATGACAATACTCGTACATGATTTAAAAAAAAAAGAAAAAATATGGTTCAATAGATTAAAAACCACGCTTTTATAGCGAATCAAAATAAAAAGTAATAAATAGTTGTTAGTATAAGAATAAAATGATTATTCACACGATAAAGGAAAACGGAAGACGGTAGTTATGATTTTATTATATCATTCTAGAAAACGTTTATCATAATATTAGGTACACTATTGTTGATGTTTGATATAAATTTTGTTTCATGTAAAAATACTAGCTTAAATGCTGAAGTTTTTAAATATCTGCTATCATTTTTTTAAAAGAGGCTGTCTGGCGTAGATACAAACGTGCGACTGCGAAAGCGACGAGTTGCGGGTTTAATTACCACTCCAAGAATTTTTTTCGCTGTATCCCGCATATAGCAGTAGGCAGAGGGAACCTGAGAACCTTGAAAATTATTATTTAATAAAATATATATAATTAAATTTTACCTTGAAAATTACTTATTTAAAGGAATCTTTTTCATGGTCTAGTAAAATAATCATTAAAAGTTACGTCGCGTCGCTAAAAGCAATAAGAATGTCTTAACACGTCATCTATACGGGAGATATGTAATACTTAACACATAGATATGAACGGTTACAGTATGTAACAACTGTTGAGTTTCTTGCCGGCTCTTCTCAGCAGAACTGCCTTACGAGCCGGTGGTAGCTTCCGTTAGGACTGACACGACTGACACCTTTGTAAATTGACGATTCGAAAGCGCTTGTAACAGCCTATTTGAATAAAGAATATTTTGATTTTGATTTTTGATATGTTTCAATAGTAACATTTTCATATACCTAACCTTGTATATTTTTTATTTATAGATAATTGAATATACGATATAAACAAACATTTTTCTTAGAAGCATGTGATAAATATGTAGCGTTAAAGATCATAATTATAGCTATATTATAATACTGTTTTTTACTTCATACACTATAAAATCTACATACTCAGTGACAGACAGTACAACGTACAGGAAAAACTACTGCACATAGAAAGATGAAACTTGGCATGGTTTTACAAAGGCTCCTTGAGGAGTGTAGGGGAGCACTGAGAGAGGATTTCTTGAAATTTCCACGAAAGCGGGAAAAAAGGATTTTTATGTTTTCGAGTCCATACAAGCATCATCTGACTGGAAACGCGATTGGTTGCGGGTTTGATTCCCACTCGGTGTTATGATTATATTTCAATAAATCCCACTTCCCCGTTCTGGTAAAACAAAGCACAGCGTTGAGATCCGTCACTTAGCACGCAATGTTTCAAATTCGGGCTTTCAAATTAACACTAGGTTCACTCTGTCTCCCCTGCTATACGAGATAAAGCTAGAAGCTGCCTTCTTTTGGTACATGCAAACGAAAGGATACAGCTATATATCTCTGTATAACTATATATCTCTGTTTTTTACTTCATATACTACAAAATTATATATAATTTTATTGAAATTACGTCGACATATTTTTTATTGTCAGCCATTTCAAGAATCATTTATTTAAAAGTCGATGTTATTCGACAGCGTGTGACTATAACTGTGATTGGTTGTAGGTTTAGTTCCTGCTCGTGGAATAGATTATACTTAAATTATTTTCATTTCTTGCCTCTGTCTCGATTTCCGACGGAAAATGGAGAGCGGAAGGGAGTCGGAGAGAACATTGTCTAAAGGCACTTCGTTTCCCACTTTCCGATTATCAAACCATTAAGTATTTGAACAATTTAACGCCTGTCGTGGCGCAGAGGTACAAGCGTGCGACTGTAAACGCGTCAGGTTATGGATTCGATTCTCACTCCAGGAAACGTAAAATTTAGTATTTTCATTTCTAGGATTTGGTAACAAGGCAAAGCGCGGCGTTGAGTTCCGCCACACAACACGCAATGCCTCAATTTGGCGGAAAGCGGGGAACGGAAATGTTGAAAGAGAATGGAGTGTCTTAACACTAGGTTCTCTGGTTCCCTCTGCCTATCCCGCTATATGCGGGATACAGCGTGAAGTTAAAATAATAATAAAAAAAAGTATTTGAATAACGTAACTCTAGCCAGTTTTAGTTTTATCAATGTCGGTATAATGAAAATAACTGAAATATATCCATTACCAGAGTAGACACCGAATTCGCAACCATCGCAATATATCTATACTCGTATATGCTGTCTGCTGTAGTACACAAGAAGTGTTAAAAATGGGGCAGAAAGTAGAGAACATAGTGACAGAACACTACGTTTCTCTGTCTACCCTGCTATAAAATGACTTACCAAACCAAGACTCGTGTTCCACAGTAAGACGCACAGCCGTGTCAGGCTGTCGTAACTGCTGGAGGAGTACCCCCGGATACGCGATGTTCGCGCCGGTACCAATCATGTACATCACTATTCCACTGATTGCTAGTAACTGAAAAAATAAATTTAATATATATTTAGCTACTCGCTTTATCCGACATAGCAGGTTAGTTACAGAGAACGTAATGTCGAGACACTCCGTTCCCCGCTTTTTACCCGAATTCGAATCAATGTACATATATTGAGTGACGAAACTCAATGCGCGCTTTGTATTTTCAGTGCAAAAATTTTAAATACATTCATTCCCTCAAGTGGAACTCGAACTCATAAACGATTATGTTTACAGTCCGACGTTTTCCCACTGCGTCACGATAGCCTCAATTTAATAAATATTTAAAGTAATCAAATGCTTGCAGAACGACTTGAATGGTCGCGTTTGTCTGCAAAAGCGATATTTATATATTTAAAATATAAATATAAAATACTGCATGTTATTATCAACTCTAACTATGCTAAACCTTTTAAATAAATATACAAAATTTTACGTAGCGGGACTAGAACCCGCGCCTATAGAAAACAGTCCAAGTGCTCTGACCGCTAAACCACACGGATTTCAACGTTGCTGGGTAGAACATAATATATGCAGCTTAATTAAAACTAGTGTCCCCGTCGACGCGTTAATAATGCGTCGTCTTTAGCAATGTATGTGACACTCTATAAATATGGATGTCAACCCATGGTAATGTTTAAAAAATATATTAGCATTCTGCACTCCTCTGTATGAACTATAAGTATGCCAAATTCCATGCTCCTGCGTCCGCGTAATTTTCTAAAAAGTGTACAAAGTTTTTGCATCACGTATTTATATATAGATAAGTAAAAATTTTTATCATTTTCCATAAATGTTTTTCTTATCCAAAGTGTATGAATAACTTCAAAAATATTAACAAGTAATATGCTAAATTTTTTACTATTCACTACTACGTCAGCATAATTTATAATATATAAAAAAGGGTCCAAAGTTTTTCGCACATAAACGTAATAACGATTTACTAAGGTGTTATTCATTTTAATGGTAAGACAGTTAAGATTAACTTTGTTTTATTAATCGACTTCAAAAGAGGAGTTTCTTAAACGCCTGTCGTGGCGCAGAGACACAAGCGTGCGACTGTAAACGCAACAGGTTGTGGGTTCGATTCCCACTCCAGGAAATGTAAAACTTTAGTATTTTCATTGCCTGGGTTTGGTAACGTAAAGGCAAAGCGCGGCGTGGAGTTCTTTCGTTGTGTTTCACTCAGCACCCATTACCTCAATTTAGCGGAAAGTGGGTTACGGAGTGTTTTAACACGTCGGTTCTCTGGTTTCCTCTACCTACCCTGCTATATGCGGGATACAGAGTTAAGCGAAATAAAAAAAGGACTTTCTTAATTCGACTATATGTTTATTGTGCGTTATCTCATAACTTTCCATCCAATTTTGATGATTTTGATTGCTAGTGCTTCATATGGGTCCACCATTTAAATTTTGTTAAGATTTCATAACTAGACTTTGAGTTATTCGTAATTATATTACTTTTTTTTGCATTTTATTTGGTTTTCTTTTTAAAAAAAATCTTTATCATAATTATCTGTCTCGTATTAAGTATGAGGCCATCGTGGCGCGGAGGGAGTCCCTTCGCGACAGCGATTGACTGTAAAAGCAATTGCTTGTGGTCAAATCTCTCTGTAGTGAAGCTGCTTTTTCCATATTATACATACATAGCTTCACGCTATATCCCGTATATAGCAGGGTAGACAGAGTGAACCTAGTGTCAAAACACTCCGTTCCTACTTTTCGCCGAATTGAGACATTGCATTTGTTTGTTATTTTTTATATTTAGTAAATAAGTAAAGCAACTATACGCTTTATCCCGTATAACAGAGTAGTCAGAGAACCTAGTGCCAAGACACTCCGTTTGCGGAAAATAAAGATGTAATTAAGTGGTTATATTTTTCACAAACCTGTCTCAGAAACGGAGAAAATCGTTGCTTAACGTCGGGCTCTACCATCATGATATCCAATTTCTTCTCCGTCATTCTTGAATTTTATATATTTCTTGTATATTCTTAAGAGATGAACTTAATTCATTTTAGTTTAATGTGTTTGTAGTCTGTAAAAAAAATGAATTGTTATTTACGCATTAAAGAAATTAATAAAGATTTTTAACAAAAAAAGAAAACCTCTTTTTTTTAATTTCACGCTGAAACCCGCTTTTGGCAGGATAGACAAAGGGAACCTGAAAACCTAGTATAACCCCTTAAAAGCCTTTAAACCCTTTCCACTCCAAGGCTGTTTTTGTCTTTATTCCACCAGCTCCACGCTAAAATTACGTTTTTTAACTTTTAGTGTTTTTTGTGTATTTTGTAAAAAAACGAATTTTTCTTATTAAATAAACTTTATTTTATGAATAAATACATGATACTATATTATAATTCTTAATTTTTATCTTTATTATCCCTTTTGGTATGGTATTATTCAGTGTCGAGTGATACTCGACATTGGAGTGGAAAGGGTTAAGACACTCCGGTCTCTTACAACAATTCCGTTCCCCACTTTCCGCCGAATTGAGGCATTGCTGAATGCTGAGTAGCGGAACTCAAAGCCGCGCTTTGCCTGAGCATTACTTTGAGTGGGAATCGAACCCACAACCTGTCGCGTTTACAGTCGCACGCTTGTGCCTCTGCGCCACGACAGGCGCCATGTTTAAATCTAAGTGCACTAAAAAAAAGTGCAGTAAGATTATTACGAATAACTCGAAAATTTATCGTCACATCTTAACTATGGTAAATGTAAATAATAATTACATTAGAAGCACTTGCTATCATATCACCTAAAAAAAACAATTTCAAAAAAAAAACATTTTTCAGCCAAATACAAGCATTTCTTTGCTTAAATGGAGGCTCCAGCATAGTTAATGAAATTGTACACTTTTTGGAACAATAAAGTTTTATTCTTTCTTATTCTTTATTCTTTCAGTGGAATTGAGAACGTCCGCATTCTTTGAAATCAATGAAAAATATTTTAAATACATATTTGTTATATTAAAAAAATAAAAATTTTAACAAGAAGTTAAAATCCTACGTCTTTATTGGCTAGAGCTAGAGAATGGTTCCCAAGGGGCGCGGGTTCGAGTCCCGCTACGATCAATTTTTTATACGCTTTTACAATAAAATTATTATAATTAATAATTATACTTATAAAAATAAAGAAAAAAATAATAGAGCAAATGCGTAAAAATAAGCTAGTTTTTAAAGTCGATATTTTAATTTATTGCCAAGGTGATTGAAATATTTTTATGAATAATTCATAGAAATGTCATTAATTAACATAACACATCTATTTCAATGTAGAATATTTATTAATTTCACAATGTTGCAGTGAACTTGACACCGCGTCGTTAATATAAAGAACCAGTTTTAAGTCTTTTCGCGCATTACAGTATAGTCAAAGAGAACTTAGTGTCTATATACTCTGTTTTTTTTTATGGATAACGGATGGCAAACGAGCAGAAAGACCACCTGATGGTAAGACCACCTGATGGTAAGACCACAGATGGAAAGGGAGGACAATGCTGTAGTCTGCTATCGGAACCACCGCATTTTGGGAAAAGGATGGGTGGGAAAGGGGAAAACCTGGCTTACATGCCATTGAACCGGAACACATCATAAGATATTTGGCGGATCGTCTTTGACATGATAGTGGTCGAGAGCCAGACGGAGGACGAACCTCCTACCACCAAACTACTGGGATATCCGCCTGTTACGGTACGTTACCCAGCGGCGGAGGGGAATTGTATTCTAACCCCGTCCCCTCACAGGGAATTTTTCGCCTGAATTCGATTGTATGCTAAAATATGCCAAATTTAGATATAATATATATAACAATAATTAGACAACTGATGTATTTGCATATATAAACAATGCAATACATATTGTACGTATTTAATGCAAGTGTGACCCAAATAAACATTGATTCCACGACCTCCGGGTTAACAAGCAAATAGAACAGTAACTAAAGTGAAACACAGTGGCTCAGTAGTATTTTCGTCCGTACGTGATGTCTGTAGATTCGAATCTCATTCAGGGTATTGATAATAAGAAGAAGCTACTAAGTTACAGGGATATGAGCTCGGAGGTGCCTGAGTTTTGCTACCCAAGTGTAGAATTAAGGGGCCCTTTTAAAATGCTTTAACGTTCGCTTGCATTGTCCAAGCTCCTTTCTCTTTCCTAGCTAAAATAGATCCTACTAATGTCGCCTTCGAAATAAGTGTCAGAAATGAATTGATCCCAATCCTAACAATGTTGTAAAAGAAAGGTGAGGATTGATGTTTGTCACTCTTTTACGCAAAAACTGCTGAACGAATCTAGATGAAACTTTACAATGATACAACTTATATATTAGAATAACACATAGCACAGTTTATAAGGAGTTTACGTAATTTGGCCATATTATATTTTTTTTTCAAGTACCTTTTTATTTGATTATAAAATGATAAGGTTTTTAACTTCACGCTGTATCCCGCACATAGCACGGTAGGCAAAGAGAACCTGAGAACCGAGTGTTAAGACACTCTGTTCCCCACTTTCCGCCGAATTGTTGAATTGAACGAGAAGTTTAGTACTGATAACTAAAAGGAATGTTGATAAAGGAGTATAACATTATAAGAGTTTCTTTAAGCATACGCATATTCTAATATGCTCTCTACTAAACTTGCAATATCTCGAATTTGGGAAGGAAACGAAGAACGGAGTGTCTTAACACTGGTTTCTCTTCGTCCAACCTACTATGAAAGAAAAAGAGTGAAGTTATTTTTTTAAATACCTAACGAATATATTGAACTTTACAACAAGGACAAAACATTCCTTTCAATATTTAGTAGCTCATTTATAGAGATGCTAAAATATTGGCGCAATTGTTTGTGTAAATTTACGTAATAGTATACACTGGAGGTTTCTAAAATATCCTTTCACTTTGCCATGTTCATACTGTGTAGTGTATACTGCAGTCTGTATAGTTATTCATATATAGTATAGTATGACGAAATCAGACACCTCAAAATTATGCAACTTATAATTTCTCCAGTAAATCAATTTCAGACGTACTGGTCAATAAGTGATAACGTCAGGCACAAGCGTGCGACTGTAAACGCGATAGGTTGTGGGTTCGATTCCCACTACAGGAAATGTAAAAATTTTATATTTTCATTTCCTGGGTTTGGTAACAAGGCAAAGTGCGGCGTTAAGTTTCGCCACCCAGCACGCAATACCTCAATTTGGCGGAAAGTTTTAACACTAGGTTCTCAGGATTTCTCTGCCTACCCTGCTACATGTGGGCTGCTGCGTTGCATGCAGTGTGAAGCTAATAAAAAAGGAGGTATACGAGGTGTGTTCAAAAAGTAAGGTGACTTTGTATTTTTAAGAAAAAATATTTATTTATTTATCAATATTTATGTTGTCCCCTTCAAAGTAATCCCCCTCAGATACAATACACTTATGCCAACGGTTTTTCCAATCGTGAAAGCACTTCTCATAAGCACTTTTCGGTATAGCCTTGAGCTCTTCCAGCGATGCAGTCTTTATCTCTTCAATCGTTGCAAATCTCCGTCCTTTCATAGGTCTCTTTAGTTTTGGGAACAAGAAAAAGTCACATGGGGTGAAGCCAAATCCGGTGAATATGGTGGCTGAGGCATGATTGTGGTGTTGTTTTTGGCCAAAAAATCTCTCACCAGCAAAGATGAATGATGAGCAATTTCGGAACAAACTTCGCTGACACACGTCTCATGCCCAAAACGTTAGAAAAAATTTCATGGCACGAGCCAAGCGATATACCAACATCCTCAGCAACTTCTCTGATAGTGATTCGACGATTTTCCAGAACAATTTTCTTCACTGCTTGAACGTTTTCATCAGTTGTTGACGTGCTTGGGCGTCCAGAGCGAGGCTCGTCATTGGCATCTTCCCGGCCATCTTGGAAGAGTTTGTACCACTTGTAAACATTTTTTTTACTCAGAACAGTTTCACCGTATGCCACTGTCAACATTTTAAGTGTTTCGGAGCACTTTATTTTATTTTTTACACAAAATTTGATGCAAATCCATATTTTTCGATAGCAAGAAATCGCCGAGCACGCAAAACACTTATAACCTTTACGCCTCTCCCAACCAAACAAAAAATGCTATACACTTGAAACTTGGTACAGATGTTCGGGAAGAGTGTACCAACATAACAAAATAAAAAAATCGATAATCGAAAGTACGTTGCCCGCCAAATTTCACAGTCACCTTACTTTTTGAACACACCTCGTATGGCGTGAATAAGTTGATTAATGGAGACTATGATTTTCAAGGTAGACGTTTTTAAGTGTAAATTGTTGAAACTTAGCACGCGTGTCCGTATAACAATGGATGAACAGGACACGGAGAGCATAATTTTAAATGTTCCTTTTAGTTTCATGACAGAGAAAAATATATTAGACACATGGAAAAAAATTTAACGCGTTCTTACAGCATTATAAACGTAACGCCTCTTTAGATCTGTACGTTTTTATAGTAATTTTTTACCGGTCATTGTTGGTAATTATACAAATAAGTGAAGAAAAAACTTTGGATCGCTTTTGAAAACTACACGGACGGAGGAGTATGAAAATTGGTATACATATACTACAAGAAGAAGTGCAGAAAACCAATCTCTTTTACAATAATTTATGAGAAATATAATAAATTAATAAAATAAATATATGTATATATTTATGTATGTATTTTTGATTATACTTATGTATATATTTATATGTATATGTACTCGTAATGTTATTAGTTAGTACCGCTTATATAGTTATTGTTCACTCCCTATCTAATTCCTAATTTGCTATTTCCCATGCCTTAAGGTTGCCTAGAAGAAATAGCTATTTCAGCGATAAGGCCGCCTGTTGTACATTAAGTTTTGCTTTGTATCTCTTTTTTTTTCATTTTATTTCTTACTCTTGTTACTCTGTTCTTTTTTATTTTTTTATTTTGTTAATATTACTTTTGTTTCTGGGTGTAAAATAAATATATATATAGTGACGTATTGAGACGTTGCTAAGGAAACGAGTATTTACTCATCAATGACTACTAGTGTCTTTTCTTAACCATAATATATTGATAAAATATGCGTAATGCGTATATAGCCAGTGCGTGAGTTATTAGGGAGCATACAGACATACAAAAACTGGTCAGACTCGTTCTATATGAATCAGTCGTTGAACTTAAATTATACTGGAATTATACTATAATTGTAGGTGCTTCTGCAATTACTTGCGTACCATTAAGGCGCAGTTGAGAAGTTATTGTGCTTGGAGGTGGTGGGTTAGTTTTTCACTTGAGGTAATGTTTGAAATACCAGCTAAGTTCTTCACGAGAGGAAGTCATGAAAAATGGTAAGAAAAATATATGAAGCAAAGGTGAGTGCTAAGAGAGGCAGAGTTCTTACTCCGAGGTCTTCCTTGGCGAAACGAAACCTCTTTAAAGTATTATCTCGCTATCTGGATCGTCCTGGCAAGGACATGATATTTATGCTAAGCAAATATTGTGGTCCGGATATGCGTGCAAATTTCTAAATAAATTGGACAACAAGTGGGTTCAAAGTAGGTAAATACATAGGATTCCAATCCACAACCAATCGCATTTACAGTCAAACGATATCCCACTGCGCCACGATGGCGTCAATAACACTTATTAATAACGTAACAGTTAATTATATGTAATTAGTTATACTTATAGATTGGATTTTTTCAATATCGGAAATAATTATATTTTAAAACGTCATTACATATATTGGTCTTCCTATATTTGTATTAATGCTTTTCGTGGCGCAGAGGCACAAGCGTGCGACTGTAAACGCGACAGGTAGTGGGTTCGATTGGATGGAAATTGAATTTTTCGTTTTCTGGGTTTGGTAACAAGGCAAAGCTCGGCGTTGAGTTCCGCCACTCAGCACTCAATGCCTCAATTCGGTGAAAAGTGGGGAACGGAATGTCTTAACACTAGGTTCCCTCTGCCTACCCTGCTATATTCGGGATACAGCTTGAAGCTATGTATGTATGTAAGTTATATAATTTAATCACAGTACATTAAAACAATTAGTGACGTTCAATCATAGTGTCTATAACAAGAAATATTCATTTATAAGTCTTGTGTAACAGCCTGATGTAAAAACGTTTGTCAATAGCATTTAATTACACTTGTACATGACATAATAATAGATTAATTTAGCTTCACGCTTCCGCATACAGTACTGGAGAGAGAAAACGTAGTGTTAAGACACTTCTGTTCTAATCTTTGAGAGTGGAGAATGATATGAGCTTAAGTACTTCGTCGAATAGGGATCGAATTAATAACCATCGCCTTTTACAATAAGACGCTAACCACTGTACCACTGCGCCGCGGTGGTGTCAAATATTACATTTTTTTTTCTTTTTAACTTCACGCTGTATCCCACATATAGCAGGGTAGGCAGAGGAAGCCTAAGAACCTAGTGTTAAGACACTCCGTTCTACAATAATTTCGTTCCCCACTTTCTGCCGAATTGAGGCATTGCGTGTCGAGTGGCGGAATTCAATTCCGCGCTTTGCCTTGTTACCAAACTCAAGAAATGAAAATACTACATTTTACATTTCCTGGAAAGGGAATCCAACCCACAACCTGTCGTGATTACAGTCGCACGCTTGTGCCTCTGCGCCACGACGGGGGTTAAATAATAAAAATAATTATAATATTAGTATTAAAATAATTAGTTTAATTTATTAATTAGAAATGTAACTGTCATTTAATTCAATATGAAAATAGATCGTCAATTGATTGTAACGAGCTTCGCTATTGTAAAGTGAGTGGTTCCCTCTGCCTACACCGCTTAAGCGGGATACAGCGTGAAGTTAAAAAAAACTTGTGCACTAAGTTAAGTGGACACTGTTCTTTGAAGAAATAAATACTTGTAACTGAACCGTCTTTATATTTACTCACCGTTTTAGTAATGATTTCATTAGAGTTAACAATAATTTCCTTTTATCTACACGTTTCCTACAACGCCTGTCGTGGCGCAGAGGCACAAGTGTGCGACTGTAAAGCGACAGGTTGTGGGTTCGATTCCCACTCCCGGAAATTAAGTATTTTCATTTTCTGGGTTTGGTAACAAGGCAAAGCGCGGCGTTGAGTTCCGCCACTCAACACGTAATGCCTCAATCTGGCGGAAAGTGGGGGACGGATTTGTTGAAAGAGAACGGAGTGTCTTAACACTAGGTTCTCTGGTTCCCTCTGCCTACCCTGCTATATGCGGGATACAGCGTGAAGTAAAAAAAAAAACATTTCCTACATAGTAGGCATCTAGGTAAAGACTAGTATTATAAATGGGGAAGTGTGTGAGTTTGTCCTTCTTGAGTGTCACAATTCGGCGGAAATTGGGAAACGGCGTGTCTTAACACTTTGCCTTCCAAGTTCCCTCTGTCTACCCTGCTATATGCGGGTTACAGCGTGAAGTTAAAAAAAAAGAACGTCGCAACTGTTACATTGTCGAATAAAAGAGAAACAATATTTTTATTAACATTGATACTTTATTCTTTCCTTGCAAATCCACGCCGTAGGAAACGTCAATTATCTTTTTGTAAAACATTAATAATATTTTACAAAAAGGAGGTAGATGATAAATTAAATAATCTACGTGTTTATAATAGAATACTCATAGACTTATCATTTATATATAGATATCACAACGAAGCGTTGTTATTTTAAGATTTTTTGAATGCAGGTAGTTATATGGCTGGACAGTGACATAAGTTTTACCGAAATAAAACATCTTATTCCCTTGAGAATATATTTTTTTTAACTTCACACTGTATCCCGCATATAGCAGGGTAGGCAGAGGGAACCAGAGAACCTAGTGTTAAGACACTCCATTCTCTTTCAACAATTCCGTTCCCCACTTTCCGCCGAATTGAGAATATTCATGTTGATAAGTCTATGAGGGCACTATACTCATGTGCCATGTATAAATAACTTATTGTTAACTTCCACTGACCACGCAAGCGAAGCCATAAGTAAGGGCTAGTATTATAAATGGGACAGTTTGTTTGTTTGTCCTTCTTTTACATCGCAACGAAATGATGACATCTTATGATTTTTTGATAGTTAGTAAGCTAGAGAGTAAGATAAGCAATCGCTTATTTATGTTTTTTTTTCTTAACTTCACTCTGTAACCCGCATATAGCAGGGTAGGAAGAGGGAATCAGAGAACCTAGTGTTAAGACACTCCATTCTCTTTCAACAATTCCGTTCCCCACTTTCCGCCGAATTGAGGCATTGCGTGTTGAGTGGCGGAACTCAACGCCGCGCTTTGCCTTGTTACCAAACCCAAGAAATGAAAATACTAAATTTTACATTTCCTGGAGTGGGAATCAAACCCACAACCTGTTATGTTATGTTATGTTTTTCTAAGTAAAAAAATATTTTACCACAGCAAAACATCTCATTTCCATGGAAATATCCACAAGGATGAGAATTCTCATTGGCTAAACGAACGAAGCCGGGGAGCAACAGATAGTCAATCGATATTTACTTTAACCTGATTTACTAGTTATTAAAATTCATACATAATTATATGTTTTACATAATTTTAATAAATAAATAATGAAATCATTCGTAATAGATGACCTCTGTGTCGAAATCCGGTTGTCAGTCTGAAGAGATTAGTACTTAATACTAGTGGCCCCTTTGACGCGTAAAAAACGTGTTGCCTTAGTAACGTGTAAGCCATTTTATTTAAAAGTGTATGTCAGACGTATCTTTTTTTCTTTTTTTTTTAACTTCACGCTGTATCCCACATATAGTAGGGTAGGCAGATGGAACCTGAGGACCTCGTATGTAATGTTTGTAATATTTATTATATTTATTTAGTTTATTTTCAATGCATACATACGCATATATACGTAAAGGTACAAGCGTGCGACGGTAAACGCGACAGATTGTGGGGTCTATTCCCACTCCAGGAAATGTAAAAGTTTTGTATTTTCATTTCCTGGGTTTGGTAACAAGGCAAAGCGCGGTGTTGAGTTTCGCTACTCAGCACGCAATGCCTCAATTCGGCGGAAAGTAGGGAACGGAGTGTCTTAACACTAGGTTCCCTGCTATATGTGGGATACAGCGTGAAGCTGTGTATGTATGTTTTAATTTTGTAAATTAAAAATTTAAACAAAATTAATTGTTAAATATTTTTTTTATCCCTGTATCCCGCATATAGCAGGGTAGACAGAGGGAACCTGAGAACCTAGTGTTAAGACAATCCGTTCCACACTTTCCGCCGAGCTGAGGCATTGCGTTTATTAAATCATCATAGTAAGTATCAACCAAACCCGGAGACAGTCACTAGTGTTATAATAAAACAATCACGTTATAAAAAAATGAAGGCCGTCCATGATTCTCATTTACGATAAACTGTCCACTCATGTCTCATGACATTTGACTTTTTTATAAGCATATCGTAATTACGTGATAAGCGTGTAAACCTAAACAGCCATGTCGAATTTTAACCTTGTTATACATAGATTTATTTATTTTATAACCCTAAGAAGTTTTAATTAATAATAATAAT
>JAKGSA010000653.1:214126-304866 GCA_033558755.1 Philaethria dido
TAGATTATTACACAATAATCTATAATAACCATTATGTAATAAATACACAAACTTGCAATGTGTAATAAACACACAATAAACCAATGTGTAATAAATATCTGTAACAATTTAACAAATATTTCCTCAAATATACCGTTATCGTTGTCAACTTTTTTGCAAAACATCCACCTTTTTCCTAATAAATTAACTATTAAAAAAAAAAAAAAAACAAAATTAACAGATAAAATAATACTCACATATTAATTTTAGGCTGTATATTAATAACACGTATATGGTAACACTGATTAAGTTTTGTATTCGCGTCCCAAACGGTCGACAGTCAACGACACACTGGCTCACAATGTAGTGAGGCATACGGTTGTGTGCGTCGGTATTAACAAAAAACGGTGAAGCGTTTTATAGTATTGCGGCGTTGGGTTCCGTAGGATGTTTTTTTAATCATTATTAAATGCTTTTGGCTATTAAATAATTGTGGCAGAATATGTTGTTTATGTTAAGTAAATTATAATTTTTACTATATTTTGAAAAAAAGTATTTTTTTTGTAGATTTCATGTTATTCTGATTTATAACCTCTACTATTCTAAAGTTTTATTTAAATCCGTTCAGTACTTTTTGCATTAAGGAATATTTGCAACTATTCGACCTTGCGAGCTTCCACATTAACAATCATAATTAATATGATATATATTTATAATTAATATTGCAATATTTAATTTTTTGATACAAATATATTGAGTTTATCCTTTCCCTTAACCCTGGTAAAATGTAATTAAAATCCAAACATTATAAATGTGACAGTTTATGAGGATGGATGTATGTGTGTTATTTTTTGTTTTATTGTTACGCAATAACTACTGAACAGATGTAGATGAAACTTTATAATAATTTAGCTTATAGATCAAAGTAACACAGAGACTACAATTCACAAAGATTTTATATAATTTAGCTATAAAATAAAGATATTAGATAATAAAAACATAATAACATATTAAAATCACACTTTTCGTGATTCAGTGGTTTTTATAAAGAGAACCCTAAATTTCTACCATATTATTATTAAAGCGGAATCACAAGACCGCCTTTCAATGAAGACTATAAGTGCGTTTATTTAAATTCATATATAACATGTCCACATTTTATTCATAATAAATCTTATATTGATAATTTAAAAAGACGCCATCGTGGTCAAATGGCAAATGGCACGTGCCTATTGAACTGATGAATGCGGGTTCAAATTCTTGAAAAGTTTAGGTCAATAGTTGATAAAGAATTGTTTATCGTTATGATCTATCAATAATATCTATAAAAACCATTATAAAATGCGGGTAACATTTAAAATAGGTTAATATTTATACATATAGCAGGGTAGGCAGAGGGAACCTAGTGTTAAGACACTCCGTTCCCCACTTTCCGTTGAATTAAGGCATTGCGTGCTGAGTGGCGGAACTCAACGCCGCGCTTTGCCTTGTTACCAAAACCAGAAAATAAAAAATCCAGTTCCCGGAGTGGGAATCGAACCCACAAGCTGTCGCGTTTACAGTCGCACGCTTGTACCTCTGCGCCACGACAGGCGCTGTGTTAATATTTATATTTATATTGCGTTTTATCCCGTTGAGCAGAGAGTATCTAGCGTCAGGACACTCCGTTCTCTTATTTTTGCCGGAAATAAAGACATTGCGTTTTAAGTAATAGAATTCAATGTTTTTGTCTCAGGCAGGTCAGTCTCTAAGGCAGACAAATGAAAATGACTTAAATATAACCATCCCACTGTAAGAATCGAACCCACAACCTCTTGTGTTTACAGCCAGGCGCCCTACTGTGCCGTGGATGCATATGACACAAATGGAGTAATAAATGGATTTAAGGGTCATTTTTATTATTGTTTTTTTTTTCTTTAACAAAACTAACAGAAACCGTAAGACGTAAGTGCTATAGTTTACATATACCGTGACATTGACTATGTGATTTGTGCTCAACTGGCACGTTCGAAGCGCCATAATTAAAGACTGTATTGAACTACGCATATTAAAAAAATAAAAATGGAAACCAATTTATTTTAGACATAATTTTATGTATCTCTTAGCTAAATAAAAAAAACTGATACTAGAAATTATTCCTACGATAAAGTATATAAAAAAATTGTTATACATTGTACGTAAACTATTCAGGTAGATAAAAAGCTATGAGGACAAAAACTCATATTATCACGAACGTCATCATTATGTTCATCGTTGACAACTTTTTTATTATTTTTTACTTTTTTATTAAAAAAAGAAAAGTCCAACATAATAGGTTAATCAGAGAGAACATAGTGTCAAGGCACTCCGTTCGCTTCCCCCCTAAATTTGAGACGGTGCTTGTGAAGTAGCGGAACTCAACGCCGCGCTTTATCTAACCAAGAAAAATGAAAGAAGTGAAGAAATGAAAATATTTAAAACATAATCATTCACCCGAGTCCAAATCTAAGCCACCAATCGCGTTTACAACTTCATATTAATCTGGTACAAATACTTTCTATCTGGTTTATATAATTATAGTTAAAGTAAAATTGACGTTTGTGAGTGTGACTGACTTAATAATATAGAATATGAGTATTAAAAAAGAAAAGATTCCTTTGAAATTCATGTGTTCATGAGGGTGCTGACCCCATCGTCTTATAAAAAGAGCTCGAAACAGTGCCCCAAACTTACGACCCGAGGCTTTCCACTGTCCTAGCTCCCTTCCTTACCTAACCAATTTATTGTTACTGTACACGTGTTTATATATCATATAACTCGCACTTAAAAACGTGTAAACCCTCCTTTTATTAAATCATCCTCGCACGACGTTGAGTTCCGCCACTCAGCACGCAATGTCTCAATCCGACGGAAAGTGGGGAACGGAATTGTTAAAAGAGAGCGGAGTGTCTTAACACTAGGTTCTCAGGATTCCTCTGCCTACCCTGCTACATGCGGGATACAGCGTGAAGGTAAAAAAAAATCTTTTGATTTGACCTTTTTCCCTACTGTTAATATATGTTGAATTTTTGTACATTTCCTAAAAAATGTAATTCGTTTCCTATATGTGTGATTCAATCTTTAATCTTTAAATACTTGTTTCACACACAACTGTCGCGTTTACAGTCGCACACTTGTGCCTCTAATTTAAAACAATTGATGTTGAGTTGCGGAACTCAACGCCGCCCTTGGTCATAACAGTAATTAAGAGAAATTCTTTATACACATCTATGTCTGTTTTTGCTACAAAATGTAATAAAAAAAATGAATACCCAGTAATAATATGTAAATTATAAGTAATTAAAAAGTAAAACAGAAAGCACGTTTCACATATTTAACAAAGAACCCTGAAATCAAGTTGCAAGTTGCCGATGAAAGTTTGTGTGGAGATTCTGCGAGGTTTTGTTACTTAGCTCCTATATTTATTTGTTTATTTTGCAATTTAATTTAGTAATAAAGTGTTCTTAGAAACATTGTAATTATGTATTGTTATTTTTTGTATTAGTTCCTAAATTTAGATAGTACTTACGAGTATTTAAAAATATCTTACTTCATAAATACATAGCTTCACGCTGTATCCCGCATATAGCGGGGTAGGCAGCGGGAACCTGAGAACCTAGTGCTAAGACACTTTGTTCCCCGCTTTCCGCCGAATTGAGACATTACGTGCTGATTGGCAGAACTCTACGCCGCGCTTTGCCTTGTTACCAAACCCAGGAAATGAAAATACTAAACTTACATTTCCTGCAGTGGGAATCGAACCCACAACCTGTCGCGTTTACAACCTGTTGCATTTAATTTTCTTGATAATTTTACAAAATAAAAAAAAATAACAACTTTTCTTAGAACACTTTATTACTAAATTAAATATAAAAATAAACAAATAAATGTAGGTAATAGCTAAGTAAAAAACCTCACAGTAACTCTTCGCGAACCTTCATTAGTAACTTCATTTCAGGGTTTTCTGTTAAATATATAAAACGTAAAAGTAACTGAAATATTCTTTTCGGATATTAGATGGAATGAATGAAATGGATAGTCAAATATTTATTAATTATTTATTAAATTATTTTTTTTTGCTTGTATAAAGTATTCGTAATATTTTATTTACAGCTTCACGCTGTATCCCGCATAGCAGGGTAACCAGAGGGAACCTAGTGTGAAGACACTCCATTCTCCGTTTTCCGTCAAAAATCGAAACATTGCGAGTTGAGTGACGGATCTGAACGCCGCGGTGTACCAGATTAATGCCAGTTAAACCTTAAGTGACGAGTCTGAGTTCGATTGTAAATTAATATATAAAATTCTTAAAGATAAATATGATATATTTCATTAAAAATAGACTAAATAAAACAAAATTAACTGTATTGAGGTATTTGTCCTCGGTCTCTTGGTATGTGGAAAAAAAGACACATTAAACTTAATATTTTTTTGGATTACGTCATAATTCTTATGATTGTCTGGGTTTTGCAATTTAAGTAAGTATAATTTTGTTTTTAAATCCCACACGTGCCTAGTTGGCTCCCGCCACCGTGGTTCCATGGATGATTGGGGCAGTTCCCGTGGACCTCGGAAAGTGGCGGTAGAGGAGGAGCACCGTGAGGTTTCAATGGGTATACGGACATATGGGTAAAAACATTGTAGTCAAAAATAACCCATTGTCAATACACTCCATTTTTCGTTTTGGGGCTAAAATCGGATCATTGTGCGCTAAGTGACAGAACTCAACGCCGCAATTTGTCAGACCAGAGTGGAGAAATGAAAACATTTTAAATATATTTATTACTCCGAGTAGAAATCGAACTAGCAACCAATTGCATTTACAATCAGACGTTCCACTGCGCCACAATGGCCTCAATAATATAAATATATTAAGTAAGTTCTAAGTTTTAGTTCCGTCAGATCGATCTAAAATAACCTTATGTTTATATTCAGGGCTGTCATTTGTCTGTAATCACTATCTCTATGGTTCCCCGGATTCGTCCTAGATTAGAGAACGTCCGTGAGACATGGAGACTTTGCGCTAAAAATCTCAATAAATTGAAAGATAAGTAAAAAAATATAACAAATATTATTTAAAACTTGATCGTTAGCCAAACACCACCCATCCTTTCCCCAAAATGTGGTGGTTCCGATAGCGGACTACTACATTGTCCTCCCTTTCCATCTGTATCCTCTAGGTTGGCAACGCATCTAGTACATCTCTTGTGTTGTAGATGTTCATGGGCGAAGGTAACCACTTACCATCAGGCGGTCCTTCTGCTCGTTTGCCATCCGGTATCCATAAAAAAAAAAAAAAAACACCACAGCTTTAAAAAAAGGAGGTGGTTCCCAATTTGACTGTATTTTTTGTGTTTTACGGCATAACTTTTTACTGAGTGAACCAATTTTGATAATTCTTTTTTTATATGATAGCTAGTGCTTTTGATGTGGTCTCATTTTAATTTAGTTAAGGTCTGAAGAGTAATTTTTGATTAAAATTTTTTTTTGTGCATTTTTATAGTCGATTTTCTTTTTTAATTTAAATCATAATTTAAACTATTATTGTAATATTATATTTTTTCTAGAAAGGCCAAATTATCGGAGTATTTTTTAATTTTTGACCGATGTCGGTAATTTAACTTGTGGCAGCCCTAATTATAAGAAACATAAATAACATAATCCTTCCTATATAAAGAGATTAATTAATTTTTGACATAAACTTTATATGTATGGAAGTAACAATTAAACCTGTCTCGGTTAAATAAAAAAAACATGTATGAGTTATAGTGTTAAGCCTAACTTCATCATTTCATATAAGTACGCATATAAAAGTAAAATTTGTGTTGCAGTGTTTCTTTGAAATTAAGTAGTTGAAGGAAAGTGGGGAACGGAGTGTCTTAACACTAGGTTCTTAGGTTCCCTCTACCTACCCTGCTACGAGTATATGCGGGATACCGCGTGAAACGTGAAAATAAAAACGTCAAATTTTATAATTGCTAAGAGACGTGTGGAACTCAACGCGCTTTACCTTACAGAGCGGCGAAATGACAATAATTTAAAATTTTGATTCCCTCCAGTAAGCATCGAAATGACAACCATCCGCGCTTACAGCTCTTGATCCACTGCGCCATTATGTCTTCAAAGCTATATTTTATTATGAATTACAGTTTTTATTGAACTAAATAATTTGCTGACTTACTTGCGGTCCACGACACTAACTGAAACGTGTTTTTGGCTCCAATAAAAAAGATGACTGATAATAAATGTAATATGGAGTTATCTAAATAATGAGGTCCACATTATATATCATCCGAATAATATATGAGATCATAATGGAGATGTGGGAAAGCGTATAACTGTAAACGCTATGGTTGTGGGTTCGATTCCCACTCGGTAAAATGATTATTACTTCTTTTTAGCTTCACGCTGTATCCCGCACATAGCAGGATAGGCAGAGGGAACTTGAGAACTTAGTGTTAAGACACTCCGTTCTCTTTCCGTTCCCCTCTTTCCGCCGGGTTGAGGCATTGCGCGCTGAGTGGCAGAATTCAGTGCCGCGTTTTGCCTTGTTACCGAAGAATGATTATATTTTAATTATTTTCTTTTCTTCGCTAGGTTAAGACAAAATGAGGCGTTGAATTCTGCCACTCAACACATACATAGCTTCATGCTGTATCCCGCATATAGCAGGGTAGGCAGAGGGAACCTTATGTTAAGAGACTCCGTTCTCCACTTTCCGCTGAATTGAAGCATTATGTGCTGAGTGGCGGAACTCAACGCCGCACTTTGCCTTGTTACCAAACCCAGGAAATGAAAAACTCCATTTCCTGGAGTGGGATCCAACCCACAACGTGTCGCGCTTACAATCGTACGCTTGTGCCTCTGCGCCACAAAAGGCCACTCAACACGAAATATCATAAATTCGGCGGAAAGTGGAAAACGTAGTGTCTTGACACTCTGTTCTCTCTGACTACCCCGCTTATATGCATATAATAAAATATATTATGACGATATTATACGTCAAGAAGCTACCACGTAAAACATATTGACCCCGCGACCTCTGTCATAGCAGGCGATACCTATAGTATTGATTTGTATTCATAGAACTATATTGAATTGCATCATGCATTACATGACTCTGATAACAAAACAATTTGAAATTTCATTGCATACAATTGATAAGATTTTAATTCTTTTAGTTTACGCGATTTTTAAACATTTTAAATGAAACTATTTTAACCGCGTACCTATATTTTAATATTCGAATATATACATACATAGCTTCACGCCGTATCCTGCATATAGCAGGGTAGGCAGAGGAAACCTAGTGTTAATACACTCCGTTCCTCACTTTCCGCCGAACTGAGGCATTGCGTGCTGAGTGGCGGAACTCAAAGCCGCGCTTTGCCTTGTTACCAAACCCAGGAAATGAAAACTTCCATTTCGTGGAGTGGGAATCGAACCCACAACGTGACGCGTTTACAGTTGCACGCTTGTGCCTCTGCGCCACGACAGGCGTTATATCTGTTATTAGCAGTGAAGATTAATTAAACTGGTGTTCAGGATAAAGATTATCAATCAAAGATCAAAGATCTAAATGACTTAAATTCTTTTGACAACGTAATTATTTCTTCATCTTTAATCTCCGACGCAAAAAGAGGGATGTCATAAGTTTAACGGCTGTTTGTGTATGTTGTGTGTTTGTGGCATCGTAGCTCTCAAACGAATGAACCGATATCGATGCGATTTTCTCATTTGGTAGAAAGTTTCCTTGCGGTGGTTCTTAGCTATACCTGGCCAAAATTGGTCCAACTTAAAAAAATATCAGCTCTTTTCCAAAATTATCTAAGGTACTTTTGCCACAAATGAAATATTTCTTTATTTACGTATGATTTTGAATGTTTACATTTTTATTTAATCTTGTATTGCGTTCTAATAAAGTTATAAAATAGAATTGTAAGTAGATTATTTTTATTATCATTCATATGCCAAGTTTTGTGAGATTAACATGCCTAGAAATAAGACGGTTTTCTGAGAAGGTAGAACAACAGATGATGAGAAAACTTTATTCATAATAGTAAAAATATTTTGTATAGAATTTGTTAAGACTCAATATTTAATTAAGGTTCTAAGAATTTAGATTCTGTACTACAAGACTGACAGTCATATAGTACGTTTATGATTATACTCATTGGGCTTGTAAGGTTAAAATTAAATATATATATATATATTATGGATAACGGATGGCAAACGAGCAGAAGGACCACCTGATGGTAAGTGGATACCTTCGCCCATGAACATCTACAACACCAGAGATGTTGTAGATGCGTTGCCAACCTAGAGGATACAGATTGAAGAGGAGGACAATGTAGTATTCCGTTCTCGGAACCACCACATTTTGGGGAAAGGATGGGTGGGAATGGGAAAACCTGGCTTACATGCCATCGAACCGGAACACATCATAAGATATTTGGCGGTTCGTCTTTGACATGATAGTGGTCGCGAGCCAGACGGAGGACGAACCTCCTACCACCAAATTATAATATTCGACCTATATAATTAAGTATGTATGTTGTAACTTGTATTTTGTTTGTATTACATTTTAATAAATAAAATTATATACTTATCTATATATAAAAACTTGAAGGAAAATATTTGGATCCCTTTTTACGAAAATTAAGCGAACGGAACTTGGCACACTTATACTTTATATAGAGAATAATAAAATAAATGTTAAACACACACTACCATGATTTGACATCCATGTTTATATAAAGTGTTCATATACGTCACTACGCAATGCGTTATTAACGCATTTACGGGGGCACTAATATAATTGCCATAGTTATTGAATATATTTAAATTATTTCAATGTCTCCACCCTGATAAGTCAAAGCGCAACGTTGTGTTCTGCTAATCAACACATAATACGGACTGAAAGCAGAGTACGGTTTGTTGATACTAGGTACTCTGCGTACCCTGATGTGCAGGAAAGTGTGAAACTGCATTAAAAATGTTCAAATACTAGCATTGAACTTAAAATTCACGACCAGTTGCAGTAGACTACTAGAATTTAGCCATAAAGGAATTTACATCGTCGGTTTCGTAACTTAGGTTACCGAAAAATTTGCGCTTCGGCTCTTTGTGTTCCTTAAATTTAGTAAGAATTTATAATTATTATTTATTTATGAAACTTTAATGTGTTAATCACACGTATAAAAATTTGAGCGGTGAGACTCGAATTCGCGCTTCTTGGTTATCGTCCAAGCGCTCTGATCAATAAGCCATATGCTCTTTTTCAGTTGTTACGAAATTTTTCTACGCTTATTAAAGGAGCTTATACATTTTTATTTTTATGTTTTCATGCGTTTCCTAAAAATATTTTTTGTGATATTTTTTTTAGATTTTCTATCTTGCGAATAGCTGCTCAGAGAGACACTGCGCTCTTCATTTTCCAATTTAAATATTATCTTTTATCCGAAGTAGAAATCGAACCCACAAATACACGTTTACAATAAGATCCAATACGCCACGAAGGCCTCTACTTAATTTTTATTAAAACTACTATATTAAAACTTTACTAAAACTACCCCGAACGGTCTCACGAGGACATTTTTAAGGGCGATTCGCTTCGCCCACGCCCTACACCAAAGCCTACATCCCAGACACTACCCACGCAATAATGGCGTCAAAGAGAATCTAATAATAAAATAAGTTCACAAAAAACATTCGTTGTGAACAAGATATGTTTGATTATTTTGTAAGAAGATTAACCGCAAAGCTTTTGCAATACATCATTATGCTTTAGCCAATTGTAGCCTTCGTTTGCGAAATACTATGAAGCCTTTCAAAATAAACAACAGAACTCGTGACTAGATCGTAGATGAATTATTGTGGATTATGCTTGAAAAGGTTAATATTATAGAAGTAATTTGGGAATAATGGGAATCACATGATTCAAATATTTATATATTTGAATGGAAGTGACTCGACACTCTGGTTGTCCTTGACGACCCTGTTGTGCGGGAAGTGGTGTACTTTTTGCTGCTTAATAAAGCATCGTCTAGGATTGCAATGAGTTGTCTTGGGACAATATTATTAGGGCATATATTCTCCCGTCACAGCACACAATGTTAGTAAAATGAGCAGAAAGTCGGGAAGTTAATAACTAAGAACTAAATATTTTAAAAAAATTGGTTCGGATATAAAATAACTTATTTTATTAAGTCTCCATTCCATATTCTTTACTCCTTCTCAATTTTATATATTAGGGTGTCCCATAAGTCTTTTTCTTTTTTTTGATGCAAAATGAATACATGATATTTGTTGTTTAAGGTTGATTTATAAAATTATGTAGGAACTGTTTTGTTCTATAGCTCTTTCTCCATCTCTCAGCAAGCTTTATTATGCCATTTTTCTAAAATTGTTTAGGTTTTTGTCTTAAATATTCATCTAGGTGCGTTTTTATTTCGCTTATGGATTTGAAAGATTTACCGCGCAGATAATTTTTTAAAGCGAGAAACAAGTAATAATCGGAGAGAGCAAAGTCTGAGTACAAAGGTGAGATAGAATGATCCAATCAAATTGTCATTTTTGTCTTACGGCGAACGTGGTGTTGGCCGTAAGGGAAAAATGCGGTCTTGCGTTGTCGTGATGGAATACGACACCTCGCCGGTTCGCCAATTCTGGCCGTTTTTCTCCTATGGCGGCTTTTAATAGATCCAGTTGTTTGCAATATTTTTCAGTATTGATCGTATCACCTAGCGGAAGACGCTCGTAGTACACTACATCCTTTCAATCCCACCAAATGCACAAAAGAACCTTCTTAGGTTCTATTATCTATTTTCTTTAGACCCATCGCGTTTTTGTTGCACATTAGGACATAAAATCCAGGTCTCGTCGCCAGTAACAAGACTCTTTAAAAAAGAATTTCTTTCGTGTCGCTGAAGAAGCAAATCGCAAGTGGAAACGTTAAAAGGCGACTGGCCTTCGTCAATATGTGTGGAACCCAAACTTTACATCGATGTGCATATCCCATCTTGATTAAATGCTTATGTATTGTTGTTTTAGGATTGTTAGAGGCCTCCTCTATCTCAAACACACTATATAGCGGATTTTCAGCGACCACAGTCTCGAAAATGTCCGTATCCGTTGTTGTAAGGCGGCCGCTGCGGTCTTCGTCTTGTAAGTCAAGATTGCCATTTTTAAAATTCTTAAACCAATTGCTGACGGTCCTAATAGTCGTAGCATCACTCTTGTAAACCCTGTAAATATGTCTTTTGCACTATTGCCTTTTTAAAGTAATGAAACATGACATGCCATAAATGTTTCTTTTGGCCCTCCATGTTAAAATGCGTAGAAAAAAATTAAAAAGAAACTATTTGACCAAAAAAATGTACTTTGGTAGAGTTCTGGGATGACCGAAACCGATGCCATAAACAGCTAAAAGATAAGCTTGCATAATAATTTAAACACAGCCAGTTAATCATTCATATCGAAGCGCGGAAGAAACTTATGGGACAACCTAATATATGAGTATCTTTTATTAATTTGTTGCACCTAATTAAAAATGGAAAATTAAAATAAAGAATAATTTATATTATAAAATAAAAATACGAAACACGCAGTGTATCGAATTCGGGCGAAGTGTCTTGATATTTATCCAACATCCTTGCTATGCGGCAGAAAGCATGGAGCTGTTTTTTTTATTACTTAAAATTAATACAAGCATACATACTTCACGCTGTATCCCGCATATAGCAGGGTAGGCAGAGGGAACTTAGTGTTAAGACACTCCGTTCCTCACTTGCGGAACTCAAACACCGCGCTTTGCCTTGTTACCAAACTCAGGAAATGAAAAAAACCCATTTCCTGGAGTGGGAATCGAACCCACAATCTGTCGCGTTTATAGTCGCACGCTTGTCCCTCTGCGCCAAGATAGGCGTTAAAAATTAATTTAAATTAATAAGTAACTTATTAATAAAACAAAAACCGGTGTGATTTATTATTATATAAGGTATTCTTAGAAATTACGAAAAATAATACGTAAGAATGAATTAAAACTTCTCAATCAACTAAAAATTAAAATTGATAATCGGTCAGAGTATCGTCAACGATGTTTCCTGGTTGATAACCGATTGTAAAAAGGGAGGAGGGTAATTTCGTGTCGTCTTTATATACCGTAGCAACAGATTATGGTTTCAAACAGTATATTATTTAAAAACATTCGTTTGTCGTCGTCTAAGACTACTCCTATTAAAATTTTCTTACAATGTTACTCAGTAAGAAATTGCCTATCGCTTGAAGGCATGCATGAATGACAGATGTCTTATTGTTGGATTTTTGCAATCTTTCCAATGAATGAAGGCTTTAAGACCATATAAACACTTTACGAGGTGTGTTCAAAAAGTAAGGTGACTTTTCAAATTTGGCGGGCAACGTACTTTCGATTATCGATTTTTTTATTTTGTTATGTTGGTACACTCTTCCCGAACATCTGTACCAAGTTTCAAGTGTATAGCATTTTTTGTTTGGTTGGGAGAGGCGTAAAGGTTATAAGTGTTTTGCGTGCTCGGCGATTTCTTGCTATCGAAAAATATGGATTTGCATCAAATTTTGTGTAAAAAATAAAATAAAGTGCTCCGAAACACTTAAAATGTTGACAGTGGCATACGGTGAAACTGTTCTGAGTAAAAAAAATGTTTACAAGTGGTACAAACTCTTCCAAGATGGCCGGGAAGATGCCAATGACGAGCCTCGCTCTGGACGCCCAAGCACGTCAACAACTGATGGAAACGTTCAAGCAGTGAAGAAAATTGTTCTGGAAAATCGTCGAATCACTATCAGAGAAGTTGCTGAGGATGTTGGTATATCGCTTGGCTCGTGCCATGAAATTTTTTCTAACGTTTTGGGCATGAGACGTGTGTCAGCGAAGTTTGTTCCGAAATTGCTCATCATTCATCTTTGCTGGTGAGAGATTTTTTGGCCAAAAACAACACCACAATCATGCCTCAGCCACCATATTCACCGGATTTGGCCCCATGTGACTTTTTCTTGTTCCCAAAACTAAAGAGACCTATGAAAGGACGGAGATTTGCAACGATTGAAGAGATAAAGACTGCATCGCTGGAAGAGCTCAAGGCTATACCGAAAAGTGCTTATGAGAAGTGCTTTGACGATTGGAAAAACCGTTGGCATAAGTGTATTGTATCTGAGGGGGATTACTTTGAAGGGGACAACATAAATATTGATAAATAAATAAATATTTTTTCTTAAAAATACAATTTCACCTTACTTTTTGAACACACCTCGTATACTTACAATTATAATTTACAAAACGCGGCGTTGATTTCCATTACTCAATTCTGCTAAAAATGAATATTAAGATCCACATTTATTTATTTTTTTATTGAAAACTTTCTTATTTGATGACAAGCTCTAAAACTAATTCTCTCGAAATTTCAATTGCAAACATGCGAACTGCGATAAATCACTAAAACTGGCATACCACTAAAATTGATATGGCGCAGTCCATATCAGCTTCATATATTTTCCACATAGCAGGATAGTCAGAGAGAAGTTAGTATAAAAATATTTAATGAAAATATTTCATATGGAAAAAACTCAAATCCCCGCTTTCTTTTACAAGAATGGGGAAATTAAAATGATTTAATTGTAAATTTGTAAGCATTCCTCAAGTTGGATTGAAATCACAACCAATATTGTTTGCAGTTAGAGTTTGTCCCACTGCGCCACGACGGCAATAAGTTTTAGTATTTTTTTAAATAAAATTTTAACTTCACGCTGTATCCCGCATATAGCGGGGTAGGCAGAGGGAACCAGAGAACCTAGTGTTAAGACACTCCATTCTCTTTCAACATTTCCGTTCCCCACTTTCCGCTAAATTGAGGCATTGCGTGTTGAGTGGCGGAACTCAACGCCGCACTTTGCCTTGTTACCAAACCCAAGAAATGAAAATACTAAATTTTACATTTCCTGGAGTGGGAATCGAACCCACAACCTGTCGCGTTTTCAGTCGCACGCTTGTGCCTCTGCGTCACGAAAGGCGTTTAGTAAATATTAAAATGAATAAATAAAAAATGGGGCTTCAAATAAAAATATGCTACCAATATATTTACTCCTTTTTATTATTTTTTAACAAAAATACCACAGACACATCAAATAGATAGTATTGTACACAGATAAAATTATCAACAACTATAAAAACAAATATTCTTATTTTTAATTGGGAAATCCTATTTTATTGTTAAATTATAATTATATAAACAAAGATAATAGACAAAATATGGCTAGTGTTATACATTTATATTTAAAAAAAAAAAGTTTATTTATATGTAAATGAAGAATTTAAGATCAACAAATGTTCTTTAGGATTATCTTATTTTAATCTATTTAAAAATTTTAATTAAGATTGTTTTTCGTAATTAAAATAATATGATTATAAACCCTTCATCTATATTTCAATAATTATCGTTTAAATGATAACAAATATATGACTAGTCAATGAACTAAAATGTTAAAACAGCAAACAGTTACGATACAGTTAATAATAAATTATAAACAAAATATTATTTGGTACGCATCTTAAATGCTTCTAAAAAATCGAAATTTTGTTTTACATAAATAAAACTATCAAAAATTTCGAATTTACAATGCGTTATTCTAAATATATTACATTGAGTATCCAATTAGGCACTTTGGACAAGGCCTTGGTCTTAATATATATATGTCTTAATAATCTGTGTAAGCTGTCACACTGCCAACGCCATCTAGTGTGACGGGTCTGTAGTAATCTTTCATTTCGCCCCAACCGCGTGGCGCTACGTTGAAATTGGGACCGCAGACGAGAGGCAAGCGCGGGCTTTTTGGGGAAGCATAAACATCATTTAACTTTGTCGGCGCTAAAGGCACAGGTACTTCAATATTTTGTACGGTAATTGTGGGTGGTGTGATGGGGAATGGCTCCATTTTTGGTAAGTTTGAGGTGTGTTTTAAGGCAGATTTGGGATATGTCTTCTGGTTTCGGAGGCTGGATGGCGGACGGTAGGGTGTGTCGTGGTTGGCCACTGGAGTCGCTGTTGTGCATGTGTTTGATGTGTTGCGTCCTGTAAAGTAGAAAATAAATACTGATTATTTTTGAAAATTAAAAAAAAGAATATTGATTTTTTTAAAATTTTAATAATGTATTTTATTTAGGATAGAGGTAGCGTATTCCCGAAGAGCTAAGTTCGTATTCACAAGCTGTAAATATATCATGTATTTTAAAATACTTTCTCTATGGGCTCTTATCTGAATCTTGAAATTGAATTGGTATTTTAAAATTTTATGCGTTTTGTTAAAATGTTTTTCTTATGTTAAGTGTGTGATTAGAACATTAAAAATATTTAACAAATAATATTTTCTTCCTGTTAAATGGTTTTTTTATAACCAATCCTTGCGTATCAGAAATTTGTAACAATCACTCTACAGAGATGTTAACAAGAAATATAAGTTTAACAGGCGTAAAATAATTTCAACGTAGCTGGATAGAGGCTTGAGAGAGAGAGAGAGAGAGAGTGCTCAACAAATTTGGACAGTTTCCAAAAATACAGATTCTAATCCAGCTATGTTCAATTTTTAGTACGTTTTGAAAAAAAAAAAAAAAATATGTCAGACATCATTCATTTATCGAAAAATCTATGTCAAAACAGGACTTCTGTTAGAAAAGTGCCAAGTGTTGTCAAATGTAAACCAGGACAGGACGAGAGCGCATTTACCTGATAGTAAAACAGTGGCCTGAATACACCAACTGCATTATAATGTAGTCGTGTCTTGTCATACGTATTCTCAAAACTTTATCCTACTTTTCACAATTTAAACAATAGGTACTTTCTTTTTACAAATGTATAAATGTATAAACGCCTGTCGTGGCGCAGAGGCACAAGCGTGCGACTGTAAACGCGACAGGTTGTGGGTTCGATTCCCACTCCAGGAAATGTTAGTCTTTTCATTTCCTGGGCTTGGTAACAAGGCAAAGTGCGGCGTTGAGTTCAGCCACTCAGCACGCAATTCCCTTAATTCGGCGGAAAGTGGGGAACAGAATTGTTGCAAGAGAACGGAGTGTCTTAACACTAGGCTCTCTGGTTCCCTCTGCCTACCCCGCTACATGCGGGATACAGCGTGAAGTTGAAAAAAAAAAAAAAATTATAATGAGTCATTGAGCTCAGTGTCTCTATGTGTTCTATAAGAGAGACCAGAATTTGTAATTATTAATTTTTTTTTTGATATTACTAAATATGATTTACATATTAATTTTTTTATATGAATTCTTCATTAACCTGTTTTTTTACAGAATAAACACGTAATGCAATTATTCTGTTTTCTATTATCATCTCATTTAAAGATACTGCGTGTTAGTTATTGATTTGCAACACCATGCTTTATCCTAAGAGCATTTTATGTGCATTTCTATCTGTGCAGTTATAGCTTAGGCTCTCTCTATCTCTCACGGATGATTGGGGCAGTTCTCGTGGGCCTCATGGGCAGTGGAGGTAGAGGGGGAACACCGAGAGGTTCTAGTGGGTATACGGCCTCTTTACAGCTGGTCCGGAGTTCCACATAACTCGTCCGAGTCCCCGCGGGCATGTATTCGTAACGGATTTCCTCACGTTAAAAAATAAGGCTATCTATATAAAAATAAAAAAAATCCTATATCTTTGTATGCCTACATTTATATTCTATACGTACCTCGTCCCTCATGTACCCATTTGACAGAGCGTTTCTTTCTGTTCACGTACATGCTCTGGCCCTTGCTCATGTGGTTGCTTGAATCTGACAACGATTTGGAGATAGCCCTCGCGAGGTCCATCTGCTCCTTTACAGTGGGATGTACTCCTGGTACGTAGAATGCTGATGATGCGAAGGTTTTTTCTGGAAAATAGAAAACAATCTTCATAATCACTTGAAAATGTTACGAAATTTGTTTAAATATTGGTAAAAATTCGCTATGATGTTTTTACTATGGTCAGACTCCCAGCTCCATAAGTGGTTTTGTTTTAAAAGTTAGAAAAGTGAACTTAGTTGCAGAACAAAATCAATGTGGAGAGAGGGAAGAGTATAAATAACTCAGAACAAACTTTTGTAAACATAATATGTTTATGATCCGTTGGAAAAAATTCCAGTGTACCACCACCATTTACATTCATACTTATATTATATCCAAATATTTTTCCAGTTGTAAAGACTTTGGAATGACACTGATTGTTATTATTATCAATATCAAATATGTGAAAAAGAAAATTTGATATTATTAATTTAATACTAAAATCAACAATTTAGCCACTTATATTAGCGTCTACGATGAGACGTTTAGCTCCATCAACATGTTTGCCTATTAGCCAGTCATGTTCGAGGTCAGTTCTAGCCTTGAAGGTTAGAGAGTTTCATCTATTTATACCATCGCGGTGATGCAGTCAACAACTCGCCTTGCTCTTTGATATTCAAACAAAGTTGTGGAAATGCCGATTTACTTGTACTGTTCTCCTTGTTTGACATTGTTTAGAGCTACTGTCGTAGACAAATACATAATTAATGGATACATTCAGTTTTGGACACTTCATTAGATATGTAACTTTGTCTTGAGTCAGGAAAATATCTGTTTAGACGTAAATTCATAGTCACAGCAAACAGCTATAATTTGTTGGAATAATATTTTTTGGAAATTGGATTTTCATTTCCAAATTATTAAAATAAAAAATATCCAAAACAAAAAAATGATAACAATCATAAGATAACAATATTGACAGCCCCAAAATCTATTTGTGAAGATCTATATATTTAAATTATTTTCATATCCTCGCTCTAGTAAGAAAAAAACTTGACACTGAATTCCGCTACTGAAGACGCAAGGTCTCGGGGAGTGAAGCAGACAGAGTGTCGCGGCACTAGGTGCTCCTGACCTTGCAATGCGGTAAAAAACGTAAAACTATAAAAATATTTATAAGTGTCTAAGTAGGTATTGGTAACCAATCTTACCAAATTTGCGGTCTTTCTTGATGATATGCTCCTCAGCATCAGGTGCTGGAGTGAAGATCTTGTTCAAATCAACTTCCTTATCACCAACGATCAAAGGTTTGTTCTCCAAATCTTCCTACAGTTAAAAGCATTCAGAAATCATGAAAAATGGTTAACATAAATGAATTTAAAGATGATATTTTACATATACATATGTATGTTTCCTATATGAAAAACTTAAAACAATAGTGCCGCTATTTTGTAGTCAGCGCAAGTAAACCCGAAGTACTTTGCTAGTGTTTATGGCCCCTTTTTTAATCAAAATTCCTTTTCTTTCTTTTAAAAAAGTAAAAACAATATATTGACATGTTAAAAGCAGTGTACCGTCGGGTTAAACTTTATAAGCACGTATTATGAACTGTCCTGTGATTATGTATAGAAATCTTGGATAATGTGTGAAATGATAAAATTATTGTATGTACATTAACCGTAATATTAGGAAAAACATATCATATTTTCTATATATCCATTATATGTAATGTATTACAATAAGATATTTACAAGAGATATAAAACAAGTCTAACATGTTTAAATGAAACTATATTAATCGGTTTAATCACGTATATTTATATATTTTGGTATTCAAAATTAAGCTTAGAAAACCCGATGTTTTAAACACTACAGTAGTCCGTGTCTTTTTACGAAAATGTCGCGGACGGAGGAGCATGTAACTTGGCACACTTATAGTTTATATAGAGGAGTGCAGAATGCTAATATTTTTTTTAGATAAAGCATAAAAATTATATTAAATTAATAAAATAAATGACACACGGTCTGACATCCATGTTTATACAAAGTGACATATACATTACTAAAGACAACGCGTTGTTAACACGTCAACGGGGACACTTATATGTGATTAATACGGTTAAAATAGTTTCATTTAAAGTAAAAATTGAGAAAATCAAAAGTTTACTAAGATTTATCTAATGTGGATGTAATTCGTACTCTGTCATGTTTGACATTTAGAATTTAGAATTTTGTCTTTTTTTTTAATCATAAAGCAAAAGCAGAGCCAATTAGATATGAAGTATATACAGAAAAGTTAATTTATAAAGCGCCATTGTTAGTATAAATATTGAATTTAAAATAATTTGGTACGAAATTCACTCAGAAACTAATCTATGGTAATATTTACAAGTGAAACTAAGACAAGTATTCTATTTCGTATATATTCTTACAGTAAGCAGGTCCGGGGGAGGCGACGTAGTGTTGGGGACTTCCACGTCGTTCTGTTATAGTAAAATTATGTGAATTGGGTGTTTTAAGTATATACTATAAAATTTAGATAAAAAAACAGTTCTTTTAAAGCTTTTTACAACATTAAACTTGTCTTGTTTGTTTATTTAATTGTTTCTTCTTCCTGTTGACAGATTTATCTGATGTTTGATACACACCTTTATTTCAGATACAATTTAATGCTTATCTATATTCATGTGACTCTAAGATGGCCGCCGCTGCAAAATGGCGGACTACACATCGGTTAAACCCCTTTTATATGATATGGATTAAAAAAAAGGGCTTTAACTTGTAAAATAAAATCCACCATGATAATGGCTTGTTTTAATAAACGTGCTATTAATCAATAATATATCGATTCTATTATTATAGTTAATATATTTGGAAAACGTATTAAAACTTTTTAAACTTTTACATATTTTAACGTGGATCCATGTTTTAACGTGCGATTGGCAAACTTGGGTAGCTATAGATCCCTATCGATCTCTATGTAACGGTTCTTTTTTTTTTAAATATGTAGTTTAATTAATAAATAGTCTTCGTGAGTAGATAGATACGATTGGCAAGTTCTCTTGACAGTAAGCGCATTTACAATATTAAATATAGAATAAATGTAATATTTATGTTGTCTTATAAATTATATAAAATAACTTCACTGACTTTGTCGTTATTTGTAATTTCTTGAGTTAAACGGAAATAATTTAAATATAGGAGAAAAGAAACTGGCATTAGGACACTCAGTTTACATAACATTACACATTGAGAAACGGAACCCAACGCCGCGTTTTGTTAATATATACACTGGACCGATGATTTGGTCAAAATCGCGGGACGCCGCTGAATGCGGGAAGCGCAAGACCGATCGTCGTGGAAGTCCTAGGGGGAGACCTATGTCCAGCAGTGGGCGTCGCACGTCTGAGACGACGACGATTGATACAAATAGTGCCTTGCCTTTGAGGGAAATTGCATGCAAGACAACAAGTGCTATAGATAGCCGAAAATCTAGCAACTAAGTGAATGATAAAAGCCGGTTAGACGAACTTTTGTTTAGAAATGAATCTTATTATTTCCTGAATTCTCAAACGTTACAAAATCATTATATTTTAAGAAAAGTCAGAAGGGAAAGGCCGGAATAAAAATTATAGTTTGACGAATCTTTTGGCACACATCCAGACAGATTAATTTATGTTTGGGATCAAGCGTATATTTTTCAATTGTGAAATTCAGGTCGCTTAACAACAAAACTTCTTTGATGAACTTAGTCATATTTTTATAGGAATTCGTATAATTAATAGATTATAGAGAATAAGAGTATGAAATATTTCTTTTGCTGTATTTCTTGATATTTGGGATTTTGATTCAATATTGTATATATTTTGCTGTCTGTTGTTGTCTATTCTTTTGTTGTCTATTGTGTATATTTTGTCCAAACTTTGTAATAGTAATGAGAATAATAGTGTTCAAACTTAAATCAGGAAAATTCACTAGACAACAAACAATTCTCAAACGGATCATCTTTGACGATGTAAAAACAATATAAAAATATCTTTATTGTCAGTAGAGATAAAGACCTTGAGAGATACGGGATCTATAGGAAGGAAAATATGACTCCTTTTTCATAGAAGTTACCCATGGAGTTATAGGGAGAGGGGTACTTATTAAAAAAAGAGAAGCAACTACAATTCGTGGCCTCTACGTAAGGTTACTAATCTATGTTGGGAGGCATTGTAGAAAGAAGAGTTGGGGACAGTGTATGGGACTTGCGACCCTAAGCTAAAGGAGCCCCTACAAATCCCCATTAGGGAAAGGCCGTGTTCCTAGCTTGCATACATTCTAAAGGCATTTTCCTCCTTTATTTATAAAAAATTGGCAGTGAAAATAGAAAAACAAAAACAAGGTAACATTTCAGTACTTAACAGAACACTTACGCAATCTAGAAAAAAAACAAACAGACAGACCGATATGATCCATTAGTGTAATCCCTCATTACATAGCTAACAGCACACGGCACACGACGCTGAGCCAACAGATTGTATCACTTGATACTCATTAATCAGACATTTTAGTTTATAATTATATAATAATAAAGTGCGATGTGCGATGATGCGATGTGATGCGAGGAGGATGATGGAGAAGATGGGTTCACTTTTTTTTTTATTTCACGCTGTATCCCGCATATAGCAGGGTAGGCAGAGGGAACCAGAGAACCTATGTTAAGACACTCCATTTTCTTTCAATAATTCCGTTCCCCACTTTCCGCCGAATTGAGGCATTGCGTGTTGAGTTTCATCGTATAATTCTTAATATATATGTTAGAACTGGTACTGGCTGAACGGAGTGTCTTAACACTAGGTTTTTACTACCTACCATGCTATATACGGAACACATGAAGTTATTTATTTAACGTTTACAGTATATAACTTTAGCCTCCCTTTACTTATAAATAGTAGATCATTCAGCAACTTCAGTTAATCTTTTTTTTCTTTTTAACTTCTCGCTGTATCCCGCATATAGCAGAACCAGAGAACCTAGTGTTAAGACACTCCATTCTCTTTCAACAATTCCGTTCCCCACTTTCCGCCGAATTGAGGCATTGCGTGTTGAGTTGCGGAACTCAATGCCGCGCTTTGCCTTGTTACCAAACCCAAGAAATGAAAATACTAAATTTTACATTTCCTGGAGTAGGAATCGACCCACACCTGTCTCGTTTACAGTCGGACGCTTGTGCCTCTGCGCCACGACAGGTTCAGTTATATGGACCATAAAATGTAAAATTCATTTTTTTCTCTTATAGGTATTTCGAAAATCCTGTCTTAGTGCGACCCTATTGCTCCTACTTCTTCCCCAAGCATACTTGAAAGTACAAATTTATCAAATGCTTGACAAATTTCTACGACCCGTAGTTTCGGCTGTTCATTATCTATCAGACACTCAGTAACGGAAGAGTTTTATATCTATAGATTACATCACAAAATGTGAAATAATTCAAGGAAAGAAAAATATAAAAGAAAAACATTGTGTATTTTCATCGACGGTATGAGGAAACATTCTCGAAATACATAGAATCTTGTTAGAAAATTTGACTGCCAATTTTTTGCTTAAAATGAGTCATTAAAATGATTCATTTTGAATTAAAATTGTAACGAATATAGCTCTTAATCTTGACAAAGTTACACCATATTGCATCATGGGATTTAAAGTATTCAAGGTTAAGGAACCTTACTAGCTTAATTTCTCATACATTTGTGACAAGTTTTATTTTTACGGTATATCCCGTATATAGTAGGGTAGGCAGAGAGAACCTGCGAACCTAATGCTAAAACACTCCGTTCTCTGAAGATTTGCGTTCCTCAGTTTTCACCGCATTGAGGCATTGCGTGCTGAGTGGTGAAGCTCAAGGCATTTTAGCTTTGTTACCAGAGCGAGGAAATGGAAATATTAATTATTATAAATATTTAGTATTTTAATTTCCTGGAGTGGACATCGAATCTACAAAAAAATTTAAAGTGAAAGAATAATTACCAAATAACTTAGTAAACACACAATTTTAAACGGTTCAATTTTTATATAATAAAAAATGTTTTTCTCTCCTGCCAAGCGATTGTTCTTAGAAGTAATCTTTTAGGTGGCAGAAATTTGTAAACATCACTCTACAGAGATGCTAAGTGCTAACAACCAAAATAAGTTTTAATAGGCGTATAACAATTTCGACACAGCTGCATAGAACATATGTCTGAGACGTTAGAGGGTTTGGACGGTTTCCAAGAAGTACGGGTTCGAGTCCTGTTATTTAATTTTTTACAATATAAACGCTGTAAAATGATTTTTTTTAACTTAGTAAAACTTGGAGCCTACCAACAAGTACAACATGTTTCTATGGCTTAAAGTGAAGAATGGATATACATTATCTGTAACTTCTGATGAATGCATTCTCTATCCGTACACTACGAAATAAGGCAAAAAAATAACTACTGTGTCCGACTGTAAACATGATTAGCTGCGAGTTTGATTATGACAAAGGAAATGGTTATACTTATTTTAGATATTTTCATTTTTAAACTATTACGAGATAATAAAGAATATTTAATATTTTCATTTCCTCGCTCTGGTAGTAAGGCAAAGCGCGGCGTTGAATTCCACCACTCAACACGCAATGCTTCAAATCGGCGAAAAGTGGGAAAGAGAAATCTTAAGAGAACTGAGTGTCTTAACACTAGAGATTAGACTCCTCTGTCTACCCTGCTATGTGCGGGATACAGCGTGAAGATAAAACAATGAGTTCTGGTAGAACACCATCAGGCAATAACTCATTGTAGATGGAAAAAGCATGGCATTTAGTACCACCACTCAATACGCTAGATCCCGCTTTAGAACGGAAAGGGGAAAACATAGTGTCTTGACACTTAAAGCTCCTTTTCACTACGCTAAGCGTGAAGTTGAAAAAAATCTTTCAAGAATTCGGTAAACCAAATAAACCAGTCATTACATGTCAGTGTACTCTAAAAACTTTTGACATTAGTATATTATATGCAAATATATATATGTAGGTATACGAATACGCGTTGGCGGCCACAGGTTCAATGCCCAGCCCAGAATGAGAACATTAGACCGTCCACTTAGTTAGCCACCATTTGGAGCTTCTAAATCAATCAAAACTATATTAGAATGATTATTTTAGAGTACTTGAATTTAAAAACCATTACCGCTTGATTTGGTTACTCATAGCTTGTTTTAGATGGTTATTTAGTATGGATGTGAGAGATGTGTTGATAGTATTCTTTAATTATTATTTACTAGTGTCCCCGTTGACGCGTTAACAACGCGCCGTATTTAGCAATGTATGTATATGTCACTTTGTATAAACATGGATGTCAAACTGTATTATATAACTGACTGTATTTATTTTTGTGTGCTACGGTATAACTTTTTACTGGGTGAACCATATTCGATATTCTTGTATATGATATGAGCTAGTACTTCTGATGTGGTCTCATTAAAAATTCATTAAGATCTGACAAGTAGTTTCTGAGATATTCGTAATAATTTTATTTTTAGTGCATTTTATATGAACTTCTGATTAGATATATAGAGTTGTCGCCCGCATTAGAGAAGCTTTTGTTTGAGAGATATGGAAAATAAACTGACGAGATAATTTCTTGTATGTGATAGAATGTTGTTTCAATAAAAATTATGCAACATTTCCAAATTATATTATTTTAGTTCATTTTCTCTTTACAATTTCATGTCTTGAGTATTCTGGCATCATATAAGAATTTAAACAATGAAAACCGTTTAAATGCCCTGATTTTTAGGTTAATCTGCCAAAAGGAATGCCTTACACTTTAATATCATTATTTTACAACATAACAGAAGACATGGGCTATTTAAATTTCCCGAACGAGGAAGTACAGTGACTTTTTGAATATTCGCCAAAATTCTATCGACATAAGTTTTTTATAACTTCACGCTGTATCCTGCATATAGCAGGGTAGGCAGAGGGAACCTGAGAACCTAGTGTTAAGACACTCCGTTCTCTCTTTTTCTTTCCCCACTTTCCGCGGAATTGAGGCATTGCGTGCTGAGTGGCGGCACTCAACGCCGCGCTTTGCCTGGTTACCAAACCCAAGAAATGAAAATTCTAAATTTTACATTTCCTGGAGTGGAGATCGAACCCACAACCTGTCGCATTGACAGTCGCACGCTTGTGCCTCTGTGCCACGACAGGCGTTAAAATAATTTAAATATAATAATTTTCCTGAATGTGAATTGAATCCATAACCAATCTCGCTTACAGTCATATGCTCTCCCACTGCGCCACGGTGGCCTGAATAAGATCCAGGGTATAAAAATTTTGTTTTGACATCGGATCCGGACACGTGTGCAAATTTTCAAGCAAATCATAGTAAGAAGGGGGTCTAAATAGCATTGTAAGATTTTCTTTTTTGAGAGATACACATTATTGTAACAAGTGAAAGAATTTCGGCTCGAAAATCTTAGTGGCTTAGTGGTCAGAAAGAGGTTGGACGATAAACAAGAGGCGCGGGTTCAAGATGTTTGAATTTTTATAAGCTTGTTTAAGAAAAAAGCATTGTTCAAAAGAAAAAAAAATATGAGGCCATATAATTATTTACTAATACTATTCCTTATATTAGGTAACTCAAATATAGCAAGAAGGTTTTTTAATTTCCATATTTTTACAACGATTCTAAATAAAAGATAGAAGCTATTAACTGTACAATTAACACTCATCACCTCTCTTTATATGCGGTAATGAATGGCCTTTAAAGATGTTAATTCTAATAATCTAAAATGAGAAACGAAATGCGTTTCTTTAAAAGAACGATGATTACAAAGGTTTATGTTTTTAGTCTTAGTTCCTATTATTTTAAACTTTTATGGTGTTTTCGGTTTCTTTTATGACACGATAATTGCAAAGAATTATGTTTTTAATCATAATTCCCATCATATATACTGTTATGGTGTTATACACCATAAATATAAAATATATAATTCATATTTTATGGTTCTTCTCTATTTAGAATACCGGAACATAGCACGCCTTACTTGGACAGCGTTTGACTGTAAATGCATTTGCTTGTGGGTTCGATTCCAACTCGGGGGAAAATTATATTTAATTATTTTCATCGGGATCATTCAATCGGGACCACTCGCTAGCCAAAATTAGCGGTTTATTTAGAATCCTTGTAAAAATATGGAAATTAAAAAACCTTCTTGCTATATTTGAGTTACCTAATATAAGGAATAATATTAGTAAATAATTATATGGCCTCATATTTTTTTCCTGTTTCGAACAATTCTTTTTTCTTAAACAAGTCTTGAACCCGCGCCTCTTGTGAATCGTCCAACCTCTTTCTGACCACTAAGCCACTAAGATGTTCGAGCCGAAATTCTTACACTTGTTACAATAAAGTTTTGTTACCTTGAACGGTTTCCGGGAGGAGCGGGTTCGAATTCCGCAACGGTATTTTTTTTTATGTGTTTGCTAACATTTTCACAATATTACAACAAAATGTGTTTAAATATTGACCAAAATATTGTTTCTAAACAGACAATCACAGTGCAGAACGATATATACTATAATAGAAATAAAAAGTATTACATATACATGGTGTTCCTCAGAATATATGAGATTAATGTTTTATATTCGAAAGGCCCTGATAATAATTTATTATAAAAAATAAATATGTTTATACATACAAATGTATGTTTTAATGAAACAAAGACGTGCTGTTTATCATTATTTTGCGTTTTACTAAGACACGTGTAGCAATTCAAAACATGCCATTCATAGGTAATGTTATAGTTTTGTTCAGAAAAAGCCACGAGGCGAGACTAACTATTTATAACTATGGTATATCTTCGTCTTAGCTGCACGCTTTGTTCCTAGCGGGGTAGTCAGGTAGTAGTATCTGTATGTTTAATAAATATACCTTAATAAATAATAGCGCCTGTCGTGGCCCAGAGACACAAGCGTGCGACTGTAAACGCGACAGGTTGTGGGTTCGATGTCCACTCCAGGAAATGGAATTTTTCATTTCCTGGTTTTTGTAACAAGGCAAATAACGGCGTTGAGTTCCGCCACTCAGCACGCAATGCCTCAATTTGGCGGAAAGTGGAAAACGGAGTGTCTTAACACTAGGTTCCTTCTGCCTACCCTGCTATATGTGGGATGCAGCGTGAAGCTGCTCAAAAAGCTCAAAAAGCTCTTAATTCTGTTCAAATTTCATATCATTTAGTATGCAGTGACATTAAATGGCAAAAATTTGGCGAATTGCGTAAGACATTATATATAACTTAAAAAAAATAAATTACCTTCGCTATATTATTACCAATCTCAAAATGAATTTCATTTTTTTTTATTTTAAAGTATATCTTTTATATTAAAAATATCTTTTACCAAACTATAAACATTTGATAAGTGTGACCTTTGATTTTTTGATTTATATATTTAGACATAGTGATATTTCGTAAAATTGTAAATTAGTTTTGCATCTATTACCAAGAATAATCTGAACCATATAATTATAAATTATGTCATAAAAGCTAAAACTCTAAAACAATTAAAGTTAAAGAAAAGAAAATATCCTCAAGCATAATTTAAATATATGTATAACACAAAATCTCTTTTTCTTCCCCCTGCACTTTCCGAGGAACATGTGAATTTCGGTTTTCTAAGTCCAGTAGTTGAAACAACTGAAGTTGTGCGATTCTAATAATCATTTAGTGAGTAAATGCAATATTTGTTAATTATACTTTAAATACTTTTTTTAATGAAATTTGACAGAAATGTTCATTTTTTATTAGGTCCTTAATAGAAGTAAAAAACCTTACATAGAAAATAAGAAGAAATTATAAACCTTACATAGAAATCGTGTTATTCAAGCCCGTAGAAGGTCGCATCAAACCCTTACTTATTTACTGTTAATTTTTATTATCATTAATATTACCAGGGTCCATTCCTATTATTTGAGTATGTACATATATTTCTAATTACATTTTTCAAGCCTACAAACTTTAAATTAACGAATCGTTAAGAACGGATTTCTTAAGAGAACGGAATGTCTTAACATTAAGTTCTCAGGTTCTCTCTGTCTGTTATGTGCGGGATACAGCGTGAAGCTAAAAAAAATAGTACCAAATTTACTGACTATCAGACCACTCAGAAGCCATAGTTTATTTATGCCAGACGTAGTTTGTCATCAATCTGCCCACAACAACAATTGTTAGATCCCAACGCGTTCAAGGAACAATCTATTTGTAAAGGCACCTGGAGCTGCGCCAGATACGATAAATGCAGTCGTATAACATGATAGAAGTACTATAAATATTGCGTTTAATTACTTATTTTATAGAAATTGAAATAATATTTACTTGTTATTCACTTGAAGGTAATAAAGTTCGAAATTTATAATAAAGGTTTTATGTTTGCTTTTAAGGTATGTCTTGGTGTGATATAAAAGGCAGAATTGTTATATTTTAGATGTATATAGAAAAGTTTTGTTAAATCTATATAGAAATATGTGAAGCAAAAACTTTGGATCCCTTTTTACGAAAATTACACGGACGAAGGAGCATGGACCTTGGCACACTTATAGTTTATATAGAGATATACATATTTAAGGATATACATATTTTTTTAAATAATGCATAAAAAGTATATTAAATTAATAAAATAAATGTTACACACACTACCATGGTTTGACATCCATGTTTATACAAAGTGACATTTGTCGTTGTTAACGCGTCAACGAGGACACTAGTAATAAAATACATCATACATCTTTTCCTTCTATATTATTCCTCCTTTTCATTGGTTCTCAGATAAGCTTCTTAGCCTTTTTAATAAAACCTTAAAGTTCATGGACTTAAAGTTGAATCCATTCGGCGGAAAGTGGGGAACGGAATTGTTGTAAGAGAACGGAGTATCTTAACACTAGGTTCTCAGGTTCCCTCTGCCTACCCCGCTATATGCGGGATACAGCGTGAAAATAAAAAAAAAAGTTTAACAAAAGCTTTCAAAAAATGGCCATTAACTAATCCACATACAAATACAGACTCTTTAAGTACCTATCACCTTTCTATTTGTGTTATTGTATTTTTAATGTACTTATATTTAAGAAATTTATCTAAGAAAAGTTGGTGTGATTATATTTACTTTTAGTGCTTACTATCAGAAGAACGTACCAATCGTTTATATATTAAAATATCTTCTAGATTATGCAAAACTAAAAAACAGAATTTATTTTTTTTTTCAAATAAATAGAGTTTTAAAGTACCTATCAATTTTAACCTAAAACACATAATTATATATAAAAAATATAAAAAAGTTAGTAAATATCTATTAAATCTAACTACATTATAAATACTTAAATACATACATAAATACCATCTCGAAGCACCTCGAAGCTTACGATTAATAAGTACAGTAACTTACCCAACTTACAGGAAACAATTTGTAGCTTAAATTTGTGAGGAATTCTTTTTTTTTCGGATCGTACATGTCCGAGGGTTTGAACCCGCGCTTGGTGATTAAGGAACTGTTGACCGAAGAGGAGCTTTTCACGTCGTCGAAGCTATCGCGATGGACCACACGGTCGTTGATCTTGTGGATGCTGGACATCTTGTTAGATGAATACTGGCTCTCGCTTATTGTCATCATTTTTGTAACACTGCACTCACTTATGGGATTTCACTGTATAGGTGTTTTTTGTTGTCAAAAGTTCGTTTTTGGTTGATTAATTGTTTGTCTACATAGAATATAATTTTAGTATTAAGTATTAAGATTTTAACTAAAAAAGTCAGCCGAATCGAACAACTCAAAAACTTGTCAAATCGTAATTAAATTTAAACGGGACCATACTAAAACACTAGCTATCATTTAAAAAAAGGATCATCAAAATTAATTCACTATCAAAAAGTTATGTAGGTAACATATATTAAAAAATTACAGTTGAATTATAACATGTTTAAGTCGGTCAAAAATAGGTTATTTTTACACTTTGCCGCATTCAGTAGGAGTTATCGAAATAATTTGTATGGGAAAACTTTAGTTCCTCTTACGCACGGTAGGGGCGCTTTTCAATTTCCATACAAATTATTTCGATAACGATACGAATACTTTGTCGCAAATTCTCGTGCTTGTGCTACAGAGAGAACTTAATGTAACACTCCGATCACCACTCTCCATTAAAATTCAACATATTACGCGTTATGGCGGAACTCAACGCCGCGTTGTTAAACATATGTTCAAAGAAATATGAACATTATATACAGTTGACTAAAGTAGGTATTATTTAAAATGTTTTTGCGTACAGAAATAGCATTTCAGTTGCCGGGCGCAGTTTACGTGTTTACGCGAACTGAGGCGGTTGAGCAACGGCTTGGCGCTTTTAGACGATTTGGAAATATACTTAACCCTAATGATGAGTTTAGCCTTAATTTTCTTTTAAATACATATAGAATGGCACTTTCTCTACGATATGTTCGACTTTCAGTTATAATAACTAGAATCTTGAATAATGACAAAAATATTTGGAAACGTACAAAAATTTGCGTACAGGATTTGAACCCGGCGTGGGTTCGTCTTGGATACCGTCCAAGTGGTTTAGCCAATTAAGCTATATGTTGTTATCGAGCTTTGTCGAAATTCTTATATTTTGTTGCAAATTATTTTTGTTATTAACGTTTTGTGTTATATACATATTATATACTGAATTTTATTGTATTTTCAATGATTTTATTTATTTTAACGAAACGTTTTCTCGTTATCCCGAAGTAAAAATATTGCGTACTGGCACTTGGAACTCAACGCTACACTGTTTTATCAAAGCGGAGACATATAATAATTTAATTATTCCCTAAGTGGGGTTCGATCCCGCGATCAATCGTACAGTCAGTCGTTTTCCCACTGCACCACCATGGCCAAAAATTATCGGAATCTCTCTGTTATAATTATACAAATGTTTTTCGCCGATACGTATTATAGTTGTAATTAACAGAATTATTGAAAAAATCACACAGTAACTGGATATATGAATTTATTTATTGTTGCAAACAGGGGTTGGCAAGCGAAACGAGCAGGATGAAAAGCCCTCTAGTAGAATAATTCTTAATAAGCTATGTTAAATATAAATAATAACTGAGTGGTCTAGCGAATGAACGAACTACAAGATGACTGAGTGAACTAACGAAGTGACTGTACTAACGAAGAAGGCTATAGCTGTATATTTTATTATTTAAAAAATATTCTACTATTTATTCATGAAAAACCATAAAACTATTAAATGGAAACGTAATTAGGTTAATCAAACAAATATCATTTTACACGAATTCGTTGTAGTTTAACTGGGTCATTTGTTTTTCGTAAAACTGATAAGGTTTATGTTAAATTGAAGTATTAATAAGGTGGTGTAATTATTATGGTGTAGAGGAGGTGAAGTCAACTTGTATATATGGTACAATTTTTTAAATATTAGTATACTTTAGGATTTATTTTATTTATAAGGTGAATAAATGATACATTTCTGCTACTCGAAAATTATTTCTAAGATCAGTAGGAGCCGGGTCTCGCTGCATTCAAATTTTATTTCTTACGTTTTCTTATAACATGTTTAAGTCGGTCAAAAAAGTATTTTAACAAAAAAAAAACGACTACAAATAAAATGCAATTATTACGAATAACTCAAATACTACTGATCAGATCTTAACTAAATTTAAATAGTACCACATCAGAAACAGTAGCTATCACATAAAAAAGTATCCTCAAAATTGGTTCACCCAGTAAAAAGTTATGCGGTAACACAAAGAAGATACAGTCGGTAAAAAATATATCAGTCACTAGAAGATAAGTTGCAGTGTTGGAATCGTCACTTAAGATGCAATTTTTTATGAACGGACCGGTGTACTTCTATGTTATATTCTTATAGAATCTTAATACTAGAAATGTATCATCTGTATCCTGTTTCGAATTAACAATTATTATAAAAGTATATAATTTATATGTACTCATGTTTATATGTTGGCTTATATGTATTTGTGTTACATTTTCGCACTTCCACACTCGCAAATATTTTACTTTTCTGTCATACCCATAGGTTAACTGGAAGAAATCTCTATCAGAGATAAGTCCGTCTTTGCTAACAACTTTATTAATATAATATTATATTTATTTTTGTTACAAAGTACAATAATATACATAATATATGGTGTTTTAGTTAATGTTTTAATTTAAATTGTTTTTATTGTCTTGTTTCATTGAAGACTTCGTGGGGCAATGGGACGTCTAACCATACACGCGATGGTTCTCGCAATAGTATATTTAAATGATTCTAGTTTTCCGTTTTGGTAAGACAAAGCAGTGTTAAGTTCCGTCAATCAAAACGCCATGCCTAAAGTTCAAAAGTGAAGTACGGAGTGTCTTTATAATACATTTTTTCTGTTATTCGGGAAAAAGCTTAAAGCTGCGTTTTTTAAATATTTTTGTAGTTAATATTTATTGATATTGTTTATGTTCTTACATATAAATATTTATTTGCAACAATATAATCAAAGAAGGAGATAAAAGCTAGTTAAATAACGAACTTATAACGGCTGTAACGCTGAGACTTGAGAGGGAAACCGTTAAGATTTTTGTATTCACAAAAGGTGACCTTGCATAATTATTTCTAAGAGTTCATTGCCTCTATGAGACATGTCTGCGGTTACATATTCAAATTTGCTGTCTTTTGGTGAAGGTTGATCTTGAAACAATTGGTTTAAGGTTCTGTAGGTATTCCTTTTCTTTATAAATGAGTTGTTATGCATAGACTGGTGTCATTTTCTTTTTCAACTTCACGTTGTTATTTTTTTTCCTGCATAGCCCGGTAGTTAGTGTGGATTTAGTGTCAAAACATTCCGTTCTCCATTTTCTGTCATGTCTTCCGCTGAATGGGACTTAATGCTTTACCACTGTACCTCTATAGCGTCCAGTGGCGAGGGGTGAAAATTTTAGGTCGATGCGATAAGCCGATGTATATTTAGGAAAATATATTTAGGGAAGCCGGTAATTTTTAGGGAAACCGGTATAGGATGAGGTATTTAGTAATTTTACTATCGAATTTTGCCGATGATCTTTTTTTTAGGTCTATAAGATGTCAGAGCTTGTTTTTTTGAAACTTTATGCCTAATATTTTCCTGGCGACCTTTTTGTTTTGTTTAGCTCTCACATCTTCTTTTTTTTTCAAGCTCCACATTTTACTGGCGAGCTTTTTTTTTAGATGTCATACTTGTACTTTAAAAGTTAATTAAGCCGGTAGGAATCGAATTGTATAGACGCTTTGCCACTGATTGCCTCATATAATTAGAAAGCTTGTTAAAATGAAAAAGAAACGAGAAGAGCTTCTCCCTAGTTTTCGAAACGAAAATAATATTAAAAAATTACAAATATATAATAATAAATGATCTTCTATTGTTATATAAATATTATTTAAACTAATACTAAAGAAAATTGTCAAAGTATTGGGTCATCCCGAAATGTTTAGCGATGACGATGCCCGTTGAAGTCACATGTCCTCACCTACGTTCTTACAATTTAGATGTTTTGTAGTATTTTCAAATATTTAAAAGATAAAATGCGATGTTGAATTTCCTCTGAAATTTATGAAAAGTGGAGAACGGAGTGTCTTAACACTAGGTTCCCTCTGCCTACCTTGCTATATGCGGGATACAGCTTGAAGCTATGTATGTATGTATTTCTCTATACTGCAAAATGCAAATAATGCATTGCTTAATATGGCATGCAATTTTCCTTTCAGCAACAAGTTCTCCACATAATTTGATTCAATAGCGGAAACCTAAACGATGGTAATCAGTTCCGTCTTTATAAAGGCAATGGGGCCCTTGCTCAGGGCCTCCAAATTCAAGGGGGCCTTGAATTGCCTGTTAGTTGTAATCCATTAGTATATTTGTTTGCCTGCTATATTTGTTTATTATTTATTTATTATTTGAACTAGGCCCCCAAGATAGAGGGCCTAAATACCCCTGGTATTGATAGAGATTGATATTAAGAATGTAGTGAATATCTATGAATAGTTAGCTCTTGTTGAGAAACAAGAGATAACGAAAATTGTTTTTTTATACCTACATATATTAAGAACTACAATACAAATGAGTCTGTCCGTACAGCTGTTGTTCGTTACTCATTAATCATTGTATTAAAAAAGTATTCTTTGAATTGTTTTTTTTTATGTTTTTTGTTCAGCAAATCTTAAAAAAATGTCGTGAATAATACAAAATATCAGATTTGGCTAATGTTCTGATAGCTTTAGTTATAATTAATAAAGAATGAATGTTAAATTTGTGCCAGACGTGAATAAGTTGATAAATCGAAAGTATACGTTACAGGGTGTTTTTTAAATTTATAGTTTTATTAAATTCTGTTTTTATTTATCTGATTTAGGCATTTTTCGCCAAATAAAATAAACATAGGTATTTTAATGGTTATTAATATTTAAATATTGAGAATTCAAGTTAGCTTAACTAAATAGTTGTAGATACACAAGCCTGGTATTGATATGTGACTTACCACTTGCAAACAACAATGCGGGAAATGTATAGCTAACAAATTTGATAGAAATTTAGCTTTTGAGTAACTTTTTTTATAACGCTATGAAAATTTTAAAATTTTCAGGTGTCAAAATTGCAATCGCAACTAAAGATTAAAAAAACTTTAATAATGATTTTCCAAAAAGCAAGTATTTACTTATATTATAAAGCTTTAAGCTTAAATAAATTTTAAAAAATAATAATATATAAATATACCTATAACAAACAACCTTAACGAGCTTTTATAAAAAAAAACACAAAATAAATCCCCAATCAACAATAAATCACGTAACGAACTTTTGACAGCAATTATAATATCTTTATGACTAATAATAAATATATGACTGACAACTGACCACGCACTTCACTGACACTGACAGCACTGACCGCGCGTTCTGACCGACTGGTGCGTCTCGAGCGTGGTTGCATAACGCGTAGAAAAGCTCCGTTTTGTGTATTGTGACAATGATTTCGGCAATTTTCGCGGATATATGTATTTTAAATATGTATTAATACCAATTATTGGACATATATTAACATAGATATAACGAACCGCCAAATATCTAATAATGTGATCTGGTTCGATGACATGTAAACCAGGTTTTCGCTATTCCCTCCCATTCTTTTCCCAGAATGTGTTTCCGATGACGGAGTGCCTTGGCCACTAGATTGTCTCATTTCCCTTCTATCGGTACACTCTAGGCTAGCAACGTTTATATTTTAAAAATATACAACTAACCAAAATTTGTATATGTGACATTAATCAATGTGGACACAGCACAGTGACATACTGATAACTTCACCTATTAATACTGGGTGGATTGTAAAAAATAAATATCGAAATCTCCATTTTTTGTTGCAGGCCAGTTTGGATTAACAACAATATTGGTTGTGGCAGTGCTATCAGAGTGGCCATCAAGGTGTTTTTCAAATTTCAGTTCAACCTCTAAGCTCGCAAGATTTGACCCACACTAACGTACTAAAAGGGCAAATGAAACAAAAACTTTAAATTTTTTTTAAATTATTATCCGGCATATTTAAGACGTGTGGCGACAGTATTCAGGCGCGCTCAGTGCCAGCGTCTAATTTGGTCCGCGCGCCGCCTCAGCCGTTGTTTCGCCATCACCTACCGAATCATATTTACAGTTTTACTGAAAACCTCGCTATTTTTCATCTATACGAGTATGTTCATAGGCATTGTTTATGATTTGACTCATATTCTTGTTTTATTCAAACTGCGTATCGAGTACTCCTAAGTACCTACTCATATAAAACGGGGAATGGAGTGTGTTGATAGTAAGTTCTCTTTACTTATGTTGTTATGCAGGAAGCGTGAAGTGAAGTATGTAATCTTAATCTACAAAAGAATTTTTTTTTTGTTTTCCAGTTAAATAATGCATCGATTTTCAAATTTATTGGTATAGAATCCTAAATAACAAATGCACAATATGTCTTCAGCCATTTTTACTGTAAAGCTCGCAAATACAGTTATGATATTTTACAGGTAAAGTAAGGTAGATAAGTGTCGATACATACGTACAATGAACTCAAAAATTCCTTTATTATTAAAGGAATATTTGCACATCATTTTTACAGTCGAAACTACTACTCTATGTAAGAAATCATCACTTCTTTAAAAATAATAACAAAACTTTATACCTAAAAACATGAAGAGAATATAACATAAGCATTGAAATTTAGAACCTGGGTTAAGCAAGTGTTTTAAGTCGAACACCGAATATGCGACTGACACATAAACATATCGCATTTCACTTAAGATATATATTTAAAAGCTAATGGCAGTTATTAAATCTAGTACAGAACATAATTTCATCAAAGTCACTATAAAATTATAAACTTAATGTTTGATATAAATTTAAACATTTGATCTACATTTATTGAGTCCGTAGTAGCTCATTGGGATAGCGTTTTGTAATTAGTACGCCCAATGGTTGTTGGTTCGATTCCCACGGGAAAAAAAAATTAAATGATTTTCATTTGCCGGTTCCGAAAGGTAAAGTACGGCGGCGTTGAATTCCGCTATACAATACAAAAATTCGGACGAACCATGAAAAACGGAAATGAAATACTTATTGAAATCTAGGTATGTATTGAAAGTGTAAGATACACCTGACCAATTTTTAAGTGTTATACAATTCACATTAATAGCGATAAACTGAGTGACTGATAGACAATGTTCAGATGAAACTACTGGCTGTAGAAAGAATTTTGCATGTAAGCTGCTCCTTGGAGAGCGTAGGGGAACTCTAAGAGATAATTTCTAGAAATTCCTACGAAAACTGGAAAAAAATGGAAATTTAGCTTTTATACTTTATGCAAACCACAAATACAAGTGTGCACAAAAATAATAGTCAATATTAGCATTTTTTACAATCCAGGTACATAATTACCATATATGGTAAGTGATTCACGACTTTCCCCACTGTTTACGTTACATACAGATACAATACAAGGACACGGAACACTTTCTCATTGTTTTTAAAACAATACTTTTGACTTGTGTTTTTTGTCTTCAAAACGGATTAGTAGTTCATTGTATGTGTTTGACAATTTTAAAGCAATAAGGCCATCGAGTCTAGATTTATACAGCAGATTTACGCTCTACCTCTCACTACAGGTATATTAGAGAGAACCTAGTGTCTAGACTCTCTGTTTCCATGTGTCGCTTAGACGGACAGTTTTTACCTTTACGCTTCCACCGTATACCTATTTAGACTTTAAGTGTGCCAAGTTTCATACTCCTCCATTCACGTACTTTTCGTAAAAAAGGGTCCAAAGTTTTTGCTTTAACTAGATGTGAAAGGTATACCTAGCTCATTTGACGGCCGCAAGCCGAGGTTCAAATCCCCTTAAGAAAATCCCTTGTAAGTTGCAACTGAGGATACGATCTCAAGCAGCCACGTAATGCCTGCATCTATTTATATACCCTCTTTCCTTTCATAGCTTTGTATTTTATAAGCCACTCGTTTAAAAAATATATTTTATGCACCCAGCGGTTTAATCCTAAATATAAACTATTCTTTAGAAATTTATATCCTAATATATTATTATTGACATGTTTCAATTTCGTGACTCGGAAACATTCACCACCAAGCACCAAGCACCAAGCTATTTGTTGACATCCGTCATAATTTCCGGACACATTTGTTATTCATTCATTATTATTACCTACTAATATTATAAACATAAATGTAAGTTTGTTCATTACACTTTCACGACAAAACTACTCAACGATTATCATGAAAAATTGTACCAATATTCTTAGAGTTATTTAAAAGGACATGGAATATTTTTATTACAGAAAAATCGAAATAATATTTTGGAAGATATGATCGTTGGTCAAAAAATTTGAAAATCTAGCTACTTCAAAGCCTTCATATTAAAGCATATACCCACTATACACTATATTATGTAGTATGGACTGCCAATGACCACGCGAGCGAAGTCGCGGGTAACAGCTAGTAAGCAATAAATAAAATACATTTATTATTATATTATGAATGAATAAACAATAAAGTTTTTAGAAGCTACGTGCTTTACGTCACGACGCGACTAATCTCGGTTGACACCTGAAGAGTTAGTGATTCACGACTACTGTAATATACCTACGTACATATTGTTTGGAACATATTGATAAACATACAAAGCCCGGCAGCCTGAGGCTTGATTCTTGGAAAAACGATTGTAGTTTATGAAGGTAATCTAAACAATGAAATTAAATCATCATAGTTACAAAAGTTAACTTTATGCACTTAGCCTTACAATTCCTATCCGTACACACATATCTATATAGGTTTTCACGTTCGAAGCGCCATAATTAAAGAATTGAACTGAACTCTCGTTTTTACTCGTTCTCGTATAAATTTTGAGAAATTCTTATTGCTTTCCTGCTCTTCCCAAGGCAATCTATCTACGACATTTTTGTTTTTTATGTGTAGTTCATTAGTTTGGGTTGTCTATCAGTCAGTCAGTGACAAATGATATAACATGATACTTTAGGCATAAAAAAACAGCTTTATCCCGCAGGCAGAGAGGTTAGAGAGAACCTAGTTTTAAGATACTTCCGTCACAGTTTTCTACTCGAATTCGACACATTGTGTTAAATGGAACTTAACGCCGTGCTTTATAAAGGTAATGAAATTCCGTGTTACAATTTCTATTGTTATTATTTGCTGTGGCATAAGTGCAAATACTTACTACAGTATGTCCAAAATTTAGATTATCCTGCGGCAAAATTTCTATAATCTTTATGCAGAATCAAATCATAGCTGTAACAGTTGAGATAGGGCACCAGTGATAGGATAAAACATAATGTAGTCAACAAAGTAGGAGGATAGAAATAAAGCTTTTGGTTTTCTGTCCAATCAATTGTGTTAATTTAACTTTAACTTATGACAAAGACTGTAATTTAAAATAATGGTATTTTCTAAAGTAGTAAATTACCCCACAGTGCACCTTTAGACGACCCTGATCCTAACACTATTTATCCTTACTAATATTATAAATGCGAAAGTAACTCTGTCTGTCTGTTACGTTTTCACGGCTAAACCACTGAACCGATTTTGGTAAAATTCGGTATGAAGATAGAACTGAACTTGGGAAAGGACATAGGATACTTTTTATTGCGAAAAAAATAGTAGAAGGGGTTGAAATAGAGGATGAAAGTTTGTATGGAAGTTCCTTATTGTCAAACATAAAATCATGTAAAATTATTTAACTGTTTTACAACTTTCACACCTAAACTACTTAACCATCTTTGACAAATAGTCTAGACCTTGGGAAACACTATAGTCTACTCCTTACCATGTCGCGCGATATAACCGAATTCCACGCGGGCAAAGCCGCGGGCAAAAAGCTAGATAAAAATAATACAAAGAAACAATAAAAGCATTTGACTTTAATGGCGGAATTAACGGTCACATTTGAAGAAAACCGACACACTATTTTATTAACTAATAAGGCAGCTCTTCATTTCTCGCAGCATGATAGTCTGAGAATTAGAAAGACCCAGTGTCAAGACACTCCTTTCGCAGTTATATGCTTTTGAGATATTGCGTTTAAGGTGGCGGAACTCAAAGCCGCGCCTTGTCTATTTTATAAAGAGTTTGTATATTTTATTATAAATTTTAACGATCAAACTTATGCTTTACATCAAACTAGTCTATTATTTCTAAATCTATCTAACCTTGGTACAATTTTTAGTACTAACCGTGTTACAGTCTACATCATATGCGCTGTTAGTCTGTTTTCACCGCAAATTAACTAAAAAATCCAAACTTCAAATTAACGTAAATTATTACATTCGGGTCATACTCATATAGGTTTTTTGCTGAAGAAATATATTCTTTAATATGAGAGTTATAAAGAATAAAACGGTTTTTGCATATTATTAAATATATGTATGGATTTTCATGAAACGATGCCAAAAATTGTTTCACACATTCATCGTGTTATCGACGTTATGTAGTGATTTTATATAGAAAAAAACTTAGCATTCCACAGATCCAATTTTCGGAAGTCGGGCGCTCCGCGTTGCTAAAAAAAAAATTACAATTATATTTTAACTCTATGTCCCTCCCATGAAATGATTGACTATAAATTAAAAAATATAGTAAAGCATTCCACAGATCCAATTTTCGGAAGTCGGGCGCTCCGCGTTGCTTGGAGCTTGGAGCAAGGACCCGGGCGCTTAAGATACTCACCTCCAGTCATAGTAATATAAGTAGGTATATTTGTATTTATTACAATTACATTTTAACTCTATGTCCCTCCCATGAAATGATTGACTCTAAATTAAAAAAATATAGTAAAAACTTTTTCTTTGTTTTACATTACTTTCAAATCCTAACGTAGGGAATGAGACAGTAAAAAGCTTTGCCAGGTTGGACAAAGACAACGTGCGGCAGAAGTTAAAGGACATAATCTGTAAATACATTATTTAAATTCTCTTCTGATAAAATATGATTTTTTTGTTATTTTACATACATATTTCATACAACGATACCCGAAAAACCGATCAATATTTATTATTAGTAATAATTATTATTTATTTTCTTTAACTTCACGCTGTATCCCGCATATAGCGGGGTAGGCAGAGGGAACCAGAGAACCTAGTGTTAAGACACTCCTTTCTCTTTCAACATTTCCGTTCCCCACTTTCCGCCAAATTGAGGCATTGCGTGTTGAGTGGCGGAACTCAACGCCACGCTTTGCCTTGTTACCAAAACCCAAGAAATGAAAATACTAAATTTTACATTTCCTGGAGTTGGAATAATTATAAAGCTGAATATTATCAGTTTAGTTCAGTTATATAGATGTCCCGCTACAAACATGCCAGTTGAGCACAAATCACTTCACGGGTCACTTTGTAATATATGTAGAACACACATATACATATATTTCTATAGATGATGTTTTCCCATATTTAAATATGAAATTTTACCTTTTTTTAGTCTTTTATTAAAACAATATTCACTCAGTATACTAAAGCTGTTTTTGTTTATTATGTGGCGTTTATGCGTGCGAGTTGAGCATAATATACTTCGTCAATGTCACGTAGAGTGGAAAAGACCTAATGGTGATTGGATGGTGCAGGTTTTCTTACTTCAAAATATTCTTTATTCAAATAGGCTATTATAACCACTTTTAAATCATCAATTAACATTAAGCTCTTTTGTCAGTCCTATCGGAAGCTACCACCGGTGGCAATTCTGCTGAAGATTCTCAACAAGAAACTCAACAGTTGCTCTCTTTAAATATAATTTTACAATAAATTCACAACTATGATGAGCCTCCCGAGTGGGCATCGGCAGCATTTAATTCCACACATTAACATCAGTATAGTATTCTTGGATAGAATAATATACTTTTCTCAATAATATTTAATTAATTTTAATCTTACTTAGCTAGCTAGGAAACCATAAACTGTCAAAGCTAAATAATTTATATATTTTTTTTTATTTATATTAGGAAACACATCCTAATCAAAGGCAGATTGAGAACACTAAACGTAATTAAATAAAACAAAAAAGCGTTTAAAAAAAATAGAAATACCTGCAACATAAATTATCAATTTTCTACAATAATTAAATTCAAATATATTGTACTTTACATATAAATAAATTATTACAAACTATAAGATAGAAGAGGAAGGCAAAGCACGTTGTTAATTTCCACCACTCAACACCGAATGCCACGAATTGCGACAGAAAGAGAACGGAGTGATTAGACACTAGCTTATCTGTCTACCAACCAGTTCAATCATTTCACTGACAAAATCTATAAAAACACAACGGACAAAGAAACAACACGATAAAATAAACAAATTTTAATTTATTGATAATAATAACTAAAAAAAAATATTTTACACAATACATTATAATTAGTATTACACCACTAAGAATAATTACTTTTAAACATATCAAGTGGACTAGCAAATAAAAGTTAACTTATACAAATCTTGTTTATAATAAAGTGTCAAGGAATCGGTTGACGGGGACACTATCTCTCCTGACTCTCTGGATCTAGTGACCGGAGTCACTACCGATGTTCACCGTCCCCAATCGTAAGATTTATATAATAAGTTAAAGTTACAGTAATATATGGCAGTCCATCCAAAAACCACGATGTAAAAGTGAGAAAAATTGGTCTGAATACAAAATATAAAACCGAATGGGAACTTTTTTAAACTATCCATTAAATATCAATTATATATATTATTAAACGCTATCATAGATTGTCGTACATCGATCTGAAAAGAAGCTGTTACAGTAGAAAACAATTTTTTTATTATTAAAAAAGTCTTATAACCTATGCATATTTCTAGCAATCCCGAGCTATCATTGATTATGTTTTTATCTGTGTAACCGATTGGACGTGATTTTCGCGCCAATTTTTGACAGCTCCCGAGTCGCACAGATAAAAGCAGCCGCGAAACATCCTTACACAGACAAATATATTCATGCATAATTTTAAATCTATTACTGAATGCAGAGTATAGAAAATAAAATAAAAATTAAAAAAAAAAAACAAGAACATGTTGCGGATATAGTGAATAAAAAATATGGCGGTGCGTTTTGATATGCCATTCGAACCGCTGTCTTTAGTCGACTTAGGTAAATAAACTAAATAAATAAATAAAAATCACCTGTTTAGAAATTTGTGCTGAGAAGTTACAATTGAGCATGATATATTTGAACAACCGAGAGGCGTGTGCGATTATACGTGGTTCAAATCCGGTGACCCCTCATTGTATTGACGTGACCGTACGCGCTTTACTTAATCATAAACATCTACATTTTACATTGTAACCTATCTAGATAAAGGCTTAATAAAAAAAACCAGCGACAACCATCCATCGACTAAAAAGCCAATTGTGCCTTAATAAAATGAATACTGCGTCGTTTTAAATTAAAAAAAAAAGGGATAACAACTGTTTGTAGCAACAGAATGTAGAAATTACAAATGCTTAGTGATTAATGCCTATACTAGCTTACTCTATGAACTCGAGACAAGATGGCCGTCTCGTTCCCGACCTTGCACGATTCGAACTCACACTTTCCTCGGTTATAATAAGTACTATAATCATATCACGTGCAAGGGGGAGGTATAAAATGAGTTCCCTACACAGTAAATTCACTGGTACAAATATTAAGTGGAAATTAAAAGAGACAGGTAGCGATTATTTGATTTAATGACGTACAGATTAATAAATACACATTAAATAACCGAATGAGGCTTGAAATATTATCATGGCAACACCGGCCAGTCCAAGACTCGATACAAGAATCAGTACAGTAAACAAATTGGTATATTATTGTATAAGATATAAATCGCCCTACATCTTACATCTATTAAAAATTCCATTCAAATATTTTGCTATTGCGTGAATATTTTGTGTATGGCAACATTTACCGATGTTTAGTTTAGCTTTTTTTTTTAAATATTCACACAAACAGCCCACGGCTATGACAAGTGTGTTCCAAAGAGATCTTTACACGAATTCGATCTGTTATATTATATTGACTTATATTTAATCTATAAGAAACATAAATTAACCCACATAATTATATATATATAGCTTCAAACAAATACTCATTCAAAACTCGATTATATTAATATTTGGTTCTTTAGTTAGGTATTCAATGAACATTTCACCAATTTTTTGTGCGATGTGCTCATATCTGAAAAGGTAGGAAAATATATGTTAATAATAGAATTACTATATAGTTAGCCTTCGGATTTCCTTTTATTTAAAATATATATGTAAAATAGTAATGTTGCTTAATATATATATGTGATCAAAGATTGTAATATATTTAAAAAAACAAACAAATTAAAATATATATAAGAAATGCATCATTAACTAAATATGTTCAAACCTTAACTGCATTTTAAAAGGCTTTATTACAAAACAAGAAAACTAAAGTGAAAAATAATAAATTGAATTAATTTACAGTTGTCATTGTGCGTTTATTCCTTTAAAGTAAATATAGTTGCATATTAATATTTTCTGTTACCAGTAATAAAATTAGAAACTGGTCCGTACTTTAATAACTCAAATATCTATAACATTAAAATTAAATTTACTTCTTTAGTTCTGGCAAAGTGTCAAAATGTTGATGGGTCAAAAATACGTTGCCTTGGCAACGTATATCACTTTATGCAAGTATTTATTAAACATATAAGTGTCTGAAATATTTATTTTATTCATTTAATATATTTTTGCATTATTATAAATTATTATTGTATGTCTATATAAACTATACCTGCACCAAAAAAATCACATAATAATATATAAAAGAAAAATAAAAAAAATAGCCTCTATGTATTTAAAAAAGTCAATATAAATAAAATATCCATATTATTAAAACTCACCATTTAAAAGAATCAAAACCACAGTGTTCGCAGACAGGCTCCGAAGGCTATTCTATACATTAAATATATAAATACATAGACACATTCATCTCACATACAAAACCACTCAATTAAATGCTTTCATTTTGATGATTAATGATTAACTATACAATAAATAAGCGAAAAATCGTGCCCTGTAAAAATCAACGGCCATATTGAAAATTTAAGTTGCCAGTTTTAAAAATTGTTCAATTTTTTTTTTGATATTAAAAAATGGCAACTCGTTATATGGCAACACGATTAATAGAAATGCATAGAGTTTAAACTCTTTTTTCAAATATGGCGGCAACATTGTGCGATATTTTATCAATCAGATCAGATTAGCTTCGAGCTATCGTCCGTTTCGCGAAAATAATCTCCAAAGCGTATATTTCTTTCATTTTTTATAAAAAAAACCATTGATATTAAAAGGTATTCGCATAGAAAAGCATTTACGCGACCATTCACACGAGTGGGTATACTAATGCGCGTATAAAACAGCAGTCGCCATGTTGTGGTCGGCCATTTTGTTTAGTCGCGCCATCGTTTAGTGTGTATCGAGTTAGAAAAATCGATTTTTTGGAAAATCTGCACACTTTCAATCGCAATTACTTATAATGAACACAATAAATGCAATTTTAGTCCGAGTACTTTTATGAAAAAAAAAAAGGTTATTTTAAAGCATGTCAAGTAAACAAAAATCTCGTTAAAACTCGATACACACTGGAGCCGTCCCACGTGATAATGCACCGTAAATTTATTTGCTATATTAATACGAGACATCGATTAAAACTCACAATTACAAGTGAGAGAGACGATTAAATATCGATTTTACTTCATAACACTTAATGCTTACTTCTACAACTGTATTCCATTATAAGATTTATAAGAGCAACTTGAATTCAAGATTTTTCTTGTAATATACAGGAGTAACGTTAATACAAACATTATACGAGGTGGTACTAGCAAACAAAACAAGCGATGCACAATCACGCATAGAGCGGGGGGTGTTGGGGGTGTTTGGAGGTGTCAGGGGGTGTCGTGGGGATGTCGGGGGTTGTTGGGGGTGTTTGATCTAGTTCCAGATGCGCAGGAACGAGTCCCAGGAGCCGGTGGCGACGGCCATCCCGTTCTCGGTCACACCGAGACACGACACGCGGTTGTCGTGGCCGGCGAGTATGCCTGCAAATAGATTAAAATATTATATTAGTAAATAATATAAAAATCTTTTCATAATATTTTTTCAAAGCTCAATAAATATTATAATAAAAAGTATAAAGAAATTTAAAAAAATCATATAAATATATAGACTTTTTCAAATCAAAATCTTCTTACGAAAAACGAAACAATACAAAATAATAAAAACCATACTAACCAGCGCGCTCACTCTTCATAGAATCCCATACATTGCAATTAAAATCATCATAGCCGGCCAACAACAGGCGCCCCGACTTGGAGAACGCCACAGACGTGATACCACATATGATATTATCATGCGAGTACATGGCCAACTCTTGATCAGCTCTTATGTCGAACATGCGACAAGTTGCATCATCGGAACCGGTCGCGAAAGCGAAGCCTGATGGGAAGAAAGTCACCGCGTTGATGTCGCTCTCATGGCCCGGGAATGTCTGTTTGCATTGACAATCGCGTATGTCCCATAGTTTCGCGGACGCATCACAGGCTCCGGATACGAAGCTACGCTGGTCCGGGGCTAAGGATAGGGACATGACGTCGCCGGTGTGTCCCGTGAACTGGCCACATTGTTGACCAGTCTCAATGTCCCAGAGGGCGCATGTCATGTCGCCGGAGCTGGTCAAAATTTGGTTGTCGTCGAGGAAACGGCAGCAAGATAGATAGCCAGAGTGGCCGGGTAACTCGCGGGAAACGCGCACGTTGCCTTCGCGGGTTTTCAGGCTGGTAGAGATAAAAAAATAAACTTATTGTAAACAAGTTTTAGTAAAAATAACTTTTTAATTACAAAATAAAAACATTTTGAATTCACAAAGGCACAGACGATGTAAGTCTGAATATATGTGACAGCTAGCTAGAATACTTATAATAGCAAAAACAGGTTCAAAGTACATATATTTTTGTATCAGCTTTACGCTTTTTGTCGCATAGTGGGGTAGTCAGAGAGAACCTAGTGTCTAGACACTCCGTTCGCTGTTTTCCAGCAGAATTAAAGATAAGGCGTGTAAAGTAGCGGAACGCACTCAACACGATAACACGATTGGATATGTGTTCGATTCCCACTCGAGTGAATGATTATATTTAATTAATTGAGAATAAATTTACATTTAAATTTCTTTCAAAAATCTTGTCCTTAACTCTAAATACACAATTTATGCGTATCTTTTATTGATTTATAACATAAACGTGAATCATAAGTAAAATAATAAAACCTCGTCATAATGACGTACAAACTTAGGCCTTTGTCGCAGTTAAACAGCTAGTAAGCCGTAATTTCACGTACATTAACTGTAACTACTTTACGAGTGTGTACGGCTTAAGTCGTTAAATGGCTTGCTTTTAGTTTTATAACTCTTTTTTAGTAAAAATTAAAATTTTACAATTTCCAATGACTTTGTTTTGGGTAAAAAGGCTAAAAACAATATTATTCCAATAAATATTATAAAAGTTATAATTGTTGCAATAAAATTAAAAATATATGTATACCGAAATCATGTCTCATTCCAGATTATGTTAAAATAAAATAAAATCATAGTATACTAATCTTACTTCTATTTATTTTATTCACAGGTGGACTTCACAAGATCTCTTCCAGAGAAAAAATAAATTCGTTTCGTTATAATAGTATCGGAAATATTTTTCATTTCCAATACTATTATAACACAACAACACATAAACAATCACAACACATCCTAAAAATCAAACTCAAATTGAGCCAGCTTTCCTATAAATCGAGTATATATTTCCAATTTTTTCATGTTTTATGTTACGTGCAATTAAAAATACATAACTACCCTCAAAAAATCTCAATAATAAAGTCCATATAAAAACCACCCCAATCCCAAAAATTAAATCAAATTAGCTCAAATTCACCAACAAAAACAGCGAGCTTACCTATAAATGGAGAATCAAGATGGACGTAATGTTTTTTATTTCCTATATAATTATTAATACAATAAAAAAAAATATAACTACCCACAAAATAATGAAAATAATAAAGTTCCTCATACAACACATCCTAAAAAAACCAACTTCCACCAAAAAGACATCCAGCGTTAAATAAGGTAAATTAGGCCTAAACTTATCAACAAAAAACAGAGCCAGCTCACCTATAAATCGAGCATATATTATCCAAGCCGCCGCACGCGACGTACGAGCCGGACGGTGCGTACGCGCAGGTCATCACCCACGACGAGCGGAGAGGTATGGCGTGCACCTTGTTCGTTGTGTGGCTGTCCCATACTATCAGCTTGCCGTCTTGACTTGCTGACACCAAGTTTCTGTGGGTCAAATATACAGAATTAATAACTGGAAATTTTTTTTAAAAGCTAAAAGCTTTAAAAACTTGATATGTTCTTATGGCAGTATCTTAATAAAAATAATCTTTCAATTAGCTCCTGATATCTAATTCTGACGTCATTCTGAATCCATAGATACAACAGACAGACAGTTAAAAATAATTTTTAAATTTGCAGCCTCTAATGTACAAGCTATATTACTATAAAGTTTCATTCAAATCAGTGCTGTAGTTTTAGCCTGAAAGAGTAACACTATCAATCTATTCTTACAAACTTTTGCATTTACAATATCAGTAAGTATTTTAACATTTTTGTATTAAATTAGTATGAAATAACCGTTCGTCAATACCCTCCTTTCACCAAATTCCGCCTGAAATTGAGACATTGCGTATTGAGTGGTGAAACTCAACGCCGTGTATTATCTTTGTATAAAGCAAATATTTAACTTATCATATATACTTGTATCTTCAATTTAAAAAAAATGACAAATATAGTCAGCTAGCATGATATTCAAAATTAAAGAAAACAATACAATATAAATATTCAACGTCGAGACGTCATTCTCAGAGAGAAGAGCGTGCTATTTTAGATCATCATCTCAATTTTGTTTTGTTTGCCCGCTCTTATACTGCGATACGATAATTCACTATTATACACGCTTATTTCCGTAACAGGCGTGAATAAGTGTATAAATCGAAAATGCATAAGTTGTGGACAAACATTATTTAGTAAATTCGTTTTTCATTGTTTGATTTTTTAAACAAATCATTTATTCACCCAATAAATAAATCAATGTTTTTTTAGTTCCACTTTGTATCTCGCACATAGCAGGGTAGGCAGAAGGAACCAGAGAACCTAGTGTTAAGAAACTCTGTTCCCCACATTCCGCCGAATTGAGGCATAGCTATCTAAAATAGATATATAAATAGACATTCTATTAATATTAAAAATAAAAGGAAATGTAAGTCGACTTATCAACCTATTCACGCCTACTACGAATTAGATTAAGACGTTTTTATACAAAAATAGCGCGTATAAGGCCGAAACGAAAGAATTCTGTTACATCATCGAAGGTCTTTTGAACTGAAACGGTTATGTAGTTAAGGTTTTTACATTGCGATTCGTTTCAGTATGATTTATACTAACGTAGTTTTTAAATTAGCGTTTACTTTGTATGAGAAAAATTTTGTATTTATGTAAACATATAGTCAGTACAGTATAGTCAGCGTAAGAATGTAAACGCAATTGTCTTTTTTTTTCATATGAATTAAATTACATCCACGGGCTCACACTTGCCCGTGCCTTTTGTTTCTTTTTTTTTATTTTTTATTTGTTACATTTACAGCATACTTAAATAGAACTACTTAATTGTATCTTAAAACTATGGTGAGATCCTCACCGACTGACTGCCTTTTTTTTGTTAGTCAATTCTTATAAATTTATTACCAGGTTAGCGACAGTTATAAAGGCGTACGTTTTTACTTTTTTTCTCATAACGCAATTGTTTGTGGTGTTTTCGGTCTATAGATAGTTAGAGGATATATTTAAATTATTTAAATTTTGTCGCTCTGATAGGATAATGTGCGGCGTTGAGTTACGCTATTCAACTAGTAATGTATCTTTTGGGGCGGAAAGTAAAGGACGGGTTGTCTTGACATTAAGTTCTCCTGCCATGTGGAAAAAAGCGTGAAGCTGTGTCCTACTAAATAAATATTATAAAACAAAACTTTGTGAAAATAGATGGATGTTTGTTACTTTATCACGCAAAAACTACTAAAGAGATCTAGATGAAACTTTACAGTAACATAGCTTATACATCAGAATAATAAAAAGGCAAATTTAAAAAGATTTGATGTAATTTAGTTATAACGATAAGTTAAGAATCTAGTATTACTAGCGTCCCCGATGACGCGTTAACAACGCGTTATCTTTAGGAATGTATATGTCTCTTTATATAAGCATGGATGCCAAATCATGGTAGTGTGTGCAACATTTATTTTATTAATTTATTATACTTTTTATGCATTATTTAAATAAAAAATTATCATTCGACACTCCTCTATATAAACTATAAGTTTTATGCTCCTCCGTCTGTGTAATTTTCGTAAAAATGGGTAAAAAGTTTTTGCTTTACGTATTCATATATAGATGTATAGATAGTTTTATTTCAACCATCTGTTGGCATGAGGTTTTCTAAATATGGTAAAATGATACTTTCTAAGTTTCTAGCAGACATGGTGTAAACTGTGATATTACGACGCATTTAGTTTTGAATGTGTCTTTGTCACGTAATGTGGCAATTATGTGCATGAATATGTATTACTTTAACTAGTGGAAGAAGTGATTCTACCCGCATCTGATACAAAGTCCAATTATTTTATCTGTCTAATACATATAAAACGTTTACGTTACTGAGTGACTGATAGACAATGTACAGGCGAGACCACTTGCCATAGAGAGCTAAAAACTGACATATACGCTACTTGGAGGGTGTAGGGGAACAATAAGAAAGGATTTCCCAAAATTCCTACGAAAACGAGAAGATGCAGGATTTTAGATTTTATATTCCACGCAAACACGAAGTCGCAGGAGATACACGGCTAGTTCAAGATAAGAAGTGACAAGCTTAATTTTTTGAATGTCAAATAGTTTACCATCGGTTCACTGAAGTTAGTGCCTAAGACTGAAAAGAACCGGTTGAAGAAATTCAGGAAAACTTTTAGCCAAATCAACAATTTACAGATTTACAATGATTTATTAGTGAATTCCATAGAGCATTAACGACAGTATATACCTACAGCTCATGCAAAATTGATCAAAGGCCACCTACTTTATATCTCGAGGTGAAATATTTGTATGATATTTAAAAAAGACAAGACATTATGAAATATTATTATTATGAAATAAATCAAAAGTAAAAATGGACTTCTTTTCTTTATTATTAATATATATCAAAACTAGATAATTAATACTATGGGCAAATTACACATATTATATACAAGCTATTTTATTTATACTGAATTGCACTAGCGTTATTCTCTTTTCCTCTTTTCATTTGTCCCTATACTTAACGAAGGTTGTCTGTAAGAGATTGCTTGAAGCAATAAGACCGCCTTTGCACACAGATACATGAGTTCATATTATTGCTTCTTCTTTCTTTTATATTTTATTGTGTGTGCAATAAAGATTATTCTATTCTATTCTATTCTTCTATTCTAAAAAATGTCGTCTAGACTCGTTTAGTAGTTTTTGCGTAAAAGTGTAACAAACACTCATCTACACAAACTTTCGTATTTATAATATAAGTAGGATTTACACAACTACTAAGATGCTGTTTCATAACTCCAAGACTATTATTATTCACAATTATACTCTTAATATATTAGGTATCGTAAAACAATGACAGTAATTGAACTTGGAAGAATTTCTTGAAATTATTAATAACTTCTAGATATACAATGTATATAACGAGCAAATGTGACCCTGACAAGAGTTTATACGAATTATGCTGTTCCGAGACAAATTTACTTTCCTAAAAATATCAAATTAATTTGTTGGAGACACTTGTACGATAGTTTTAACATATCTATTGTAACTTACACGTATTAAAATGTATAATATTTGAAAACATTTCGAAGCTATAGTGGCGCAGTGGGACAGCATTTGATTGTAACCACGCTTAGATTATCAGATTCGATTCCCACTCAGGGTAATTATTATATTAAAATTATTTTCATTTACCCTATCTTGTAAGACAAACCGTGTCATTGAATTCCTGCATTTAACATACAATATTTCGATTTCAGGTGGAAAATGGAGATCGAAATGGCTTAACACTAGATTTTCTATCACTACCCTGAAGAAAAATCTGTAAATATCATTAGAAATAAGAACACACAAAGCTCGCAAGTTAACTACAAAAGCTAGTACATTCAAGTATACTACGAACCAGTACTATCGGTCAGTGGTAACCTAACAGGTGTAAGTTATCGATTTCACCGGAAACCACTATCTTTTCTATCCCACATTGATACTTTATATTGAGGAAAACTCAAAACGATTGGATTTTATATGCGTCTCTTGGAAATTATGAATACGAGAATGTTTGTAAACACTTTTATGGTAGAGCGCTCATTTTATAGGTATTTTGTGTTAATATATTATAATAGAACAGACCGTGACGCAGATGGCATCGTTTGATCTCATATAGTTGCTGAAAGATGTAACAGCTTCACGATTTTTTTTTACTTAAGAAGGTAGTCAGTCAGGCAGAACTTATGATCAAGACAGACCTTTTTCTATTTGCTGACAGAAATCAAGGCATTGGTTATAAAATTATAAGTAATATTTTTTTTCTTAATCTCACGCTGTATCCTACATATAGCAGTGTAGGCAGAGAGAACCTGAGAACCTAGTGTTAAGAGACTCCGTTCTCTTACAACAATTCCGTTCCCCATTTTCCGCCAAATTAAAGCAGTGCGTGTTGAGTGGCAGAACTTAACGCCGCGCTTTGCCTTTTTACCAAACCCAGGAAATGAAAATACTAACATTTCCTGGAGTGGGAATCGAACCCACAACCTGTTGCGTTTACAGTCGCATGCTTGTGCTTCTGCGCCACGACAGGCGTTAATAAGTAAAATAATTAAAATTTTAACAAAAAAGAAACAATACCTTCAAATAAAATGCACTAAAAACGTATAATACTAAATTTAAAAGGGGACAACAAGAGAAACTCTAGCTATCATATAAAAAAAAAAACATCAAAATTGGTTTACCCAGTGAAAAATTATACGGACGGTCGAAGTCGGGTAATAAAATATCAAATTAAATATTACTAAACCTGAATTCCAGTACCCATAATTAATTAATGAGTAGGAATACAGAGCAGGTCAACGAACGACACACAAAATCTAAAACGATATATTAGGCCATACACATACACGTGTAATAACTCAAGCGTGTAAATTTGTACCATTAATCTGCAATCTGCACGAATTACTACGAGAATTATAACTTTCTGACATGTATGAAATAATCTTTATATATAAAATGCTTGCTTTAGTGAGTGACTGACACTGACGTACAGATAAAAAAAACTTCTGCCCGTAGATAACTAATATTTGCTTTTAGTTTTCTTGGGGATTATTGGGGATTATAAGGAAGGATTTCTCTAAGGGTTAAAAAGGGTCTCTCTTAAAAAGGTTATTTAGATTAGTATTCTACCCAAACGATGTTTCGGACTACAACTTATAGTATAAGTCGTAGTCGAAAACCTATCGTGGGGCAGAGACACAAGCGTGCGACTGTAAACGGGACAGGTTGTGGGTTCGATTCCTACGTCAGGAAATGGATTTTTTCATTTCCTGGGTTTGGTAGTAACAAGGCAAAGCGCGGCGTTGAGTTCCGCCACTCAACACGCAATGCCTCAATTCGGCGGAAAGTGGGGAACGGAATTGTTGAAAGAGAATGGAGTGTCTTAACACTAGGTTCTCTGGTTACCACTGCCTACCCTGCTATATGCGGGTTACAGCGTGAAGTTAAAAAAAAAGACTTATAGTATAGTATTTTAAAGGTAAGTCAGCACATTTGTCAGAAAACGAAATAAGGGTTGGGTGATGATGCAGAGCGTTTGAAAATGTAGCAAAGACTTGAGGAAAGTCAAATACCAAGACGCAAAATAAAACAAAGAAAGGTATTTTTAGTCAATGACTGTTTTCATCTTAAATAATTGCTTATACATCATATAATATATTATACTAACTGTTCATAAAACATTTCAACAATTAAACAAAATAAAGTTCACATTTTGCAACATATTGCAAAATGTGAACTTTATTTTGTTTAATTTTCAATAAGCGTTCATCATCACCCAATAATAGAAATTTAAGATTTTCCGATTAAAATAGAATATCCTCGGTTTAGAGTATAAAACTGCTAAGAGCATATTAAATAAATTATCAGGATAGACATACTTAAAAAAGAAATTAAAACGACTCAAAAAGTATACAGACTTTCGAAGATAGACTTAGTTAAACATACAGCAAATTGGTCTGCTATTCCTTTTAATACTTAAAGGTTTATTTTTTTAGCTTTAGGCTATATCCCCCACATAGCAGGGTAGGCAGAGAGACCTGAGATCCTAGCGTTTTCTTAACACTTCTGTTCCTCACTTTTCACCGAATGGACACATTGCGTGCTAAGTGGCGGAATTCAACGCCGCTTTGCCTTGTTAACAGAGCGAGAAAATGTAAATACTAAACATTAAATATAATAAATATTTTAATATTATCATTCTTTGGAGTAGGAATCGAACCCACAACCTGTCGCATTTACACGCACACTTGTGCCTCTGCGCTACGACTGAGCTAAAGAAAAACTAAATCTAAAAGCACTAGTAACATTACCTCGAATCACTCCCCCAATGCATAGCATAGATCTTCGCAAGGTGGCCACGTAGGGTCCTGCGCGTGCGCATCTGTATGCGCCCGATCGGCTCCAGGCTGCCGGTGGCCTGCGCGAGCGACGTGTCGCACGCCGCTTTGCGGGCATCCTGTATCACAAGCGATTAAGTGGTTATCATATGTTGTGGTTCTATTGGGATAGAAACAGTAATGAGGCAGTAGTTTTGGCATCAATTTACACTACAAATAGATCAATAATTACATGCGTAAAGATGTTAAGAAATTATGTATTATAACCATTACATTTAACAAAACACTTGAAAATGATTGTAGGTTCTTGTTGCAACATCATTTTGGCGTTTAGGTCCCGTAATGTCTCAGGGTTTAAGCTGAAAGGAGTAATCGGAGTGTTTTGACATTATAGTCTCGTCGGCTATTCTAGTACACAGGAAAATGCGTGAAACCGCTTTATTTATATTGACATTTTGCTATCTGAAGCGCACATAAATACTGTAATTAAACAGAGAGCTGTCAGCTAGCTAAACCTTTAATTTCTCCAATTCTACAAACAGTCTAACTATTATTTAAAGTCCAATATAATGATCGAAGATTCTTTATAATCATATTTGTGAAACTATGTATTGAAATAATTAGACTCCTGTGCTATGGTTAAAAAATAAATTTGGATTTTCGAAACCTCATTACATACCAAAAAGCATTTACAATGTATAAATTTACTAGTGACGTTTCCATCCCCAAAATATATCGAAAAATCTTGAGAGAAACAAAAACTTTTCCCACTTCCTTTACAACTAATTCTGATTCTACAGTTTATGTTTACTTGCCACACAAGTATTAATGGAAATCTCATATAAATGTAACACTTCGCGTGAATGTTCATAGTCACTCAACAATATAACGCCCGTGAGATTACTATTCGTTGAAAATTTCATTCAAATTTCGGCGAAAGCACAGGATATACCATAACCATCGAAAGCGGCAAATTCAATATAAACACCGGGCTATTTTAGATTTGCATGAATTTGTGAACAAAAACGATAACGATACGAGTTCAGATAAAGCTGAATATTCAAACATATGTGAAAATAAGGAAAAATATCATGAAATGCGTTTTATTAGAAATATATGATTTTTGTAGTGTTTCAAAATAACATTCCAGTGACGCAATTTTTCGTTTTCTTCGTTGTTGTTTCGTGGCGCAGAAACACAAGCGTGTGATTGTACACGCGACAGGTTGTGGGTTCGATTCCCACTCCAGAAAATGGAGTTTTTTATTTCATTGGTTTGGTAAAAAGGCAAAGCGCGGCGTTGAGTTCCGCCACTCAGCACGCAATGCCTCAATTCGGCGGAAAGTGGGGAACGGAGTGTCTTAACATTAAGTCCCTCTGTCTACCCTGCTATATACGGGTTACAGACTGAAGTTAAAAAAAATTATGTTTCTACCAACAAATTAAACTATGAAGTAAAATCAGATCGCTATCAATCGTCATTACCCAGTATGCACTTAGAATGCAATTAGGTTAAGAAAAGCCGTCGAGAAACTCAACAGATTCTTTGAATAACTTATGGTTACATTATTTTTATAATTCAATATGGTGTGCATCTTACGTGTGAAATATCATGTCCTAATTTCACACATTTGTATACAAAATATTTAGGTAGAATAATAAGCTTTGTTTCGCAAACGCAATCATTATTTTAATATAAGACTTTAAATTTACTTATGATTTTGTTTACATGCTTCCCATGTTTTGCGGATACAGCGATGAAGTCTTTGTCGTTGAAACACTCCGTTCCCCACTTTTCTACTTTAAGTCCTATAAAGATTTTTATACGTATTATACCGGACCAAGAAAACAATTATGATTATAATATCTTAGTTTTAACACATGAGAGAGATAAATGTCCAAGACACATCACGGCCATTTTCAGTTCGAAATCGATACAAAGCAAATTGAATTTCGTAACTCAACGTCTTATTTTATCTCCTCAAACAGGAAAATAAAAATATTTTCATATTCTCCAAGTGGGAATCGAACCACAGCATTTACAATCAGACACTGTCCTACTGCACCACAATATCCTAACTAACAAATTATATTTTCCTTAGTGATATTCCTGCGCAGTGACACTCTTAACTACGTCACTGACACCATTACGTGGTTTTTTATTATCAAAGCGATATTATTATATATGTTTACAAATAAATACGAAATACGTCGTTTAATTTAAAGTAGCTGAATCCCGCGACTTCATTTACGTCGACTACTCGTCGTCGACTTCAAATCCAATTTTTTCCTAATTTCCTAGGAATTTCGAGAAATCTTCTCTTAGTGCTCCCATACACTCCTCAAGAACCCTACATACTAAATTTCAGTTTTCTATGGCCTGTATATTTATCTGCACATTGTCAATTACTCCATAATTCACGTTTTATATATAAAGACGATTATTTTCACCAAGGTGACTTATACATATGTACAAAAAAACTAAATACCCTATATTATAAATGCAAAAGACAGAATATAAGGCCTTGTTTCGCCAAAAACAGAAGGATATGTTTAATACTAACAACTACATCCAATTAGATATTGTGATTTCCTTCCCTTTAATAATACACTGCTTGTTTATATTTATTATGTTAATACATGCCTGAGTTCACGAAATATTATACGATATAAATCTCTATATAAACATAAAGTAGAGAACGGAGTGTTTTAACACTAAGTTCTCTCTGACTAATCCTACTATGGGAAAATAGCGAGGCTGCTTTATAGAGCATTCATTAAAATTTATTCTCTTCCTAAAAATCGGATGACTTTAACCATATTGTAAATAAAGTGTCGATTAAAATTTCAGCGAGACTTGTAAGTCTAACTTTCGTTTTCTTTGTAACGAAAAGCTAGAATTTAAATGAGTAACCCCCTGTTACTCAAATATAAGTTGTGTAAATAAGTTGATGTGAAAAAGCATATTTTATTAATATATATTAATATTTCTATACTATTTAAGTACTTTTTTACCCAAAAGGGTTTCAGTATCCTCCAACTTAAAAGAAATCCTAATGCTTATTGCATTGTATTTAAAAAAATATATTATTTATTATGCAAATCGACTTATCAACCTATTCACGTCCGGATATAATCATATAAATGAGAATTTCCATTAATTTAATTAGAAACTACCAATACTAAGGATTTTCGGTATTTTTTATTGAGACAGACTTTTCTTCTTCTGTTCTGTAGCCATGTCATACCTCAACTTTCTCCCATTACATTATTAAACAATCCTTCAACAAAAACACAACAAGGTAACAGCAATTACTTAAGATTTAATATATATTTAATAATATATCCGCAAGCAATACATCCACTGTCCGTCAACAGCGCGTAAACGTTGCAGCAATCGTAGTAGGAACAATCGCGAGGCCGATTAAATCCGGCGGTCACGCTGCTCTCGAGGATATTTAAATTTGGCCTGAGTTTCTCATACTTTAACGTAAACCATTACAATTCTACCTAAAGTACAAGTATGTTAACAAGTATTTTTACTAGACAACGTATACGCCTCTTGGAAACCGTCCATGCTCTGATCGGGGGGAGGCACGGGTTCGAGTCCTGCTGCGTTCAAATTTTTATACGTTTTCTAATAATGTTTATCGTTTTTTAAGTATGCAAATAACACTCTAAATTACGAAAAATAACTATTTTTACATTTATAATTGAAAACAGAAGCATTTCTTCTATGTAAAGACAAAGTGGCGCACTTGAGAAATTTCGGGCTTCACTTTAAAGAATTTAGGAATATACTCGGATATTAGGGATACTATACATACGGAAATGAAGAATATAAAAGAAAGTGAATTTATAGATACTGACAATTAACTAGGATTTGAGAAAAACAATTCTAATTTGTTTAATAATCATTTAAAAAAAAAGAAGACATTTTTTTCAAGACCTACGTTTATTTGTTTATTTGAGTTTAGTTTCCTACTAATAGTTTATCTGAATTAACAATATTACGATAATAAATTAGGCCATATTAATGTACCTATGATATATTTTTTACGAGATATGTCATATATTAATATTATACAATTTTCTAAGTTATAGGTTTTCTCCTAAACCCTTGCAAATTGAATAGAACTACTATACTACTATAGAAAACACTTGGTTTTCTATCGTACTGTCAAATGTACTTTATTTTACCTTACCTCAATTTTCCTACAAAAATATAGGCGTAAAAATAAATAGAGCACTTGATACCTAATACCTAACAAATAAGTTGTGTGACTAGGAACAATTATTTATAATTTAAAAAATAAAATTAGCACATTTTTAAACATTAGTACGCATAACCTCGTTATGCCATATAGATTAAAATCTGTGGACTTAAATTATTAAGGTTTAATTATTTTACTTCATACAACATAAAAAACCATTCCACACCATCGTGGCACCGTGGAAAATATAGCTAAAAATCTTTCTCATATAAACAAGAGTTTTATTGCAGCTTCGTTTTCTCGGCATAACATATTAGGAAAAGAGAAACTACGTGCTAAGACACTCCATTCTCTACGCCGAATTCTCGACATCCTTTTTTCAGTGGCTGAATTTTACATTCAATGTCAAAAACACTCGCAATTACAGTTTCTGTTTTTTGACATAGCCTAAAACTCCATACATTTCTTAAATTTCAATCACCTGGCGAGGACCATATAAGGGAGGCAAGAAAACAAAACATTTAACGCTTTCCTTTTAAAACAACATAATATATACGTACCCGGATAGCATTCTTAAGCGTTTCCGCCTCCTGGCGTAAGCTGTCAAGTTCGTTCATGGTGCACTAGCTCGATATCCCTCTTTGCTTATGCTAGACTGCGCGCGCCTCTTGCTACGCACACTGCACCAACCTGTTGACAAAATAATATTATATTAATAAAGTTGTTCCTTCCACTACTTTATACAAATCCAATATCCAAAGGTTGCCTGGAAGAGATCGCTTTAAGCGATAAGGCCGCCTTATTGTACGCTATTACTACGAGTACTTCTATGTTATTTGTTTATTTGTGTGCAATAAAGAATATTTGTTGTTATTTGTTGTTGTTATAAGAAAATATTAATTATACTTAAATAACCTATCAATATAAAAAGCTTGCGTAATGAAGTAGCAACAGATAGACAAACAAAGTATATCCGATATTGCCCATAGACAGCTGAAATTAGGCAAGTAGGCTTATTGGTAGTGTAGGGGAGCACTAAGACAATATTAAAATTTCTACGAAAACGAAAAATAACGGAATTCACCTATAAAATAAGAACGACAATTTTATAATTATAAATGCTAACGTTAGTGAAAATGGTTGTTTGTTACTCTTTCACAAAAACTAATCTAGATAAAACTTGCCAGTAATATAGCTTGTACATCACAAAGACAAAAAATATATATGAGGTTTGACCATAATATAACTATAGCATCTAGCAACTTATACGTACAAAATAAATATAATCTTTATATGAAGCGTCAATTTGTATTTCCTAAAAAGATCAATATATCTCAATCGATCAATCCATCTCGATCTAATCTAATAATTGTCAACAATACGCATTCCACTGCTACAGTCATTTGAATAGAGAATTTTATTCCGTTTCGCTGCTATATAAAAAAACAACAAACGTAGGCGACAATAGGTTTGTATGTTACCTACTAAATCCATCGTACACAATTATACAAAACAATAACTTACTAAGTGGTAAAATAAATTAAACTCATCTCATTATTGAAAAAGAGAAACAATCAATGTTTAGAAGATAAAACATATATATCTTATATCTTACGGCATCATGTTACTAATTTAAATTTACTATAAATTAACAAATAAAACCACAAATTCTAATTTTATAGGTGCACCCTTTTTCCATGGAACAGGATAGGCAAGGAGAACGTAATAAAAAAACTCATCATCATCATCATCATTTTGACTTTGAATGTCGAAAACATTCGAGACATTATGTGATGAGTTGCGAAAGAAAAAAAAATATTCAAACTTTTTTTTTTTTTTTTAATGGATAACGGATGGCAAACGAGCAAAAGGACCACCTGATGGTAAGTGGCTACCTTTGCCCATGACCATCTACAACACCAGAGATGTTCTAGATGCGTTGCCAACCTAGAGGATATAGATAGAAGGGGAGGACAATGTAGTAGTCCGCTATCGGAACTACCAGATTTTGGGGAAAGGATAGGTGGGAAAGAGGAAAGCCTGGCTTACATGCCATCGAACCGGAACACATCATAAGATATTTGGCGGTTCGTCTTTGACATGATAGTGGTCGCGAGCCAGACGGAGGACGAACCTCCTACCACCAAAAAAAAAATATATTAATTTCAAACTTAATTTCCCGGAGTAGGAATCAAATCCGCAACCATGGCGTTATTAAGAATACCAATCCGACTGCCACACACTGCATTCATTATTCCTATATAATATAAAATAAGTATAACATATTTTCAATTAAAAAAAAACAAATAATTTCATACATTAGCGCCATCAAAAGCTATAATTAAAATAATATTAATATTTATTACGGTTTCACAGTGCACATAGGTATGCGCCTTCCACCTTCAATCAAACCATCAACGTACACCATAAACAGCACAATAGTGTATTGAAGTATTCATACAACAGTGACTACAGATAAATTGATAACTAAACACATATATAAAAAGATATGTCATATCTTAGACTATATCTTCAGAATTAATGTTAATTTAAAAATAAATGATAACATTCATTACTATAGTATCCTATATTTATGTAAGTAAATCGTTCCACACTATTTTGTTCTACTTTTTGCCATTTGATTTGCTTGAAAATGGACACATTTGTCTGGGTCCGGTTATAATTAAGTATTTTATATAGCATTAACATGATGTCCTAATGAGGAAAACAAAGATAACGAGAAAAGTTGGATTTTTTAAGCGTCTTTTTTTTAATTTAAAAAAATAATTTTGATTAATAAATTTTTATAATTTCTTGAACTCCATAGTGTCCACAAATGATAAGAAACTATCTTCTCAATTTAAGCAAAAAATGGACAACCGAGTAAGATAATAACAGTTGCAACTTTTCACCTACAATGCAAAAATCAAGAAATATATACATAAAAATATATATAATTAAGAACTCCTATAAACATACTAATGGGCTCTTATTATTAAAGTACAGTAAAAACGATTGACGATTACTATGATAGTAGAAGCGATTACAAATTAATTATCAGGAAAATATATGAAACGAGTACGCCGATAGTAGTTCCTAGTGGACATTATCTCTGTACGAAACAGCAATTAAGGCTTTAATGAGTCCAGTGATAACAATAAAATCAATCTACTCCGTACTGCGTATTTATAATATTTTTTAAGTTTTTAGAGGTCGTTGGATTTCGCTTGTTAAAATTATAATAAGTATCATTTTATTTCACTAAGTACTACTTTTTTAGTTTTATGTAATTCCAATATATAGTAGAGAAGTGTGTAAATGAGTAGCGAAACCTAACATTAATTTGTTTTACCAGACATCGGAATAATAATTTAAAAATAATCATCCCCTAATTGGAATTTAAAACCACAGCCATCAGTTAGGTAATTAGATACTACGTCACGATGTCGTCATCAAAACTTTATTTTCGCTACAAAACTTTGTTTACACCAAGTCTTAGCATAAAAGGACACTCTTCCGCATAACAGTGTCATACCACACTCCACTTCATTCTCCACTTTCTGTCGGAAATAGCAACAATGTGTATAACAAAACTCAATGAAGCGCTTTTTTGCCGTCAAAAAAAAAAAAATTAATTATAACTATTCCCCGGGTGGGTAACGTACCCATAACCAACCGAGTTTACAGTTGCACACTGCCACTGCGCCACTACAGCATAGTGATTTAATACCAACATTTAAGTATCTACAGTAAATTGCAGGAAATGCGCTACAGGAAGCAGTAACTTTTAATTAAGGGACGTAATTAGTAATTGAATTAGTAAATTTCCCAACAATACGCGCAGATGTTAAATCATAATATGAAAGCAGCGTTCAAACATTTTGTATTGCCAGTATCAGTAAATAATAATCAAATATAACGCGATAAAAACCATTGAAATTATTTTTTTTTGTAAAGTACAGAGATGTCTTTATGTATAAAAATGAATGTTTGTCTGTATGTTCTTTATAGACTCGTGAACTAAGCATTTGATCGTGTGATGATCTTTAGATTTTTTGTTATGTATGATCCCACGAAGTTTTCTGAGTAGGTACAATCAATTTTTGACAGATAACGCCACAATTTTTTTTTTGAAATTAACAAAATCATTAAAATTACTCAAAATGATTTGAATAATTGCACATCTTTCCTTCAAATTTATTTTTGATGGCGTAGCAACGCGCACAGGGTACAGCTAGTCTAGTATAAAATTAACATATTTTTAAAGATCTAAAAGTGCTTTAAAGAATCTAAATGGCATAATTTTAAATTATATTGATATATACGACGAAAGTTAAGTTTTTTCTTACCTTATTAATTAAAACTTAGTATTCATTAATATTTTAACGAAAAAAGAAAACCTACTTCTAATAAAATGTTTTAAAATATAAATTATTAGGAATAACTCAAAAACTACTCGTCGAATTAAAATCCAATTCAAATACTTATACAATTACCGTTTCTTTTAATAAAACGGATCGCGGCGTTGAGCTCCGCCACTTGATAAACAAAATCATAACTTCAAGCTGAAAATGGAGAACAAAATGTCTTAACATTATGTTCTCCCTAACTACAACGCATAGGTACATGTATATAAAAGGTAATTTTGGCGTTGGGTCCAATGTCGAGCAAGAACATAATAATTAGTAGAGTAAATATCAAGGTGACCTACATTATAATTAGAATGTCACAGTTAATCCAAAAACCCAGCCTTTTAGGCAACAATTTGAAATTTAATTAAATTTTTGCATTGTTTTAACAAGTTTTTTGGAAAATACTAATTTAACATTTTTAAACAAAGCCCGGATTTTATATATGAAAACAATATTATTTAACGTATAGTTAATGAAAGAATTCTTATATGCTTATCGCACAATGTCCTGTGCGAGATGAGAAGCGAATCCGTAACCTTCGGTTTAGCAATAAAAGAAATACTAACAAAACAAGAATCACAATCAATATAATATAACAAAAATTAGATTTTTGGTAAGGATAGTTTTAATGTATTTGAATAATATTAATTAAAAATTAAAAACAAGCTTTTCATGGTGTATTGTGCACAGTTAAGCCCTTTGCTTAAATGCTCATAATGAGTGGATTGTACAAAAATGTTACCTGCAATGTTGCTTTTTCCGTATTATGTAACAACAATAGCATTTTGTTTTATAGTGATAAGAACTGAGTGTATTTCATATTTCAGATCAATCGGACACAGAGAATTAAGTCAAATTTAGCTTGCATTATTTAACCGATACTAACAAAATATAATCATTCCCCCGTAGAAAAATCGAACTCGCAACCAATAGCATTTACAGTCAATCACTATCCCACTGCGCCACGCTAACAAAGTAACACAGCAAGTTAAACGCTTGTAAAAAACAATTCAACGAATTAAGCAAAAAGATATATATAATTTAAAGAAGGACTACAAGGAAGCAAATTCCTACGTCGTCAACATAATTACAGACGGACAAGTCATAACTCCTCATATTTACGCCACCGGGAAGGTGGTTTAAGTGAAATATAATGATAATGTGAGAACAAGAAACCATTATGTGTAAGATAGTACTTATATATTAATTTTTAGCATTTACTTTGTTGCCATATATGGTATGTTAAAAAAGTTTATGGATGCGTGCAGCGTTTTCTTAAATTCCAATATATGAATATGGCTATGATGACAAGTGTCTGATAGTGATGAGAACAATGTAAATTTTGTCGCTTCCCTGTCTTATAAAGTAAGAAGGGTCTTCAAAATGAAAACAGAGAAGTACATCACTAGTTGGAATATGCGTAAAAGATATAGGATAATGGAGTGTTCTAATAAATTCCATTCAATACATAAATAATCTCTATATATAAAAATAAATGTTTGTCTGTATGTCCTTTATAGAATCGTGAACCATGCATTTGACCATGTGATGATCTTTAGCAAAGTTGTTATGCATGAAGGTTTCAGAGTGAGTACGACCAATTTTCGACGGGTGGCGCCACACATTTTTTTCAAAATTAACAAAATCATTAAAATTACTAAAAAATTATTTGAATATTTGTATATATGTCCTTCCTTCAAATATATTTTTAGTGGCGTAGCAACGCGCGCAGGGTACAACTAGTTTATAATAAATATTACAAAATCTTACACATAAATAATATTCTAATAAGCAACTAATTATAAATTGTATTTATTCCAAATTTTTAAACAAATTCTATTTAAATTGACATTAGGTGACCTAAAAACGTAACTTAACTACATTTTCATGTTTCACTACATCAGTTCAAAACGATACAAGGAACAGACTAAGTGGCAAGCGTATAGATTGTCAGCTATTCTTAACGCATTTCACACCTCTTACGTAAACTAAAGGCTGCTCGATATATAGTTGCGAGTAACGTATTACGAAATGAGACAAAAATAGCTGTATTTGGTTGTTTGCCGAACTGAAATGACTGTAATGGACACTATTCGCTAACGTCTTACTTAGGACAAGAGCGTAAAACAATTACTTAGGTGTGATTAAACGTTATGTAAAATGAAATATTTTTTTAAATGCCATAATAGTACATACATGCATACATAGCTTCAAGCTATAGGGTAGACAGAGGGAACCTAGTGCTTCGTTCCCCACTTTCCGCCGAATTGAGGCATTGCTGAGTGGCGGAACGCAACACCGCGCTTTGACTTGTTACCAAACCCAGGGAACGAAAAATTCCTTTTCTTGGAGTGGGAATCGAAACCACAACCTGTCGCGTTTAAAGCCGCACGGTTGTGCCTCTGCATCACGTCAGACTTTAATAGGCCATAATACTGCGGCTTCAAATACTATTTAGGGAGAAATGAATAAATGAATGTGTTTTCACGAAGTGCGGTGTTCGCTGTTGCCACCCAAAACAGTCAATGCTTTCTAAACAGGCTAAAACGAATAAGGATACTTATTTACATTTTCCAAGGTGTTTGTATACCTTTGTAAAGCTTTCTTTGAATATGTTCGCATATAATTTGCGAACTCTTATTTTTAGAGGCCAACGTGGCATAAATGGACCACGTCAAAGTGATTGCGGGTTCGATGTTACCTGGGGAGAGAATGATTATATTTAAATGATTTTAATTTCTTCGCTCTAGTAATACAAAGAACGGCGTAGTGTCTTGACACTATACTCTCTAATAAGCAACCAAACCAACCAAAAGCAAGAAAAAACGTATACCTGGGAAAAACTTATAAATTTTCTTCGATATTCACATTCATACTCAAGTATATCTAATATATATTTAATGAACAAACCAAATTATAATAAAAAACGTATATACAATATAGCACGATAAGAAAAGCTATCATCGTTTCAAGGTTGTTATCAAACCCGTGACCTTATTTACAAAAACAATAAATAATCAATTTATTTGATAACAACAATCATAGACAATTTATAGAGGTATAACCTTTTTTTTCTTAGATATGTATGAGGCGTAAGCTCACATAAAGTATTCCTCAAATATCCTAATGTCTCAGTTCGGCGGAAAGTGGGGAACGGAGTGTCTTAACACTAGGTTCCCTCTGCCTACCCTGTTATATGCGGGATACAGCGTGAAGCTATGTATGAATGTATGTTAAAGTGACAGATAGAATTACAGGTGAAAATATTGGGTTCAGAAAGCTGAAATCTCTTGGAGAGTGCAGGGAAGCACTAAGAGAGGGTTTCTCAAAATTTCTTCAGGAAAATACAGGATTTTTAATATTTTCGTGGACTACAACACAAAAAAGTCGCGTAGTTTTAAAAAAAGGTAAACATTAATAAGGTAATAATAAGTAGTAATACATAATAATTATTCATTTCTGATAAGATATAATAAGGATTTAAAATTAGATCTAAAATTATAATTATATACAACTTTTTGGTTACTAAACAATTTTCGCAAATTATTTTAAATATTTCTTTTAGTGTTTAACCGATTTCAATAAAGAAGGGTTAGGAACCCTTCTTTTTTTTTGACTGTATTTTTTAATGTGTGTTAACGCATTACATTTTACTGGGTGAACCAGTTTTGATGATCCTTTTTTTATATGATAACTAGTGTTTCTGATGTGGTTACTCTATGTCAAATTAATCTATGATCTGACGAGTACTTTTTGAGTAATTCGTAATAATATTAATTTTTAATGCATTTTAATTCAAATTGGTTATATTTTATTGTTAAAATCTTAATTATATATTATTATGTACTAAATTTAAATATTAAAACACTAACCATAAGCAAACCAAGGCAAAAATCTAAAGGCATATTAAAAAAAAAATTCAACCAAAATACGGATCACCTTGAACAAACGACTTAAGACTTCGACTGTGATTGTCTAATTAGCGTGTCTAACACACTAAAGCACTTGAGAGTTATACATTTATTTGCTTGTAAATGCAATTTTACATTCCGTGCACAACTGCCACGCCCATATATGTTATGAAGGGCGGGGCGCTAACGAACAAAGCAACGAAATATATAGCTTCACGCTTTTTCCTGTATAGCAAGACAGCCAGAATCTAGTGTTAAGACACTCCGTTCTCTACTATTCGCTTGAATTAAAGACATGGGGTGTATAGTAACGAAACCAAGCGCCGCGCTCGGAAAAAATGAAACTAATTTATTTATGATAATTTCCCCGAATGGAAATCGAACCCGCAACCAATCACGTTTACAGTCAAACGCTATTCCACTGCGCCACTATGACCTCTTAAAAACACATAATATATTTACTTTGATATTTAAAATATAAAACGTGTTTGTGTTGCATATTTCTTTTTCTTTTTACAAAAACAATGAAGATATATTTAAACTTTTTTGGCTTTCTCGATCTGGGCTAATCTTGGAAATGGCTGAGCCAATTTCATTCAACGTTCAAGATCAGAGCACATTTTAGGTTGTTTTCATAACAAATATTCGAAGTACCGCTTTAATATTATGCGAGACCAAAAAATCAATCGCAATATTTGTAACCTTTCTATATACTACATACATTCGTGCAAAATGCAAGCAACTTAAAAGTAATAAAATAAATATATATATATATTTATAATGGACAATTCGCATAAATATTAAAAGCTTAAAAATAAAATATTAGACCACATTCAAAATATATTACTTATAATTAATAATGAACGAAAATAACACAGTTATTTCTTTACAATTATAAAAGCCTTGTACGAAAAACAAATCGGACAAGAGTGACTAATATTCTAAAGTCGTTACTGAATTAAACTCCATGGATTAGGGGAAGGGGAAACCCCATATGAATCACCTTAAGTAACGCTAAAATACCAATTGCATACAGTCGGTATACAGTATAAAATGGTTACTTGTATATTAATTTAATGAATAGTAAACCAAATAAATAAATGAAGCATGCCATAAGGAAGCCTATATTAGTAAGGAGTAATATTTATTAATATTCCTAACCAATTGCAATTTATTGCACTCATTAAGTATAAAAACGCATATATAAATAATATATTTGAAAGCGAAATTAAAAAAGGTCCTAATCAACAATATTAGAACTAACATGTCATATTACTAAGTTACCTATCAAAAAAGATCACTTTAAAGTACGAAAATCATAATAAAAATGAAAATAAAACATATTATGCTACATATATAGGAAGAAAATCACATACACAATCGTTGGCTCGAGCTTTATCAATACCAATCATTATATAACAAGCACAAAACACATAAACACTAAACAAGTGTTGAGATACACGTTTAATCAACAGCGCATATTCGCTAGCCCTACCCTACCTAGATTCCCCAGTTCCAGGGGTCCATGCACTGGACATGCGCAGTGAGCGCCGCACCGACCACTCACTAAACCAACTTAGTCACCCGTCGAATAACACGAACGGGCATCGAATACCATATATCTATCCTATATCTTTCAACCCCACACGATCGATACGAGACTAATTGTATGTAATGTATGGGTTAGAATTTTAAATGAAGTTGCATCGCTCGTGCAAATCTTTTTCTGTTGTTTTAATGCACAGTACAGTACTTTTTAAAATCAATAGTCGACGATATCCGCCATTTTGACGGCCGGGCTAGCTAGGTATCGAGCCTGTCTAGATACTAGGATCGATTTCCGACATACCCTACAAATATTATAAATGCATAACTTTACCACGATCGATATTTTTTTATCCTTTCACACAATAACTACAGAACGAATCTAAGCGACACTTTACAATAAAATACCTTTTTTAGCTGTATCTTATACATAGCAGAGTAGGAACAGAAACCTAGTGTTAAGACACTCCGTTCTCTTTTAACATTTCCTTTCTCCACTTTCTAATATATCTTAGACATCAAAATAGCACATAACCTGTAATTTATTACATTTTTGGTGTAATTGGGCCATAAAGCAACGATAAGTATCTAGTTTATATATAAACAATGATTTTTCATTCCTTGACAGTTTTAAATAACAATTTAAGTTGTGAATGTAAGAAATACGAATGTTTTAAATATAACATGTAGTACTGTTTGTTTTTTCGTACATCAATGCTTTCACGTAGCAAGTTTGGCTCTCAGATAGTTTTTTTTATACACCTATATATAGTTTATAATTTATATTGTTACATTACAAACTGGTTGAACACTGGATTCTTGATTCATTTTAAAATATTGCTAGACACTTATCTGTAAATTACAGCCAAATTACATGAAATCCTTATAAATTGTATCCTATGTTTTTTTTAATGTGTAAGCTACATCAATGTACAGTTTAATCTAGATTTATTTAGTACTTTTTGAGTGATAGATCAAACATCTATATATTTTCACGAAAAATAATCAAAAGTTGAATTACTTAAAAAAATTCAATTTCCGATTAAAATCGTATATAAAATCATGTTTTATGACTCACAAAATAGTATGCTGGAGACTATATTCCGCTCATATTTAAATAACATGAAAAACAAGATTTACAAATAACACTTAAACTTAAAAATTGCCTGCCCAGAAAAGTTAGCATTTTCAATATATCAACTTATTCACGGTCCAGATATAAAACACTTTCTTTTTCTCATAACTTTCTAAATTAATTTATAACCTAAAATATTTAATAATAGCACTTAACGATTGTACATTCGCAACACGTTTGAATCGATATCAAGTATCGATTATTCATAATATTAAGGCATTGAAAACAGACAATGGTAAAGATGTCAGTGAGATATTACAACACTATCACCTATCGTATAGTAAAGCCTGTTCCATTGAATTACGTGATTTTTTATACAACGTTATTTCTAATAAAGAAAGAAAAACAATAAGTCTTGAATTAAACAAAGCGCGGCGTTGAGTTCCGTCAATCATACAATATCTTGATTTTTGGAGGAAAGTGGAGAACGGGAGCATCACGTCTCTTGACGCTAAGTGCTATTTGACTATGCTGCTATACGAGAAGAACGTTTTAGGTTACTTTTCCTTGTTTTTTTAATTAAATTACTAATTATTTAATAAAATAAATACAGGTATAAAATTCTATATTATTTAAGATCGATTATTTTTCTCAACATAAATAAAAGTTTTCTATAACAAATAATAAATATTAATAATATTTCTATTAAAACGCCATACAATTGGCAAACGTCCAAAAGAGTAAGTTTCCAAAGATTAGGCAATATTCGTTATATAGTGATAAAATGATTGACTAAACATGCTGCATCATTATGGCAACAGGTATGTTTTCATATCACATCGAAATCAGAGCGGGTCTACGAACTCTGCCTAACGATGTCTACTTATTAATTATGTCCCAACTCATTCATGTTGTAAAATTCTGCAGTTTCTCATCACAGAGAACATAGTGAAATGACAATCGGCTCTTTGCTTTCCGCCCGAATTTACGAGAGCGAAAACATTAAAATCATTTGAATCATTTCCCCGTTTAAGAATCAAACCCACAACCACCCCTCGCTTGCTGTCACACGTTGTCTACTCCTGAGACTATTTTAACCGAATTAATCACGTATATTAACTACATGTGACCAGTGGCGAGGGGTGAAAATTTTAGTTAGGCAAGTCGGTAAATTTAGAGAAGCCGATGAATATTTAGGAAAGTCGGTACACATATTTACATATTTAAGGAAGCCGGTATAGGATGTGAAGGTATTTAGTAATTTCACTATCGAACTTTGCCGATCACCTTTTATTTTAGATCTTTAAGATGTTAGAGCCCGTTTTTTGCAATTTTATGCCCAATATTTTCCAGGTGACCTTTTTTTTTAGCTCTCTTGCTTGATTTTTTTTGTGGAAACCGTGTTGTATGGATGCCTCGCCACTGCCATGTACCTTACTACTACTTACTGTAAAATGTTTGGAAATTCAGGTTTTCTAAAATATATTTTGAAATACCCGATTAATCTGTTAAAATAGTTAAATTAAAAATGTGACGCAAAAACCAATTGGGAACCAATGATCCAAATATCTAATCCGAATATACACAAAAGTAACATAACATTTATGATGCGTGAAATCTCTACTGTTTAAATTAAAACCGATATAAAAATCGTTAAACGATTAACAAAAAACTACAGCATTTTTTTATTGAAATAGTATTTTACACAAGTTTAGGAGAGGAGTGCGGAAAGTGTAGGTGAACGTTAATGCGCATTTTAAAGGGGCCCCTTAAACCTACACTTGGGTCGTAAGTCCCAGGCACCGGGAACCGCACGGTGAATCCATCATGGTGCGCGGAGGAGTTTCTTCTCAAGATTTTTTTGGTCTTGTATGAAGTGCAGAATTAGGTTTTAGAAGTCAAAGACTTGTAAAGGCGTGAATATGTTGATAAGTAATCATACATATACAATTTTGTCAATATTAAAAGGCATTATGATTAATTTTTTTATAGGGAAAATTTACTAAGTTAAAAAAGCCCATCATACACTTTTAATAATAACACTTACTTAAAAATGCTTGTTTAAAAATATCCGCCTGATGCAAAAAGGTCTTTAAAATGGGCTTTAACTAAAAGAACATTAATTCATATTTTCGTAACAATATTACAACAAAAATATTTAATACATACACTATACTCAATAACAAGTTGCCTATTAACATAGCTATGTCAAAAGCTTACATTATTCTCATAGGCATGTCTTTTATTATATTTTATTAACAGTTAAGTAATATATATATATGAAACTTGCGTTAGGGAGTTACTGACAGGCAACGTAAAGGCGAAACTATGGTCATAAAGAGTTAAATTTGGCATGTAGGTTCCTTGGGGAGTTGCAGAGAAGCATCAACCGAGAATTTCTCGAAATTTTCGAAATCGGAAAAAAGAAGGCTTTAGGTTTTATAGTCCACACAAAACATTTTTTTCATTTTACCTTTTTAACCCAGAGAACCTCGTGTTAAGATATGCCGTTCTTTTAAGATATCCGTTCCCCATTTTGCGTCGATTTGAAGCATTGCATGCTGAGAGGCGGAACCCAACGCCACGCTGCGTTGTTACCAGAGCGAGGAAATAAAAAAATTAAATTTAAATTTATATAATTACAAATATTTATTATTTTCATTTCCTGCATTGAGGAATTGAACCCACAACCTCTCATGTATACAGTTGCACCCTCTAGTCTCTGCGCCACGACCGGTCTCTATTTTTATTTAGATATTTTTTTTTATATATTGAAAAAACCCCAATTCAAGCATATCTTCAAACATAATTTAAACAGCCAATTCACTTGTAGACAGATTATAGTTAATCCATATATAAACATATAAAAGCTTAATTCAATCTAGATAGTGGTAGGGTAAAATTGGGTATTCCCTGCACCTTAGCAACATAAAACATGAGTGTTGCAAACATTGAGGTTAAAGTTCTAGGTTCAATAACCTTAACAATAGACCTGTCTTGTTTATTTTTTAAGTGTCACCATAGATAAAATATAGAGCGTAAAATAAGGAAAGACTACACTGCACTTTCTAGCTTAGATATGCTATGAGCAAATGTCTATATGTACAAAAGTCTATAAATATATAATAAATATAACAAAAAATATTATATAAATATCTTAAAGAACAGAATAAACTCCTTAGCACTCCATGGATTCACTGTGGTGGTGCTGGGCCCAGATTAGAAAGAGGAGCTTGGAGCAGTATATTGGAACTTGGAACTCAAGTTTAGGCTAAGCTTAAAGAGCTTGTTGAAAATGTTTGCCTATAATATGCAATTTCTTTTCTAAAGGTCCTACTAATATGTAAGGATTTCACTAATGGCTTCTTAGAAAAAAAAATCAAACATGATGCCTTCAAAATTTATGCTAGACATGAACTAGTACAAGTTCTAGACAGGCTGAGTAATATTTATTAAGAAAAATTAAAAACCGACATATAACACAACAAAAAAAAGTTGACATTGCTGTAATAGCACCTTAATTGAAATTTTTTAAGGCAAACTGCAAAAAGATAACATAAAATGTCTGTTAGTAATGACCCATTCTATACCATATAAGGACATAGCAGATGGAGAACTAAACTCTTACTGCAAGACATAGAATAAAACAACTGTAAACCTGCTTACATATTCTTGACTAGCTCCTACTCACAGCTTTGCCTGTGTAACATAGTAATAACAACTTTAATCTTTATAAATTGTTCATACTTGCAACATTTCTTTTAAGTTCATTATAGAGTTAATATGAAATAGTAAAAAAAACAAAAAAGATTAAAAGGAATTGCTGTTTTTGCTGTATGTATGTCATATGTAGACATAGAAATATATAAGCAATTCAATTAATGGAATTTGTCATGTATTTTTGTAATGTCGCAATAAAACTTAAAATATATATAAAATCCATTACTCATATAGAGTTAATAAAAGAAAATATTCAAAAATAATTTAGTTAATGACATGCATTACTGTACTGTATTGTACATCTAAAATCCTGTTTTACCCATTTATGAAGGAATTTAGAGAAATCCTCTTTAGTGCTCCTATACTCATGGGGGCATACATACCAAATTTCAGCCTTCCATGGCAATTCCTTTCGCCCAGATGTTGTGTGTCAGTCACCATATAGCAGAGGGAAGAAATGAAGTCATAGATTGGTTAAATAAAAAGATACAATTCGAAGTCCTATTACATTTAAATTTTAATATAGAATTACATTTTTTTTAAATGAGAACAAGTTTTTTAGTGAGAACAAATAAGCTAATCTTAGCATTATAATAAACAATGACAATTACACTCAGTTTACACTCAACTGGGTTTATCAGTTAGCTTAGGTGTAGAGGTTATAAGGAGTCATGACCCTTTGCTCTTGTATTAGCACTAACTATCAAGACATACATAGAAATGATCGCCAAATTTGTGTCACAATTATTTTTGTGATATAATTAAATACAGAAATTCAATTGCATTTAGGTAGTGGTATTTTTACCAATACATCATTACAACTTCACGCTTCGCATTACATCCCTGCATGGCAAGGTAGGCAGTGAAAACCTACTATTAAGGCAGTTTACTCTCCATTATCTACTCTAATTCAAGATTTTGTCATGTATATGTTACGAAAGTGGGCATTACCCCACTTACTAAATAATTTCATTAAAACATTAAATACTACTATGAATTCTGTAAATGTTTCATGAATAACAAAGAATCTTCCTTGAATAAAACAATTTTCAGTCCACTCATTGCTTCCTTAAGTTAGTTGAGAATATATTTCTTTGAAATTTGATTTTACGCATATTACTTGCCACAACAACAATTACTCACCATTGGGTACAAACAATAAGACCATGTCTATGTTAGAAACTTAAATTAAGTTTTTAAGGAATTAATATAGTAAAAAATTATAAAATATAGCAAGTTTTTCCAAAATCTAATTTTGTAGAGACTATCTACTCCTTGCTTCTCACTTCATAAAATTAATGAATTAAATTATAATATAAAAATTCAAACTCAATATGGCAGTTTCATGCTTATTATGCTTGAAACTGCCCTATTGCTGCATGGCATATTGTTGCATGCTTCATAACAGAGTAGCCAGAGCGAAAGTAGAGTCAAGACACTTAGTTTGTCGTTCATTCATTGGCAAAAATAATTTGCACTGTAACCATAATGTAATATGTTCATTTGACTGTAATATTTTATGACTCAATTATGACAAATAAATATATGCATGTCTAAAAAAACACAAATATTGATTTCAAGTTAAATTTTTATAATATAAAATCTTAATAGCACAGCCAGCTTGAGCCATTGCTGAAGTAAGGACAAATCTATAAAATAATACATTTTCCACCAACAAACAGCAATAACTATCAGTTCTAATTATTATGATTAATTACTGCCAGAAAACGATTTCTGCATTTCAGGGTGGGTGGTGGTGTGAAAATCAAATGAAATCACTAAAATGTCTTATCCATTGTATAAAAAAAGTGTATATTGCACTTTATTCCATTATTTTCTTAATGTCGTCTATAATTTATCAAATACATTATGTAAGTAAGAAGGATATATCCTACAAATGTTCCTTACGTATGTGGAAAAATCTACATGAAAACAAAATTTGCAATCATATGGACCATTACGAGGTGTAATCCGCGAAATAGAAACGAATTGTAACAAATAACGCCCAAAACATGGGGGAAAATTACATATTGATAAGGCAAACGCACGAATCGATGTCCCTCAATATAACAGGGCCGTGCCTTACACTTATATAGATACATATACTATATACTACTAGTTACCTTTAGTTTTCGATAAATTCAGGATATCCTTCCGTAAAGTAGGCCCCTAAGCGATACTATTAGCGTATCGTAACTACTGAATTGATTAATTCATCCTAGTAACAATAATTTCAGACTTGGGTGTACCTACCACGCATTCGGCCGGCGACCATTTCTAGAGTTCATCGAGTCACACCCAAAAGTGTAAAAAATGAAATATATATGATCTTTATGAAAAATCGACACGAAATTAAGCTTATAAGGAGTAATAAAAGATTGACTTTACCCCACAATCAGCGAATCTCTTCGATAGATCCTCCAGTGGTTTTCGGGCGCTTCCTAAACCACCATTAGAACTGGATCCTTTCCTTTTGGCACATTTTGTAATATTTCCAACAACACTGCACTAAACTGGATAGTCAAAAGTAATTAACACGAGCTCTTCCACCATTTAGTAGTTCATACACCCTCGAGCTCAATCCTTTTCAGTTTTCACGTCCATTTGCAAATTGCGTCAAAGTTCCTTCTATCCTATTGGTGGGTTCTGCGCTACTGTGGATAGATTTGAGTGCGCCCTCTGGAACACTAATTACGAACTAAAAATTAAGTCATGGGAAAAGCAACCTTATTTTAATGAAATACAATATAGTGAAAACCACTCCATATGCACTTACGTCCTTTTGGTAAATATTAAATAGGGTGCGGTAAGGCTACCTCGAGAACCCCGTATCGTGACGTCAAACTGGGCGTGAGATGCAAATGGCGCACTATTTGATTTTTTAATACCATTGTGTTATAAAAATAAGCGAGTTATATGAATAATTAATTTATTAATGCGCTTAGCTATTTTCTATGAGCTTAGTGAATTAATAATAAATCTAACATGCAATATGCAGGATTATAAAATAAATACATTAAGTAATTACGGATTTTAAATTGTCATCGATCCTGAAATTAATTGACGTTTTAAGAAATGTGATAAATCGATAAATATATACACTTTTTACATTATTAATTTACCGATTACATCTATATTTAAATAAGTTGTTTAAAAATGTTAATAGAATCTCGATATTACATTCATATATTTCAACCGGCATATTTGAAAAATTTCAGAATTCCAGTAAAATATAAAAATTTATTACTAGTTCTCAAATGTAAAATAATTTGCTATATTTTTCTATTAATCATATTGCTTAATAACAAGTGTACAATTCAGATATAATTCAAATGCAAACAAAATAGCAAATACAATATTTTAGCATATTTTTTTCCACATCGATTAGATCATAATTTAGATAAATAATAAATAATTATGATAGCATATTCTATTAAAAATATAAATTACAAACCCTGGAATATGAGAAAATTTATTACAAATAAAATAATTTACAATTTTACTTATGGCAACTCTGAACATATTATGATTGGCCGACAGAATAAAATCGATTTCGTCCTGTCTTTGCTATTGGTTAATAGTTTCAATCGTGCATCAATAGTGGTTAAATAAATTTTTGCTGTCAAGTTTGTTTTTTTTAATAAAACGTTTTGAAATCGGCAAACACTTTGTTATAAAGTGATTTACGAATGGCAACTAGCTACTAGTCATTTTAGTAGTTCAAAAAGTAGTTTTGTTTACATTGCGTTTTGTTTATAATTTTGCGAAATATTACGCGATAACTGTTGTGTGTTTTAAATAAATTTATATTTATTATTATAAAAACTCGTTAGTGTTACTCTCGTAATCCTGGACGATTAGGATTTTGAAGCAGTTTTATTGCGAAGAAATAAACTTTGGTTTTGTGTTTTGATTCATTGATTGAAGATTTACAATAATATTGGTATTAGGTAAGTATTAGGATTAATACATTTACTCGTCTGTTTCGTTTTAATTATAATATACTTTTACTATTAAATACTACGTATTACTTTTTATAGTTAATCACATTATTGCTGTTACTATAAGAATCTTATAAGATTGGCATGTAATTAATATACTATCTTTATTGCTACTATAAACATAAAGAAAACTACGATATTTAATTATAGAGTATTATTAACGTTGCAGGATCTATTTATAATATTTTTTTAAATTTTAAATACATTGTTTTAATTTCAATATATTCTATTTTTTTTGTATATATTTACTATTTGTTCTTATCAAACTTAAATAAAATATTCCATAAATACATACTGTAATTTTATTTTAATTATATATTATTGTAGATGCATACAGATTACTCACAATAATTATTATAATTAAAGAAAATTGATTGTGTTCTGTCAATGGAGTCAATAATTTTTACTGATCACAAAATAATTGCTTTTTGATTATATTAATTACCATAATCGTGTTTAATATATGATAATAATTAAGAATAACAACCAACATGATAATTTAGTAGTTTTTGTCTATGTTTATGAGAATATTTAAATTTTCATGTAGATGGTGTTTAGATAATATTGATTCAAATATATTCTTTAACTGCATATTATAATTAAATATGACAACATTTTATAATTAAACATATATCTTCTCTGATATATAAAAAATCTTTATTTATTGTTACTCAAAACTAATAATATTTATAATATAAGTTAATATTCTTTCCTTTTTTGTTTAAATATTCTGTTTTTTAATACTTACACTAAAAATTTCTATGATAAAACTAAGAATGTGAAAATTTCTATGAAATTAGCAACTATATTTATTTATTAATTAATTTAACCGAAATAAAAAATATATCTTTCAAGTTTAGAAATTAAAATAATAATAGAGACAATCCTCAATAAATACAAAATATTATATTAATATACACATGACATTCACAATATTAAAACAAGACTTGTTTGGATTTAATTGTTAAGTGAAATTATTATTGACGGAGGCATATGATGAGTCACTTTCACTTATGAGAGAGCCTTTGTGTTTATAGTAAATCGTTGTGGTTTGAAGACAAAGAATGTATATGTAAATTATAATTTGTTTATATAATTAGCATATTTACGGATTTATTATTAATTGTTTATTTACTAAAAGATATTTTACATCTATTTTTTTAGCTCCACACTGTATTCCGCAGGGTAGGCAGAGGGAACCTGAGAACCTAGTGTTAAGGCACTCCGTTCCCCAGTTTCCGCCGAATTGAGGCATTGCGTGCAGTGGCGGAATTCAACGCCGCGCTTTGCCTTGTTACTAAACCCAGGAATGAAAATACTAAACTTTTACATTTCCTGGAGTGGGAATCGAACCTACAACCTGTCGCGTTTACAGTCGTACGTTTGTGCCTTTGCGCCACGTCAGGCGTTAATATACACGGCGTACATCTATTGGTAGAGTATTAAGATAAAAAAAAGAAAATTAAAATATAATTATTTTAACAAAAAATATGAAATGTATCCTTAGTTTGTCAATGATAAAAAAGATAATTGATGAAAACAGTATTATTTGCAACTTGTATAAGTAATTTTTTAGCTTATTTATATTTTTTAAAAGTAAAATTATTCTCACGTTTTTTTTTCTATTTACTAAACATTAAATTTTGCAGATATATGATATTTTTAATATAATAATTTAAAAAGTATTTCATATCATTTATTAAATACTTAGTCGATCGGCAAAAATTTTGTTACTTCGGACCTATATACCGGCTTACCTTTATATTCCGACTGTCATATATACTCGTATATTGCCTTAACTTTATTTGGTTTAAAGTCGTTTTTAATCAATTACTTAAGATTGGGATCTTAAAATATATATTATATTAAAATGGTGATCGTAGAATCTTGTCGATGGATGGTCTGAAACAAAAAATCTGATAGTTTTATGTTCAGTATGAAACTAGCAACCGATCTTCCCGTCTACCTACCTGCCCTGCCCAGTAAACACGTAATTCGGGCGGAACGACTGACTGACTTCCCTGCTACATGGGTGTGTGAAGGTGCCTGTTCCGAAAATCATGTATTTTCTATTTATCAACTTTTTCACGTCTGGTGTAGATTAATAAAAAAATGTATTGAAAATTTTAAAACATATCGCATCTTTATTTAAAGTTATAGTGACCTATTCAAAAAATATAAATTTTTGAGAAACGTCAATATAGATTTAAACATTTAAGTTTTTGGAAAAGAAATGTTTTTTTTTAAATTATATTTTAATTTATATTCTGGTTTTAATCAAAGTCGATAAAAATCGATGTCTTAAGTTGTTTCGCGCCAAAAAATTTAAATCATGTTTTTTTTTTGATTAAATCCCTATAATTCTAAAGGTGTTTAGATTTTATCATAAAACATCTATACCATGATGTTTCTACGTGAACGTTATATTTAGATTTACACGTAAAATTATTCCATGATCGTGATACAACGTAACTAATAAAAGAACTCGTAAGAAAAAACTTAGTATATATTTTAAATTTTACGATTGCATTTTGATATAATATATATTTTTAGACTATGAAAAGTAAAACCCCGTTCTTAAGTAATTATTTAAAAACGACTTTAAAGCATATATTACACCAAGTAAAAGTAAGCCAATATAAGAATATTGCTACAAAGTAACGCCTGTCGTGGCGCAGAGGCAGAAGCGTGCGACAGGTTGTGGGTTCGATTTCCACTCCAGGTAATGTAAAATTTAGTCTTTTCATTTCTTGGGTTTGGTAACAAGGCGAAGCGCGGCGTTGAGTTCCGCCACTCAACACGCAAAGCCTCAATTCGGCGGAAAGTGGGGAAAGGAATTGTTGTAAGAGAATGGAGTGTCTTAACACTAGGTTCTCTGGTTCCCTCTGCCTACCCTGCTATATGCGGGTTACAGCGTGAAATTAAAAAAAAAATAAAAAAAAAGGAAAGTCAATTATTTGCCATATGACTAAATCAAATCATACTGCCTATTTCTATTTAAAAAAACGGTATTCACGGTTGCTACGGATATTATTTCTAGCTTTTTCAACGGAAACAATATATTCAACGTGAGATATATGCTCAAGCTTCATCGAGATTTATTTAGTCTCGGGCTTCCATAAAACTAATGACTCAAGGCTTTTGGAGTTTAAAATATAGTATAGTAGAGGCCATTGTGGCGCAGTGGTAATGTGTCTGAATGTAAACGCAATGGTTGTAGGTTCGATTTCCACTTCGAGAAATTACTATATTTTAAAATGATTTTTATTTCATTCTCAATTCGGCGGAAAGTGGGGAACGGAAATGTTAAAAAAGAACGGCGTGTATTAATACTAGGTTCTCAGGTTCCTTCTGCCTATCCTGCTATATGCGGGATACAGCGTGAAATTAAATTAAAATTTCCTTTAGTAAGGCAAAATATCTCGAATTCTGATGGAAGGCGGAGAAAAGAGTGTTTTGACACTAGCTTCTCTCTACTTACCGTGCTTTGCGTAATAACACTTAAAATAAAAAAAAAAACATAGTATCCATTAGTAGAAAAATTCCGTTTCTTAATCGTTAAAGTATTTAGTTATTTAGGGTTAGAATGTTAACCACAGTTTGCTCGCAGTGAAGGGATTTGGTGAAGGTTGCATGTTGCGGAACCCTCTCGTCTACTATGTACTTAGCTAATATTTTATAGCCATACATTTATATACAATTTTCGCAAAACCGTGAAATATCTGCGTCATCAACTATCTAGGTTTAAGCTCTAGTTCTTAATTAACTAGACTTAGTGTAGTTTTTAAGCGACTTCAACTTCACTTATGTGTAAACGCATAACTTTTTACTGAATGAACCAATTTTGATAATCCTTTTTTTTAATAATAGCTAGTGCTTCTGATATGGGTGAAATAAAATGTTACCTGCACGTAATAATGTAAAGATAATTTAAGAATTTAACTTGTATGGTAACGTATGGCATATTCAATAAATTCATAGAAATACAAAAGATTTTCATTTCTTAGGTTTGGTAACAAGGCTAAGCGCGGCGTTGAGTTCCGCCACTCAGTACCCAATACCTAAATTCAGCGGAAAGTGGGGAACGGAGTGTTTTAACACTAGGTTTTCAGGTGCCCTCTGCCTACTTTGCTATACGCTTGATTCTTAATCTCTCGAGCTTCTCTGTTTTGCTATGCGAATGCATAAAGCTGCAAAAAAAAATGTACATGATATGACCGCAGAGACGTTAATTTGTATTTAATGAGCGGTAAATTAGTACAAACACTAATTAGATTTTAGGCCACTGTGGATCAGTGGGACAGCGTCTGACAGTAGCCGTAATTGGTTGTAGATTTGATTCCCACTAGGGGAAATGATTATGTTTAAATTATTTTCATATCTTCGCTCTGGTAAGGCATATCGCGGTGTTGCATTCCGCCATTTAACTCGCAATGTCTCGATTCCACGGAGTGTCTCGTCACTAGGTTCTCTCTGACTACCCTGGCTTTTTATTTAACAACAGTAATTGACGTAGCTGAGTACGACTGATACTCCCTAATCTATATAATAAGATGATGCTAGATGTTGCGTGATCATAATACGATGTTATTGTTTGTAAATTGATAACTCCAATACGGTCTTACAAGATAAAGTGATATTCTGGATTATTCGTTTAAACATGTCCGTTGTACGTATTGTTTATATTTACGCAGAATTTTTTAATTTAATTTTGATCTATATCAGATGTTTGCGTGTTATGTATTACTTATTTTCTCTGTTTTATATACCTATAAAAACTTTGGTAAATATGTCGAACCAGGGCTGTAGCTCAAAAGTGGTGCAAATTTTTTTTCTGACGGTTTTTATCATTAACAGATATTGCCCCATATGATATTTTGATGGGACAAAAACACATATTTATCAAAATGTTCTTAAGTAAGTTTTGAAATCCCGAGTAATTCAATTTCAAATTGTAAAATTAATGTTTTTGACGACGACATCGACGTTTTGGATGTAATAATATTATAATATTTAATAAATATATTTAAAATCCTTGAAATCGCCATAGTAATGGATCTTATTCAAAGATTATTTACTTCCGGTTCCGGTTACACAAAATTAGACATTAGCTTCTTATATTCAACACGCAAAGATTCTCAAAATTGCCGGAAATTACTACACTTTGCATTTGATTTGGGAAAGTTAGATAATACAATATTAAAAAAATAGGCACAGTGAGATAGTATCGTAATGAACTGTAGTATTGAATAGTAATATTTAATTAGACTCCAACTAGACTACCCTTCATGGGAAATAGCTTGCTGCTTTTTTAATATAAAAGATTTTGAAGGTCGAACCCGTGGTGAAGCGTCCTCGGCTTACCTTTTGTAAATTACAATAAATTAGTGGCGGATTTACTAGCAGGTTAGGGACACAAAAAAAAAGCCAAGCCGAAAAAGTTTGGGCTGATTGGAAAACAAGAAGTTTAACGAAAACTTAACATCCTATACCGTCGCCCAGATCGAACCTATATACGGCTTACCTCTATGTACCTCGAACCTACAACTTCGGGCTTAGCAATCATATGCACTAGCCACAACCAACAGGCCAGTATGTATCTTTATTACAGTAAATAGCGTATTCTCGCGTGTTTATATAATAGTAGGTTAATATCGAACAAAATGAATGCTCACTTCCGCCTTTATTATCGTAATTTATGGGTACTTAAGTAAACCATTTGACCTAGACGCCTGTTTTAGTTCTGTATAACATGTCAGTTAAATTTGAAGAAATCGTGGCGCAGTGGAAGTGTCTTACTGTAAACGCAATTGGTTGTGGGTTCGATTCCTAGTCAGAGGAATGATTATTTAAATTATTTTCATTTCTTCACTCTGGTAAGACTAAGGGCGATATTCAGTTTCGCTATTTTACAGGCAATGTCTCGAAATCGGTGAACGGAGTGTTTTGACACTAGGTTCTCTCTGATTAGCTAACAGGCATAAAGTAGGTTCACCCTTTACCCAAATAGCAAATTTGGGTAAAGGGTGAACCTACTTTATGCCTGTTAAATAACGCTATCGGAACCACTACATTTTGGAGAAAGGATGGATGGGAATAGGGAAAAATCTGGCCTACACGTCATCGAACCGTAACACATCATTAGATATTTGGCTGTTCGTCTTTGACATGATAGTGGTCGCGAGCCAGTCGGAGGACGCTCCTTCTACCACCAAACTACTGGGAAACCCGTCTCTTACAGAATGCTACCCAGTGGCGGAGGGGCATTATATTCTAACCCCGTCCCCTCACAGGGGAATTTTATCTTGATACGAAATCACCATTTCAAAACTAAAAGGAACTATCTTTGTTTTATATTTTAAGTCACTCTGTTCTAGGAATTGAATATATATTTGGTAAATATAAATCGCAGTAACTTTAAAAGTCATATACTACATACATAAGTTAATATAAAAATTATTTAAATATTCATATGTTTTTTGATTAATGCATATATGCTTTTTGCGAATTATCTAATTCGCATTTACATTTTCCATGTTTTGCATCTGCAGAACATGGAAAATGTAAGTAAATTGTACATTAATAGAACACTTAAAAATAAATTGTTGAATTTTAAAAGTTAATTACTGTGGAATAGAATTAATATAAACTTATTAAAGTATATATTTACTTTGTACATTTGGATTTCTATAAATATGGTTATGTTATGTATATGAAGTTTGTTTATATTTAAGACTCGTCTGACGTAAATGCAATTGGTGTTGGGTTCGATTTCCACTCAGGGACATTGATTATATATATAAATTATTCTCATTTTTCCTCTCTGGTAAGACAAAGTACGGCGTTGATTTCCGTTACTTAACACGTAATGACACGAATGTGGGCGGAAAGGCTGGGCAGGGTAGTCAGTGTGTGAGTGAATAAAAATATTACTTTACTAAGCATATTTTTTAAGTTTTGATTTCTACTAAATTGTGTTATTGTGGCTCACTAGGAATACTGCTAGTACACGCCATATTTATGAATCTTATTGAAAGTTTAACTTCCGGTTCCGGTTGCTCAAAATTAGGCATTAAGTTCTAATATTCAACACGCAAAGTTTTCCAAAATTGACGGAAATGACTACACTGTGCACGAGATGTGTGAAATTTGAAAATAGAGGCCATTAGTAGAGTTCAATTCTATCTTGGGGGCATTGATTATATTTCAATTATTTTCATTGTCTCAGTTGTGGCAAGATAAAGCGCGGCGTTGTATCACACCACTCAACACACAGTGGCTCGAGTGGAAATCTGAGCGTAGGTCAGGGGCAAAAACCAGAGAGAGAGTCTTGACACTAGGTTCACCTAACACTCCTATGCGGAATAAAGCATGAGCTACAAAAAAAAAACAGCAAAACCGGCATTTAAGTACTTAAATGAATGAATTGGTCTTACTTTCCAAGCGTTAATGTATTCGACATAAAGGGTCGTATTACGAAACTGTGCCGCGTGTGATTTGAACTAATTTATTTCACATTAACCTTGATACGATGGTAATGAAACCGTTTATGTATCTTGACCGAGAGAATTTGACCGCGTGGTTAAATGACCCCAAAGGGAAAGTTATTTAGTATGTTTTCTATATAAAAATTATAAAATTATAAACGCCTGTCGTGGCACAGAAGCACAAGTGTGCGACTGTAAACGCGATAGGCTGTGGATTCGATTCCCACTCCAGGAAATGTAAGTTTTGAATTTTCATTTCCTGGGTTTGGTAACAAGGCAAAGGAAAAGAAAGCACGCATTGGCTCTATTTGGCGGAAAGTGAGGAACGGAGTGTCTTAATACTAGGTTCTCTGGTTCCCTTTGCCTACCCTGCTATGTGCGGGGTACAGCGTGATACTAAAAAAAAGATTGAGTTCCGTCATTTAACACGCCATGTTTTGAATTCGGGCGCAGAGCGGCGCAAGGAGTATATTGACGCTAGGTTCTTTCTGAAAACAATTCTGGATAGATTGTGAGGCTGCATGCTTTATAATAGTTTTTATAGTTTACGCTTCATCCTATAAAGCAGGGTGCTCACAGAGACCGTAGAGACGAACGGCAATCCGTTCTCCACTTTTCACTCGAAATCGTCACGTTGCGTGTTTAGTATCTATATTAGTGATAATTAACGCCTAGCTCTGTCTTGCCAGAGTAGGAAAATATAAATAATTTAAATATAATCTTTTCTTCAAGTGTATATCGAATAACCAATTGCATTTACAATCACACACTATCCCACTGACTTGTTGGTTAAAGACAAAATGTTTTTATCATTTCTTCTTATCAGTTCAATATCTGAAAGGCGAAATTATTTTATGCCAACGCACCATATATAAATCATTTAGTTCCGGATTTCCTGAAACATTGCAATAAGTTATCGATGAATATAAATATTTTAAGTTAAAACTGTTTTCATTTCCTCTAACCTTGACTTTTTAAAAGATTTATAGAAAACCAGCTGTCGTTCGCAATTTCGTTGACGTAGACTTTCTAGCTAATTCTACTTCGTACCTTTTGTGGTTATGACTGTTAAACGTAAAATTCTTTTTTATTAACAAACCCACAGGAATTGAGAGGTAATCCTTTTTTAGTGCTACCCTACGCTTTCTAAGAAACATACATGCCAAATTTCAGGTTTCTACCGCCAGTAATTTGAGCTATATGTTGTCTGTCAATTAGTCAATTCATAACGGAAGAGTTTTATATATAGGCGTGAATAGATTGAAAAATTGGCTTGAATATACATTTTCTAAAATATAATCTAATAGACATGGAAAGCTTTATTTATGGAGAGATTTATGAGTATCTAAATCAATAATTAAAATTTTAACAAAAGAATCAAAGGAAATGCACTAAATAGTAACGTTATGACAAATAACATAATAACAAAATATAAAAAAAGTACAATTGATAATAAAAAATAAAAGGATGAGGCTTCATTTTGAAGTAGGTGTAATGAAATTTGGCCAAAAAAAATAATTAATATATTGTAAAAATTGAATTTATGCATAAAAATTTAACTTAAAAAGCTCATAAAAGTTATTGACACCCGGTACGGATATATTACAGCTATACATATACTAAGTGTTAATAGTAAATTCCTGTTTAATCGGAAAGTAATACAAGTAACAATTATACAACAAGGTCGAGGTAATGACTTATAACTACTAGTTACTTTCTACTTGCAGCGTCATGGTGATTGCTCCCGGTTGCCACTTTTTTAGTAGGTCTACGGTATTTTTACTTCTTTTTAAATTATGCTGTTTTTTAAGACACTCCGTTCTCTTAAGATTTCCATTTCCCACTTACGGAGTGTGTTAACACTAGGTTCTCAGGTTCCCTTTGCCTATCCTGGTATGTGCGGGATACAGCGTGATGTTTTTTTTATTGTTGTTATATTTACGTTTTAAAAGTTTTATGCTTTTTCCATATAGCAGGGTTGTCAGTGAGAACTAAGTGTCAAGACACTCCCATCCGAAAAAAAAAATGCAATGTCTGGAGACATAGCAACTTTTCCTTGAATAGTGAAACTTTGTCTTACTTGTTGAGTGAAGTCATAAGTAATTTAAGATTTTTAGGTTAGGTTAGATGCTCGGGTCTAAAAAAATTTTTTATATATAAGCATTAGGTACAATATTATTTTTTATATTTAATCTTTCCGCAGCTGTTATGCGCCGTTGAGTTCCGCTTAATATCGAATGCTTCGAATTAGATGGAAAATGGAGAAAAGAGGGCCTTCAGATAATTTTATCTTCCTTAAAAAAAACACTTTTTTGCAAGATAGGCACAGATAATCTAATGTCAGTGACGTTTTTCATTGTTTTTATTCGAAAGTTGGTTACCCTCTGAAGTATTTGTAAAGTAACCCACTAACCGTACTTATATTTGCACGTTTATCTTTGAGAGTACAAATATTGTCGACGCGCAATGCATTCTGCACTTGAAAATCGTGAGACCACACACGATTTTCTATTTGTTTGTTTTCTGTAAATTTATCAAGTTTTCTGTCTTGACGTTTTGTGGGAAAACGGAAGTACCCAATGATATGTCATTTTGCGTGTATTTTAGAGCCTGTTTCGTGGCGGAACTTAACGCCACATTTTGTCTAACTAAATCAGCGATATATCATAAGCGTTGCATTAAAAATACATATAATAATTATGTTGCTTAGGTAACGCGTATTTTACACGTCTACGGTTATACGTCTAGTTGTACGCGGTAAAAATATGGCAAGAGGTATAATAGCGAAATCTCTCTATAATCTATTAAAAGATCTCGGCTTTTCTAGAACTAGTATCATTTCATTTTTAGCACATATTTCGAAGACGGCATTTGTTGGACCATTTCAAAATTGGTTAGGTAGAGAGAGTGCGCGGACAGTGGAGGTGAACGTTAATGCGCATTTTAAAGGGGCTCTTAAAGCTACACTTGGGTTGTAAGTCCAGGACACTTTTCAAACTCAGAGGAGCCGGTGCCCATTGCGTTGTAGAGAGCGCTCTACAACGCAATGGGCACCGGCACGGTGAATCCATGGATTTCATGGACTTTTAAGGAGTTTTTTCTTTCTACAAAGAAGCAGAAGAAGCAGTATTATGAATAAGTATATATTTTTTTCTTCTAGAATTCGAACCCACAACAACCACAGATTCATAAAAGCATACCAACTGAGACAATGACATTAATATCGTCGAGTTAAAGAGCGAAATAAACGATTTTAATTTAATATTATTTTTCTTATCTTATGAATTCATTCATGTTTTCCATAATTTTAAGATCTAAATAACTTAATTGCAGTAGCACTTATTTTAGGTAAATAATTAAATGCAGATAGAATAATTTAGATTTTAACAAAAAAGAGACCGACAAATAAAGTTCACTATAAAGTAAAAAAATTACAAATAATTGTAGTCACGATTGGTTATGGATTCGATTCTCTTTCAAGGAATATTAATAAGGAATATTTATTTATATTTCTTTTCAAGTGCTGTGTTGTGTTCCGTCACACTCAACCCGCAGTGTCTCTATTTCGGGCATAAAATAAAAATCGGAGTGTCTTGACATTAGGGTCTCTCTGTCTACCCTGCTACGCGGGATAAAGCTTGAGATTTCCCGAAATTATTAAGGAAATGTTCAGTTCATTTCTTTAATTATGGCGCTACGAACGTGCCGGTTGAGCACAAATCACTTCGCCAATGTCATGTCATATATGGATAACACACGAAGGAGGCTTTATCGGTAAAAAGGGGTTAATTTACACTATGTGAAATTGCATGTTTAAAAAGATCTAGTAACACTACAGCGACCTTCACCTATAACATACATACATAGCTTCACGCTGTATCTCGCATATAGCAGGGTAGGCAGAGGAAACCTAGTGTTAAGACACTCCATTCCCCACTTTCCGCCGAATTGAGGCATTGCGTTTTGAGTGGCGGAACTCAACGCTGCGCTTTGCCTTGCTGTCAAACCCGAACCGAAAGTGGGGAACGGAGTGTCTTAACACTAGGTTCCCTCTGCTTATTGCCTGCCTTGCTTCTGCCTGCTATATGCGGGATACAATGTACAGATATGTTCGGAAATGGGAAAAAACGATATTGCCCAATTTGTCGTCCAGGCAAACGTAGTTACAGGCAAAAACTAGTTCCCTATATACTGAAACACCTACTTAGTCCTTTATTTATGGATGTATCTGCTTTTGTACATTATTACAAATGTTTGAAAGTTCTGCTTACTCGTTTTGCAATTGTTGCACTTGCTAAACTTAGCTAACGTCAAGTGTAAATAATGCACGCATGATTTATTATTTGCTTTGAGTTTTGAATTACACTTATGTGAAATAAATAAACATACTGTCATGCTATTTATGTACTATTAGCTATTGACGAGTAAAGTGCACGTTTCCTTGGCAACGTGTATAAGTCTAAGTTATGTAAACATATTCTTAAAAATCATTCTGAATATTTATAAAAATAGTACCACAAACATATTATTCCGAAACGCCGAGGCTCGTAAACAATTGTTGCGTCGTTTTAATATAAATTTAATGGATGTCGGCATAATGTTATGTTTACTCTCCAAACTTTATTCTGATGATGGGGCTGACATTTTTGTATCTATAGTACTTAAAAAGCCCCTAAATAAAAATAGATTAAAAAAAAAAACATATTATAATTATAACTTACTGTGACTACGCCCTTAAGCTACATCTACTACAACTTGTTCATTAATCTGAATTATCCCAACACATTGTTATTAATTATCCTGAATACACTTATATGAATGTTACTAAAAATATAATTTATAATCTCTCATTGTAACTACAACTTTATACTCAATGAACATGTCCTACCCACTAGAAATTAATATTTTATAATGTACCTATACTTAAGTTAAGGTTTCTCATGTAAGTGACGGTGTTATCTGTTTTTTTTTGAGAAATAAATATCTTTAAACACAACGAGTATGTCACTTTATTGTAAAGTGTAAGACGTGGGTACCATATGTAAATAATATTTATTTTTAATTATATTATTATAGATAATCTAGTTTTTCTGCACTTCCTCTCCATGTACACTATATGTATGCCAATTTTCGTACACCTCCGTCATAGTTTTCAGTTTTCATAAAAGGAGATCTGAAAATTTTGGGTTACATATTAATATAAAGATGTATGAGGATGCAGTCTAACACAAGATTCGCCCTGTCGAATAAGCGGTGTCTCTCGCTATCCCTGATATATGTACCTGTATCATTTAGCAAGGATATCAGGGTCATGCTATGAAATTAGCATTTAGTACAAGCTGTTTCTGTGGACTGTTAAACGTAAATCTCTTTTTTCCCTTTATCATAGGAATGTCAAGATATCTTGTTCTAGTACTCTTCTATATTCCTAGAAGAGTTCATATGTCATTTCGTTCATAGTTTCAGCTATCTATGCGTAGTAGTTTCGCTTGTACGTTGCCTACCAGCCATTAAGTAACGTGAGTATTTTATTTATGTAAAGTACATATGATAGATGTCGAAATAATTTTGCTTACTTTGTCCAATTTTGAGAATCAATAAATACCGACTCAAATGTTAGAATGAAATTTTTACTGTTTTTTTTAATTTTTTATATATTAATATTACATATATTCATGTTCGATATGATGCTAATATAGTCACGATTACATTACATGGAATATTTTAGCGGGTATTAACCGATCGAATTTCACACCTCTGATTTGGTAATTACTTGCTAAAATTATGAAGCAAGTAAACATTACGGTGACTATGAATGAATATATAAATGATAATAAGTTGTTTTTTAATACTTTACTCCTACCAATGACCGTGGTAGTCCGTACCTTCTTTTTTTTCTGGATTATCATTTTTTTTCTTCTGTGACTTAATTAGGCTGAACAATAAACTGTTTGTGATTTTTTGAATGGTTCTGTTTATCATTATTTCTATAGATACAGCTTAAAAGAATGTTACTAGAATTAGTAAGAATTAGTATTTCTATAAAAACTCACTGCAAATATTAAATCTGTAACTTTTTTACCGTACTCGCGTGACCATAGTTTATTTATTTATTTATTTATTTAGGAAGCCAACGCTGTATACAAT
>JAKGSA010000653.1:314861-352566 GCA_033558755.1 Philaethria dido
TTTAAATATGTGTTTTATAAACACTGTGGATACGTTGACTAGAGGGATAATCAGAGAGAACGAAGCGCCAAACGCTACGGTCCCTGCATACTTCTTTCGCCCTCGTCCACAGTCATTAACCTCTTCATATATATCCTCCGTTGCTCCTCACGCTTGCGTGACCTTCCTCAAGTATCATCGACACTGTTCTCGAAGGTCAACCGAGGTTTTTTCTCTTACCGTTCACTATTGCAATATGTATGTTTTTTTCTATTCTTTCATAATCCATCCTCTTAAAGTGTCCAAATCACCTGAAATCATTATTACATGTCATTTTTTTCGGTACTTTAACTACTTAGCCTTGGAAATAAGATCTAAGTAAATAAAATACATACATATATAGCTTCACGCTGTATCCTGCATATAGAAGGGAAGGCAGAGAGAATCTAGTGTTAAGACACTCTGTTCCCTACGTTCCGCCGAATTGAGACATTGCGTGCTGATTGTAGAATGAATAAAATCATAGAAATCAAAAAAATCTTTGAACTTAGTGTTAAGACATTCGTTTTCCGCTTGCGACCTATTTTAGAGCTGTTATTTGATTGCCTTTACATACAACAGCTACAAGCTGTATCCCGCACATAACAGGGAAGACAGAGGGAACCCGAGAACCTAGTGTTAAAACACTCCGTTGTATTAAGATTACCGTTTCCCACTTTCCATCGCATTGAGGCATTACGTGCTGAGTGGCGGAACTTAACGCCGCGCTTTGCCTTATATATGTTAATATCAGAAAATATACTATTTTTAAATTCAAACATGACATTTTAATTTGTAGGTAACTTATTTCGTCACGAATTACAAAACTGTAGACTTTAGGGCTTGCGTCTAATCTGGGTTAGACTTCCGTTGCAGGAGTGCTTAAGGCCATTTAGGCTAGACACGTGCCTCTCTCTTGCTAGTTTAAAATATCAAGTTTTTACTAAAAAAATACTGAGTAATAACCGCACTCAGAAATGACAATTAACGTCCTAACTCTTTCTAATTTTGTCCAAATATGACTTAATCTATATATAAATACGTGATGCAAAAACTTTCTACCACTTTTAACGAAAATTACACGGACGGAGAAGAAATTAGGAACTTTTATAGTTTATATAAAGAAGTGCAGAATGCTAATATTTTTTTAAAAATAATGCATAAAATATAATAATAAAATATAATAAAATAATAAAATATATGTTACACACACTACCACGCGTTTGACATCCATGTTTATATAAACATTGGTAAAGACAAAGCGTTATTAACGCATCATCGGGGACACTAGTATCTAAGAGAGTAATAGTTAAGAGACGTGAATAAGTTGATTATTTAAAAATTCATACATTTCAGAGCAACTATTTTTAATTTAAAGTTTTATCCATAAATTATGTTTTAAGTTATTTAAATATATTTTTTTACCTGAATGTTTTAGTTTTACTTGATTTTTTTTCAAACTCCACGATTTTTGCTTCATAACTATGAAGGTAAAGAGAACTTAGTGTCAAGACTCTCTGTTTTCGTTATGGCCTCTACAAAATACTTAAATCACCATAACCTTTTATTAGAACTTATTTAGTAATTGCGTTCGTCTTTTGTTTAAATATCACTGGTATTCTTGTATAAAGGACGAGTCAGCGCAGTAATTACGGCTATTTCAGACGGACTCGTTATTTCTAAAGGTATTGCGACAGGGTTCTTAGGAATGGCTTTGTTTGTAACTGTAAGCATCTTGTTAAAGTTATTGCTTGAGTAGATATATAATATAGTGTATTATTTAGTGGCGAACGGGAATGTTAGTAGAACGGAGTGTCTTAACACTAGGTTCTTAGGTTCTTCTGTTGACTATATGCGAGATACAGAGGTCAATAAAAAAAATGGTTTTGATAATATCTTTGACGCTTGACGCCTTTATAGCGAAGTTGAGATGTATTTTGTTGGACGCAATGGTTGTAGGTACAATTTCTAGTCAGGGAAATCCTACATCTGTACATATTCATTCTTCTCTTTTAGCTTCGCGATTTATCCCGCATAGTATCATAGACATCGGTAGAAAAACAAGACATTCTGTTGTCCATTTTCTGCCCCGCTTCGAAAATTTTGAGTGGCGTAATTCGACACTTTGTATTGTCACAGCGGAGAAATAAAATAATTGTATTCTAAAATTCCACCGGGTGGGAATCGAATCCACAACAAATTGCCTTTAGTAGTCAGACGCTGTCTCATTATACGATGTACCTCTGACACGTACGTACTTTAAATGCTTGTCTTTATTGTCTTGAAATTAATATATATTACAAAAAAATATCATTATTTGAATATTTGCTTATTATGAATGGATTGATTACAATAATCTTCACTTCCTTAAATTTACTTTAAATTAGTAATTTATATTTATCTATTTACTATATCTATCATATATCTATACTTAGTCAATGTCATGGATATGATTGTACGAGGAAGACGAAACCGCAATGTTGTCTATTCATGCTATGGTAATTTATCATAGTATGTGTTTATTTTTTAATTATCAATGCTAACTAATCAAAGTTAAAGTCAAATAATTTTATTCATAGGATGAAGTTCCATAGAAGTGAGAAAAGTCGTGGCGTAGAGGCACAAGCGTGCGATTGTAAATGCGATTGTGGGTTCGATTCCTACTTCAGGGAATGAAAATATTGAATATTCATGATTATAATAAGGAATATTGAATATTTTCATTTCCTCGCTCTGATAACAAGGCAAAGAGCGACGTTGAGATCCGTCACTCAGTACGCAACGACTCAATTCGGCGGAAAGTGGGGAACGGAATTCTTAAGAGAACAGAGTGTCTTAACCTAGGTTCTCAGGGCCGATATGTCGTCCCTGCCATGTGCAGATTACAGGTGAAGTAAAAATTACGTGGTTAATTTTTTTGAATGATCATATTATATCATAAGATATTCCCTATATCATAAGATATAATATGATACGTGATGGTAAAACTTTGGATCCTTTTTTTATTAAAACCATGTGGACGGATATAGCATATGGTACATAAAGAATTGCATAAAAGCAATATTTTTTAAAATATTTTGTTTAGCTTCATATTTTATTCCACACATAGCAGGGTATACAGAGGGAACTAGAGAACCTAGTGTTAAGACACCCTGTTCTCCTTTAACATTTCCGTTCCCCACTTTCCTTTAAATTGATTATAATATTTTTGAAAATATTTTTTTACATACACATTGTTACGTAAACGTTTTTTACGTCAGTTGTCTGTATTTCTGATTGTGGCTTTCTTAGGTATATGCAGACATGAATGTGGTTTTATCTAATACATATTTTCAGTAGAGATGAGCTATTTCATTATGTACCTAGACTTAGTGGTAATAATGGCCTGTATATACATATAATTAGTTATCTTTTAATTTCGTCATAGGTTTGGTTAATATTGCTAAGCTAGAAATTCTATTTTATATATTATTTAGGTTATGTGATCAATTCTAGTAGAATTTTGTACATTGTTCACTAATAATCTCAAAAAGATTAAGAAAATATAAGCCAATGCTATTGTTTTAGAAGTGAATGTTTGAAGACTTTTTGAAATTTTCATAACTTATAATAATCATTATATTGAAATCTTACCTACATAGGTAGCAAAATTTTAAAGAAGTCTTGAGTATACTTGGGTCGGAAATTCCAGACACTGCTCCTAGTTCCTCGCCCTGTAACACCTCCCTCCCTCTACATTCTGACATCCGCACGAGAAATCCATGGAATGTTAAGCATTTTCGTCTCATTTATATTGTAAGCTAGTGCCAGTCAGTAGGAATAATTTGAAATATCTTAACTAGAAATTATCTATATTATTCTCAGTTCTATTTCCGATGTTTAGCGGATTTATTATAAAAACACTTCAGTTACAGATTAGAACCTACTACCAATCAAATCACACAATAAGGATAATGGATGCTGGATGCTTCACACTTTACCCCCCGTAGCGTTTGGCGCTCCGTTCTTTCTGACTACCCCGCTAGGGATAAAGCGTGAAGTTAGGTTAGGTTAGGTTACTTTACCCCACGTACCAAGATAGACAGAGAGAACCAAGTCAACACACTCCGTTCTCCTCTTTCCGTCCAAATTCGAGATATTGTGTTTTAGGGAACTCAATGCCCCAATTTATGTTGCCAGTAGGGCAAGAACGATAGCTTGCGACAAGGTATTCCTATCGTTATCGAAACAATTTGTATGGAAATTAAAAAGCGCCCCTACCGTGCGTAAGAGGAACTAAAGTTTTCCCATACAAAGTGCTTTCGAGAACGATACGATTACATTGTCGCGCGATTTCGTGCTTTCCCTACAGAGCTGGGAAATGAACATAACTTAAATATAATCATCGCCCGATTGAGAATCGAATTCAGAATCTCTCGCATTTACCAACGCTGTACCAATGCGCCACGACGGCCTAATATATTTGTGTACATGTAACATTGCTACATATGTAACACTATATCAAATAAGTACTTACCTATCGATTTCCACAGTAATATGAAGATATTACTCAAATTCGCTGCGAATCTTTCGAAATTGTTTGCAATTCGGCCTAGTTATCTTTCTCCGTGTGGATTTAAGATTAGCTAATGTTAACATCCAAACCATATGTTACTTTTCCAATTGTTCAACAAATAAATATTTCCTTGGTATTTATATATTGGCAACCCCTACTAATATTATAAATGTGAATGTAAGTTTGTTTGTTACTCTTTCACACCAAAACTATCCCACCGATTCTCATGAATCTTCATTCAGAGGTATTTGAAAAAGGACATGGGATGTTTTTTATTAAAAAACTATATTTTGGCAGAAATGATTCTTTGACAAAAATGAAAATGTACCTACTACTAAGCCTTCAAATGAATGCATATACGCGCTATACATTATAGTACGTAGTATGGACTCACATACAACATGAGCGAAGCTGCGGATAATCGCATTCAGATTTGAAGTATATCAATTATCGTTTGATCCGTATAGTATCTAAACACAAAAGTTACTTTTCCTCTTTCAGTAATATTTTCGGGATATCTTGTTAATGTCCCTTACCTTCCAACCTTTACCTTTTGCCAAGGAATTGACAAACGAAATTTCATGCTTACATGCCCAGTAGTTTTTGGCTGTGCGCTTTCTGTCAAATAATTAGGGGATCGAAAGAATTTTCTATAGATTTAAGTGTTTTTCAGTAACAATAAATTGCGACTTTGTGTTTGTCAATGTCTTTAAGTGGGCGAAATATGGAAAATTTATAAGTTTTTTGAATATCAGTAACGAAAAACTTTATAAGTAACGAAAAACGTTATTAAAAACATATAAAACTTTGGACGCAGCGGGACTCGAATCCGCGCCTATGGCAAACCGTACAAGCGCTTTGACGCAACGTCATGCGCTCTTATCAAGCCACATCGAAATTATTATACGATTATTACAATTTATTTTTTTATGGTTTCTCAACATGTTTTTCGTTTCCGAAGTGTGTGATTAACACATCAAAAATATATATAAGTTTTTCATATTTTGTACATTTCATGATGCATTCATTATATTAAGGAAGATTGCAGATTGTAGTCAGTCTTATCATTACTACTGAGTAAATGTATTTATAACTTTTTTGCTCTTAAAAAGTTACAAAACTAAATGATTATTTTTAAAATAATCTCAAAAAACAAAAAAAACATCATATAAAACATTAACATTACTTGAAATAAAGTTATTTAATTTTTTGTTACATAATTATTTTAACTTATTTAAATATTTTTTGTTACAGAACGAGTCAATGACAAGAGCATGTAAGTATGTTTATTTTACATAAAATAAGAAATAATTAGAGGTTATCGTGGCGCAGTGATAGCGTCTGTCTGTAAACACGATTGGTTGTGGATTCGATTCCCACTTGGCGGAATTTAAATTATCTCCATTGTTCCGCTCTGGCTAGACTAAGCGGCCACATAAAACGTATTGTTTTTTTATTAATCAAAGGCGGCAAACGAACAGAGGTCTACCTGATGGTAAGTTGTTACCTTCGCCCATATACATTTACAACACCAAATGATTGTAAACGCGTTGTCGGCCTAGAGGGTACAGATGGAAGGGGTAGAAGACAATGTAGTGGCCACAACCACCACATTCTGGGGAAAGGATGGGTGGGTGTAGAAAAAACCTGGCTTACATGTCATCGAACCGGAACACATCAATTGATACTAGGTTCTCACTGACTACCCGGCTATGCAGGCAAAAGCGTGAAGCTGTATATGTATGTAAGTAATTTTTATCTAAATGATAATCAAAAATTAACCAAAAAAGCTTCCTTAAAAGGCATTGTAATTAAAATGTACCGAGTATTTTAATTGTTTCGGTGTAGTAAAAGAGTTAGCTAATACTTGTTATTGTGAGTGTCAATTGACGCTATTGCCTCATAAAGCAATCTATGAAATGGGCGCAATGATCTAAGTTGAAAAATAGTTAAGTTATAGAAGCCGCGGCGTTGAGTTTCGCCACTTAACGCGCAATATATGTATGATAAATTCGGGCGATTGATACTATTTTTTCTGTATTTCCCCGTTACAAGGAATAAAGCGTGAAGCTGTAATAACAGTGGGAAAACGTCTATATAATGCGATTTTTATCGGTTTACCTTTTGTAAATTATAATAAATTAGTGACGAATTTCCCAGCATGCTGTACTCAGCATTAAACCTACTGGTTTAAGTGATAATTTGCGAGTTTAGGAACGCCAAAAAACAAGATCGACAAAAACTGAACTGACAATTTGCGAAATTAGGAACTGAAAGAAAACAACATTGACAAAAGTCGCCATAGTAATATTTTCGTGTAAGTCAGACCTATAGTGGTATATACCAGCTTACCTATATATAATATATGCTCGCTCACCTACATTAAATATCACCCTTCGCCATGGGTAGAAATATTAATATAATATTTTTATTTCCTGGAGTAGGATCGAACCCACAACCTGTTGCGTTTACAGCATCACGACAGGCATCATGTATAATATTATACTTACTTCAAAACATTAAGGAATACAACTCCATTTTCTAATTACATAAATCACTAAGAACATTACTGACACTCGGTTATATGTAAGTTTTTTGCTTTATGTTATATTCTATACACCAAGTTACGTATGTTGAAGTTTGTAATACAAATTACGATAATGTAGGTCAGTTATAAAACACATTTGAGCTTATTAGTTGAGCATCCGTTTATATTAACATTTTTACCTTTAAACGGCTTCACGTTTTTCCTCGCATAGGAGAGTCAGAGAGACAGAAAGAATATAGTGTCAAGTTCTCTAGGTACTATCTAACTTTGAGACATTGTCTATTTAGTGACGAAATTCTACGTGGAACCCACGAAGTCTCCAAGTGGGAATCGAACCCACAAAATTTTGCCTTGCATTGGTCGTTATGTTCTTCTACCTCGTTCAGCCTCAGCTTATCGTAGATGTAATCAGAGCCCAATGAAAGCAGTTACTTGATTTCACCAGCGGCTAGGTGGACAGCCGGGTCTTTTTTCTTTTGCCTTGCCTTTGCTTTTCAGTTTCTCTTTCAGACTCAGTTTACAACAATTCTATCGTAACATGCTGTTGATAATCAATTTTTTATATTAGAGACTATTGAGACTTATTGTTACTGTTGGCAATCCATGGTATGTGAAGCAAATCCACATCTACAAAGCATTTAATTACAACTTTTTTTATTACGTGTACTTAAAATTGGGCTTTTAAGACTCATGAAGATCTTAATGTGTCTAAGAGAGTCCAATTTTTGCTCGCTAAATAAAAAAGTGCGTTCTAATATAATAGTAAGAGGAATGAAGTAAATGACGATTGCTAACATGATGATGGTCATACAGCGTACAGTATTTGTTCATATACGAGAACATTGCAAAGTGTATGAATGCTTGCATTTGTCACGGATTTGCATAAATCGTACACGGTAATTTTCTTTTGAAGTAGACTGTGTACACTTTGTGGTGTAGTAAGGTTGTTTTAAATTGTAAGCAAAGGTTGTAGGTTCAAATAATGATGTATCTCTAATCTATAAGTATATATAATCACTTGCGTTCTAGTATGATTGGCAGACAACGTACTGGAAAAATTACTGGCCATAGTTAAATTCCTTCTTAATCCTCCTCGCTGAAGCTCCTTGGAGAGGAAAATACTAAGGGAGAATTTTTGTAAATTCATGCGAAAGCAGGAAAGAGCTTGATTTTCGATTTTGTAATCCACGCAAACTAAGTTGCGGAAGCTACAGCTTTATGACAACATCTATATAGGTTTTGAACGCCTAATTCTTTTACCTTGAACTCTGTCGTGGCGCAGAGGCACAAGCATGCGACTGCAAACGCGACAGGTTATCAGATTCGATTCCCATCAAGCTCGATTCCTACTCCAGGAAATGTAAAAAGTTTAGTATTTTCATTTTCTGGGTTTGGTAACAAGGCAAAGCGTAGCGTTGAGTTGCGCCAGTTAGCATGCAATGCCTCAATTCGGCGGAAAGTGGGGAACGGAGTGTCTTAACACCAAGTTCTCAGGTTCCCTCTGCCTACCCTGCTATGTGCGGGATACAGCGTGAAGCTAAAAAAAAAATTCTCATACAACAAAGCACGGCGTTGAGTATCGCTACGTCTCGATTTACGATAGCAAATGAAGGGTGGAGTGTCTCTATACTACGTTCTCTCTTCCTATCCTGCTATGCGGGAAGAAATGAAAAGCTGATTAAAAATATTCATCGAGTAGAAACTGTAAAAACATTTATCGCTCAACTGCCCACTGTTAAACACTTCTGAACTATGCGTCAATGGCATCTAATTATATATTATTTTGTAAATTTTACCGCACAATTAACATTTGAGTCATTTACAAGATAAAATATGAATTAATATACTGATTCAGCGCGTATTTTTAGAAATTACTTTGTTGTGTATTTAATTTACAGTTAAATATATAATTATATATTTGTATATATGTATATAATGAATTATTTTGATAAAAATATACGTTAAGTCTCAATCTTACCAAAATTTTGTTGATTTTTTCCATTTTCATCATTTTTTTTGTTGTTATTAATCTAGGACTATATCATTTTATTCTCTCACTTCTAATATGTAGTAAAACAATAGCAGACATAACTTAGTGTCAAGACACTCCGTTCATCACTATTCAACCGAATATGAGAGTGTTGTGTGGTGAGTGGTGGAACTCAACGACTCGCTGCACTACCAGAGCAGGAAACTGGAAATAAATTAAAAATAATTTTTCTTTCCATCATCGAGTTTCCAGTCCTCACCTTGATAACCTTATTTTATAAATATTATAAATAGAGGTAAATTCACCATCGTGTTAAATACATAATGATATATTTATATATGTATACACTCCCACTCAAAAGTATGGGTTCACTCATCTCAATTTTCCGCTTCGATGTAAGTTCTATATTCCAGCGAGAAATAGTCGTAACGGAATTTAAAAGACACCGTTTTGAAGGGGATAGATGTCAGCTCCACTTTCCTTTCTTTTTAGCAAATTTTACAATTGTTTTTGTCATCCCCACGTGATTTTGAAGAGGGCAATTTTTTTACGTTTTTTTAAGGTTAGCAGATGCGTCGCCCGTCGTTTAAAAAAAATTCTTGGAGATTTTATTCATCACAGCTTTGAAGAGGACATCAAACGCTGCATTTTATTTTTTTGATCTAAGACCAATTTCACTCTATTCTTTACATTTAGTATGTAGTAAAACATCAGATTCAGTGACAGGACACTGAATCTGATGTTTTACTAGATGTCAGGACACTTCGTTCATCACTTTCCAATCGAAAATGAGATGTTGCGTGTTGAGTGGCGGAACTTAACGCCTCGATTTTGTTGCTAAATCAAGAGAAGAAATTATATAAAATTTTTCTTTGCATCGCGTTTAAAATTCTCACCTTGATGGTCTTATTTTATAAATATTGTAAATAATAGACTTAACTTATCATTGTATCTATTATGGCGTATTAGGACAACTGACTATAAACAAGATTGTTTGTGGATTTCTTTCTCAATCTCGTAAAAAAACGCAGCGTTGAGTTCCACTACTCAACAGTCAGGGTTTCAATTTAACAATTTAGAGCGGAAAGAGGTGAAGAAGTGTCTAGATATTGGCTCGTTTTTGACTACACTATTGAAAACTAAAGTAGACTTGTTAACATCTACGTTCATCATAAATAAACATTTCTACCGTTTTCTAAATACACTGGATGTTGCATTCTCATATCCGCTTGGCTAAAGTAATACTCAAGTATGCATTTTAATACAAATCGCCTTAATTTTAAAGTAATAAGGTTGATTTTTGCGTTTAACTCTTTTTAACTATATCGTGAAATGCAACGGTCGGCTTGACGCGTTAACAGCTAAGTTCCTTTCGTTGCATAAAACATACTCATGGGTCAAGTGTTCTAGTGATTTTATTAGGGTTCGTTTATTTTTTTTTTTTGTAGAACACTAGTTTAGTAACTCGTCTATGCGTAAAATATGTGTATCAAAGGATATGTTAGGTTATGTAAAGGTAAAGGAGGCCATCGTGGCGTAGTGGGACAGCGTCTGACTGTAAACACGATTGGTTGTGTGTTCAATTCCCGGGGTCGGGGGTATATTTGAATTATTTTAATTTTTTTCGCTGTGGTAAGACAAAGCGTGATGTTGAGTTCGGCCACTTAACACACAATGTTTTAGAATCGGGTGGAAGGCGACGGAGTGTCTTGACACTAGGTTCAGTCTGAGTACCCTTCAATGGGGGATAAAGCGTGAAGTTTCTTTATAAACGTATATCAAACACTCGGCAGAATGTGTAATACCTATTTTTTTAATTTATTGTGTTTTTAATACATTATTGTGATAAATATGATCTTCCTGTCTGTCTTCTCTATATAGTTAACTTTGCCAAATTCATATTTTTTTTTTATTTTTTTTTTTATACCACGACGGTGGCAACAAGGCACACGGCCCACCTGATGGTAAGTGGTTACCGTGGCCTATGGACGCTTGCAACACCAGGAGCATCACTTACGCGTTGCCGACCCTTCAAAAACCTATTTATTCCCCTTTTGAAGAACCCCATATTGTAGCCCTCTGGGAAAACCTCGGCAGGGAGATATGTATAATATTCGTAAAAAGAGAACCAGAGTTTGTCCTTGACGTATTAATATACCTAACATAATAGTATAAGACGTATTGACGTGTTAGACGTATACTCATGATTGTGGTTGTATCCCAATCCACTACAAAATATGGGTTTTCAAATTCTTTTATTTTTAACTAACTATTGTTATATGTTTTCATGACGCTATACCAAAATTCCTATGCGGTTTCAATTTTTTTCGTTTTGTAAACTTAGTGTGCGAATAATATGTTTATTTATGTAATTACAATTTTATATAACTTATTTTTTTACTTATTCTTTGGTTAGCAGAAATGTGTAAAAATTTCTCTAAAAAAATGCTAAACAAGTGTATAAGAATTTCGACGCTGCCCGATATGAACGCATGGCTTAGCTGTCAGAGTGCTTGGACGGTTTCTAAGAGACGCTGGTTCAAGTCCCGCTGCGTTCAAATTTTTATACGTTTTCTAAAAATGAAAAAATAAATATATAAATTACGATTAACTTAAAAACTACTTGTCAGATCGTAACCAAATTTTAATGAGACCACGTTAGAACCACTACCTATCATATAAAAAAGAATCATCTAAATTGGTTCATCCATTAAAAACTTTTGCGATATTTCTTACGACGATTTTTAACATATATAAAAATTGCAGTCGAATTGAGAACGTAGTGTCTTAACACTAGGTTCTCTGGTTCCCTCTGCCTACCCTGCTATATGCGGGATACAGCGTGAAGCTAAAAAAAAGAATTAAGTACCTTTTATTCTGAAATTGGTTAAAAATGAATGTCTTTAGTGTGCTAATGATGTGGCAATATTTTGTCCTGTTATTACTAAACAGGCCACAATAAATTATATTAGCACCTTTCAATTTTGCCAAAGATATATTGCGTTCATCAAATGTCATAAAATTTCATAATCATGTTACTGTATGTATGTATGAAGTCTTTTTGTATAGAAACCTTACTTAATACATAATTGAAGCTTACTTGAAAGATGTTGCAAAATTTATTTATTATTTCTATTTTTTATTACACTTCGTAATTTGGCAAGAGGCCGTATTTGATCTTAGCAAACCGCAGACACGAAATTATTTTAATCATAAAAAACTCGAGTGGATATAATTACTATTATTGTATACTTTCAATTTATATTCTCTAAGATAGGGTTCCCAGGCAGGGAGTCATGTCCAAATAGGCTTTTAAACGAGGCTTTCAAATAAGGAGCAGCTTTACTCATCCAATTAAAATATATTAATATATAAGCATATCTATTACCAGAATGTATTACTATTATAGTTTACTATATGGAGGCAGCGATAACATCAAGTAATTATACTTTTTCCCAGTACTTTCGACGATCATAAGCCAAGGTTTGAACCCGTAGGAGGCCCTTGTAACCGACGACACCCTTCTAATCCACAGAGTGTTCGCGTCATTAGGGATTACCTTCTTTTCTTCACCCGCGTGTAATGTAAAGGCCATAACAGCATTAACTTCAAGTTCGAAAAAAACAAATAATATGTTTTTAAATATATGTAATTACCACTTTGTGTCTTGGTGAATTCAATGACAATGTTTTATTCTCGGAATACAAAGAGAGGAACTGATAAATTTACCTTATTTATTTCGCTTATGTCGAAATGTTCAAATTCGAATAAAAAAGTACGTAGCAGGATTTGAACTTGTTCCTTTAAGAACTGTCCAAGCGCTCTAGTCAAATAAGCTAAGCTTTACCATAGAACCTCGAATGATTGTTGGCACAATTATTGATTGGTATGTCATTTCTACTACATACATACTCGTACAATGTATTGTGTGCTTCACGCTGTAACCCGCATATAGCAGGGTAGGCAGAGGGAACTTGAGAACCTAGTGTTAAGACACTCCGTTCCCCACTTCCCGCCGAATTAAGGCACTGCGTGCTGAGTGGCGGTACTCAACGCCGCGCTTTGCCTTGTTACGATAAGTATCTAGTATATTTATAATTTAAAATATACAAATAACACTTTGAATTTAAAATTATAGTAGGTACATATCAAAATAATAAGAAATTTTAATAGATTTAATCTTGAGAGTGATTGAATTTTTCAATTAAATTTTTAATAACTTACAGGTGTATGAAAATTACAGGAAATATGAAATGAGTATACTAATTTATAATTAACTTACCTTACAAATAATTTTATATATATACGATTATTATTAAATATACTTTGTGTATTTATTATGACTAGTGTCCCCGTTGGCGCGTTAATAACGCGTCCTAGCAACGTATGTATATGTTACTTTATAAAAACATGGATGTCAAATCATGGTAGTTTCATGGTCTTCCGTCCTACGCGGACGCGGATTTTCGTGAAAAGGGGTCAATTTTTTTTACTTTACGTATTACTATATAGATACTAAATACTTATCGGTTTATTATGTTTAAATTAGGCCATTTTTTTATAAATTATATGTGCTATTCTGATATATAAACTATATTACTGTAAAGTTTCATCAAAATTGATTCAGTAGTGTTTGCTTCAAAGAGTAATGATAATCAATGTGTCCAACTAATACGCCTGAGAGCGGTTAATAAGCAGTTGACATATAATTTAGAAGTTGTTGATAGTACATGTCACAAATTAGTAAAATCATAATTATAATAATATGTAAAGAAAATACTCAACATGGGGCAAAAATGCTATACATTTTTAAATAAAGTAACATACACGTTGCTAAGGCAACGCGTAATGTGGGTTCGATTCCCACTCTAGGAAATGTAAAAGCTTTTGTATTTTCATTTTCAATTGAGTTCCGCCACTCAACACGCAATGCCTTAATTCGACGGAAAGTGGGGAACGGAGTGTCTTAACACTAGGTTGCCTCTGCTAACCCTGTTATATGCGGGATACAGCGAGAAGCTATGTATGTATGTATGCATAAAGGCAAATCTTATTCAAAGAAATATTACCAAGATATTTGTAAAGGGAGGTTGTTTGTTTGTGTAAGTAAAATATATTGTGCCTTCAAATTAGCACCATTCTTCAATGTCAGACATATTAAGAATATTTGACTAATTAGCGTCATGTCGTTATAACTGGTATTATTTTTGTATTAGCATTTTTTTGGTGTGAATTTTATATGACTTGTTGTATTGTTTACTATATAGCAGTGGCGAGGGGTAAACATTTTAGTTAGGACGGCTTCTCTAAATTTACTGACTTAATTTAGAGAAGCCGATATATATTTAAGGAAGCCGGTACATATATTTAGGAAAGCCGGTAAGTTTTATAAAAGCCGTTATATTTAGAGTAGAGGCCGGTATAGGATTTCTATTTTTTACCTTTAATTTTTTTTTTAATTGTTTTTTTGCAACTTTTATGCCCAATATTTACCTGGCGCCCTTTGTTTTTTCTTATACTTTGAAATAAAGTTAGGCAAGCCGGTGTAAACCGTGTTGTATGGACGCCTTGCCACTGTTATTTAGTAGTATTGTATCATGTAGATAACATCGTAGGTAAGGAATTAACAGTAAAGTGGATAAAAAGGTGTTCAAAGTTGAGGTGTTAAAAAATAGTAAAAGAATTTGTCAGAATTATTATTTTTATAATGTTACTTTATATTCTAAAATGACGTGATATAATATTTGTCTCTTATTTCTTTGTCATCAAGGCGTAAATTAAGTTACGTTATTTCAATTAGATCTAAGAGTTAGAAAAATATATATACATTTGTTGTCTATGCTTCTATCATTTAATTTTTACCAAAAATCATATTTTCACAATACAAAATAAGTAGAAATTTATGTTTATTACTTGTTTACGGTTAACAATTCATTACTTATCGACTAGAAAATGAATTAAAATTCATTTTCTAGTCGATAAGTAATTAATTTCTTATTCTTCTTTCATTACTCATCCTCTCGACGGGCCCAGATCATTTATATTTTTATAGTCTTAACATCATAAAAAAACCATTTAAACTAGTCATTATAGCAGAATTTAGAATGAAATGGTTGCTGCCGCCATATTTCCATTTAATGTACTTTATATAATAACTGGCCTTTCCAATGTTTGTGGTTTTCATACACATAAAGTCTTTAAAATAAAGACTTATGTGACTATGACTTAGTTATGTATATATTAACTACAGTGTACATTAGCTTCTTCAAATAATCATGGTAATTTTATAATATACATATATTTAAAACATATAGAATTATTATACATAGATTTTTTTTTAAATTTCACGCTGTATCCCGCATATAGCGGGGTAGGCAGAGGGAACCAGAGAATCTAGAGTTAAGACACTCCATTCTCTTTCAACATTTCCGTTCCCCACTATATATAGATGTATTGTCAAAAATTTATATTAATCGCCTTCAAAAACAGGAGAAGGTTCTCTATTCGGTTGTATTTTTTTATGGGTTGTTTTTTTTTTAAATGATAGCTAGTGCTTCTGATGTGGTCCCATTTATATTTAGTTGAGATCTGACAGGTAGTTTTTGAGTTATTGGTAATAATTGTACTTTTTAATTAGTGCTTGGTTCTGGTTTACCTTTTTTGTTAAAATCAAATTATTTACACTTATATATTACTTATTGTCGTGGCGCAGAGGCACAAGCGTGCGACTGTAAACGCGACAGGTTGTGGGTTCGATTCCCACTCCAGGAAATTTAAAATTTATTATTTTCTTGGGTTTGGTAACAAGGTAACAAGGCAACAAGACAAAGCGCGGCGTTGAGTTCCGCCACTCAACACGCAATGCCTCAATTCGGCAGAAAGTGGGGAACGGAATTGTTGAAAGAGAATGGAGTGTCTTAACACTAGGTTCTCTGGTTCCCTCTGTCTACCCTGCTATATGGGGGTTACAGCGTGAAGTTAAAAAAAAATATTTATTTTTATAGATGAGACCATACCTACTCTAGAAGCGCCGATCAAAACCGGCTACGTTTAATTTTTTTTAAGTAATTTTGTCTTAAAAGTAATGATTTATCATACTCTTAATAATATGTACCTACAATTAATAATAAATTAAGGATGTAAAACAGGCAGCCACAAAAAATACTTTTGCAATCAATTTTATGATGGTAATATGTTATGAGATTGTGGAAGCTTAGGCCCTGAATTTTTTTTATTACATGTTGTTCCTGCAAAAAATAACTTAGTGTTACTACACTCTTCTCAAATTTGAGTCATTGCTTGTTGAGTATTGAACACAACGCCGCGCCATATCTTTAGACCGGGAAAATGAAAATAATTTAAATATCATATGTGGACATTCCCTAGGTAAGTAAGTAAGTAAGTAAAAACTTTATTTCGGAACAGACATTGCTTACAAAGTAACAATAAAAAAAACACAGCAAGAAAACACAACAAATACTATAATTCTAATGTATATAAAAACAAAACAAAAATGTGCCACAGTGTGGAGCGAAAAAGGAAAGTCATTCAGCTTTTATGTTGGCATGAGCTGCAGAGCAAACAGTACCAACGCTGGTTTTAGTGACTGCCTTGCAAAAATCGCGCCTGCGAACCAAATTAAATAGTGGAGATAGAATCTACGTACATGGGGATAGTCAACGTGTTTACAATCAGGCTTTTTATCCACTGTGCCACGATGACCTTCAATATTCACGTTTTGCTTTTAACATATAATGATGTCATCCCACTTTTTCCTTTTGATCACTGAATCGTGCAGGTTTTCCCATTTGTTTTCCTGCAGTGCCCATATGACGCCTTGTCTCACGTTGACGCTTATACAATAATTGTTATGCTTATTATGGCTTAGGTTGTCCTTAAGGATAATTAGGTTTACCTTAAGTATAGTCTAGAAACGGTTATGTTCTCTATTGTTGTTGTTGTTGTTCTTTAATGGACACTCAATTTTCCCACAAAATACAAACGCCAGAAAATATTTACTAAAAAAGAAAGCCGACTTCATATATAATACTAAAAGGTACAATTATTACGAATAACTCAAAAACTACTTGTCTTCACTTGAATGACTGAGTTTTGCACTACGCTCACTATAAATATTAAAAAGTAGCTTCACCCTTTATCCTGAAACTCAATGTCAAGACAGTCCATTTAACGCTTTCCGCGCGAATTCAAGACATTGCGCGTTAAGTGACGAAAATCAACGCTGCTCATTGTCTCATCTAAGCCGAGAAATGAAAATAATTTACATACAGTTATTTCCTGGAGTGAAATTCGAACCCGCAATAGATCGTACTTACAGTTATCGTGCGTACTTTCCCACTGCGCCGCGATGTCCTCTATAAATAATAATAAGTAAACAAATAAATAAGGATAAAGCAGTTAAATGACACACACGCATGATACATATTACACAACAGCACAGTGTGTCACTGGATTGAAGTCGTTATGTCCAGCCACTCCATATATTACCCGCCACTTTCATTAGATTGTCGTTCACGCTTCAAGTGATGTCTATCTCAATATCGATGTGTATATATATATATATATATATATATATATATATATATTACCGATTTATCGATAGATAACATTTTAGCTTCACGCTTTTTCCCACATAGCAGGACCATAGTGAACTTAATGTCGAGACACTCTGTTATGTATTTACCATCTGAAATGTAGACATTGCATATTGAGTGGCGGAACTCTGCGCTTTCTCTTACCACAGCAGGAAAATGATATTTATTTAAATATTATTATACCTTTGAGTGGGGATCGAAAGTACTATCAATTTCATTTACAGTCATATGCTGCCTCAAAAGGATAATTTATACTAAAATTTATCTTATATGTATGAATATTTCATTTTTTTGTATTTATTGGAATTTGCAGCTAGAGAAAGCTTTCTTTGATCTTCACACGTCACGGACATTTTCATATTTTTTCCAAAAAAATATTAAAAAATAGCAAGTTAGCTAAGCTTGCTCTTTTGATTATAACAGTCACAAAATATCTATCGTGGGATTTGAACGCACGAACGAATTGTATAAAATTTGTATAATAGCTTCCCGCTACGACCATTTTTCTAAAGTTTTTAATTTAATATTATTTTTATTAAAATATTTATTTCCTTCTAATTATAATCTACATATTACTTACTGCAAAATGGATTTTAAATATTTTTTTTACGAAAATTCAAATCAAAAAACGTTTTACATTTTCAAAACGAAAAACTGAGAAGCTAAAGACGTAATTTACCCTATCATAATGACAATGATATATTACTTCATATTTAATTAAAAGATACATGAATATGAATGGGTTTTACAAAAATAATGTAGCTTTTAGATAAAACGAAAAAATGTATGATTAAAAATAATTTAATATAGTATAGATAAGATTAGATTAGTTTTTATATGACGTACATGTGAATACAGTGATTTTAAATAAATCTGTTTCCGCCGTTAAATTCCCAAGGCTATGGAAGTGCAAATAACTAACAAATATTGTGGCGAACAGAAACTTTAAGAGAACCGAGTGGCTTATCACTAGGTTCTCAAGTTCCCTCTGCTTACCGTGTTAGGCGCGGGATACAACGTCAAATTAAAAAAAAAAAGTATAACCAATTCTTTCTTTGTGTAGTTGTGTATAATTCAATCAGATAAAATTAGCTCAATTCGGTTTAAGTTGATTTATTAGTTATTTTCGTACTGTCACCCCAAATTAGATTAGGAGTAATTTTTTTGTAGAATTGTAGAGAGACTTATCGTTTATAGTATAAGTTTATTTTCTAACATTTTATCGTCACATCACATTCACATCACTACACTCGATTATGAAATGTCATTCGTAAAGCTTTTGCTTTCCTCCATTTGCTGTGCTTGCGCTTATTCACGTCCTTTGACTTACTGACATCACTTTTACTGCTATCTAACAACTGGTTTTCGATCTTGTTAGTCGTTCAATATACGTGAGTTACGTTACTCCCTTTTAAGATGTTTCAATACATACATACATACATAGCTTCACGCTGTATCCCGCATATAGCAGGGTAGGCAGAGGGTACCTAGTGTTAAGACACTGTTCCCCACTTTCCGCCTCATTGAGGTATTGTGTGCTAAGTGGCGGAACTCAACGCCGCGCTTTGCCTTGTTACCAAACTTAAGAGATGAAAAATTCCATTTCCTGGAGTGGAATTCGAACCCACAACCTCTTGCGTCTACAGTAGCACGCTTGTGCCTCTGCGCCACGTCAGGCGATGTTTTAATTTTAAACTTAAATATAATATTATAGCCAAATTACACAATATCTTTATAAATTGTATCCTATGTTATTCTAATATAGCAAAGTTTCATTTAGATTCGTTCAGTAGTTTTTGCGTGAAAGAGTATCCGACATCCGACACTGCTTACAAACTTTCACATTAATAACATAAGTAGTTTATTTTATTTAAAGTAGGTTTTTACTTGGGATTATATCGGTATATACCGCTTTAATGATAGAGAAACGCCAATTAACCACTAAGATTAACATTAGTTAGGCTTTGAAATATTAAAGCGCAGAGACACAAGCGTGCGACTGTAAACGCGACAGGTTGTGGGTTCGATTCCCACTCCAGGAAATGTAAAAGGTTTGGTTACAAGGCAATGCGCGGCGGTAAGTTCCGTACCCTGCTATGTGCGGGATACAGCGTGAAGTTTAAAAAAATCGCTCAAGCGGAATTCGAACCTACAAACTAAATGTATTTACATCCAGACTCTGTCCCACTGCGTTGCTATGGCGACTGGTAGACCTTACAAATATATAAATTTCTTTGCCTACAGTGAATGAAAGTGTACGTCTGGTCGTAGTATGTTTCCTGACAGTTCATATAGAATTGAATGCCGGCAGAGTATATTAAAACTTTCCAGTTTTATTGATGATGGGGGAAGCGGGTGTTGTAATCAATCATAGTAACGGGTTCGATTATTCGCTGCGGACAGCTTATTATATTGAGATAAATAAATATATATGTATGTATTTTATATTATTAAGGTCATAACAGCGCAGTATGCGTTTGTCTGTAAACACGATTGGTCGTGGATTCGATTCCCACTCGGAGTGTTAGTTATATTTAAATAATTATTAGGCTTGACGTTAAAACTGTTCTCTACTTTCCGTCCTAGATTGAATCTATGAGTGTTGAGTGGCGGAACTCAACGCTGTTTTTTTTTTATTTTATTTTTTTTTTATGGAAAGGACAAGGCAAACGAGCGTTCGGGTCACCTGATGGTAAGTGATCCCCGCCGCCCACGGCCCCGTGTAACACCAGAGGAGCTACAGGTGCGTTGCCGGCCTTTGAGGTGGGAGTAGGCGCGCTTTTTGAAGGTACCCATTTCGTATCGACCTGGAAAAACTGCCGCAGGTAGGCCATTCCACAGTTCAGTGGCACGTGGAAGGAAATTCCTTCGAAACCGCACAGTACTGGAGTGCCACGCATCCAGGTGGTGTGGATGGTATTTAAGCTTGTGGCGTACTGTGCGGTTTGAAAATCCTGCGGCAGGAATCAGGTCAAACAATTCCCCAGAACACTCCCCGTGATATATGCGATAGAGAACGCACAACGAGGACACGTCTCTACGCAACGCCAAAGTGTCAAGCCCTGCACAGATTACCGGGTCCCCAACGATTCGAATGGCTCTGCGTTGTATGCGATCAAATGGTTCAAGCTGATACTGGGGTGCACCAGCCCAGAGGTGAGAACAGTATTCCATATGAGGCCGAACCTGAGCCCTATACAGGGCCAAACGGTGTTTTGGCGTGAAGTACTGTCTCGCTCTGGCGATAACACCCAGTTTCTTCGAGGCCAACTTGGCCTTGCTTTCCAGATGATCGCGATACTGGCACTCACTCGAAACGCTAAGGCCCAATATGCTGATACTGGGCGCGGCTTTAAGAGGAGTGTTCTTGAGAACTGGTGACACGACAAATGGGGTTTTCTTGGTGGTCAACGCGCAAACTTGTGTCTTCAAGGGGTTGAATTGAACAAGGTTCCTTTCAGCCCATGAAGAGACATTCCCGAGGGATGCCTCAACAGAAGACACAAGTTTTTTTCGGCACTCGTCAACGTTTTCCCGAGAAAGACCTGCGCGGCCGGAGTATACAGCGTCCACCGTACTATCATCTGCATAGCAATGAATGTTAGAGTCCACCAACATGTCATTGATATGCAGAAGAAATAGCGTAGCGGACAGCACACAGCCTTGGGGAACGCCAGCGTTCACGGGCATGTGATCGGAGCTGTGCTTTGTTTTAACAGAGCCGGGAAATAAAAATAATTTAAATATAATCATACCATATCTATCGTTTTTATATGAATCGTTTCTTATTTCTCATTACCGATTTAAAGGCATACGGAAACTAACGCTGCGTAATGTTCAACTAGACCGATTTTTTATCTAAAAAATCATTGCAATCAAAATTTTACAATAAAATATTTGCTACTATGGTGTTTAATTAATAAATATTATTTATCTCGTAATTACGTAGAAGTAATCTAGTGGACATTGTCCTTTGATAACATTTTTTATTACGTCCTATTATTATTATCAATGTATTGAATACTGTGAATATATGTATAGTGATATAAAAAAATAATTTTATTGTTTCTATTATAATTATGAAGACTACATATATTTTTTTTTGTTTATATAACGTAGATTGTAGTGGCGCAGTGGAACAAGAATAAACTGTAAGCACGATGGGTTGTGGGTTCGATTCCCACTCGGGGAATGAATATATGTTAATTATTTTCATATCTCTGCTCTAGTAAGATGAACCATGGTGTTCAGTTTTGCTACTGAACACGGAGTGCCTGTTTTTTCTAACTGTTGGAGGAAAATAAGTTTTTGATGTGAAAGGAATAATCCCTGTAGTATATGGGATGACATTGTTAGGTTTACTAAGAGCGGAACTTAACGCTGTGAGTTCCGCCAGCCAGCACATAATATTCTATTCAAATAGTTGAAAAAATTAAGTAAAAGCTTATTACTTTTTTTAATAATTTGTTATTTCCGCTATCACTTCTACACAGTGTTTCCATGTCAATCGGAGATTAAGACCAAATGATTTATTACGAGTTTCTCTTAATCTTATATGAATATGAAGGGAAATTTGATTTGAACGATGAAAGTAACCTATTGGTTTAGATGATGTTATTGCATTGTATATAGCACATCTTCCATATATTAGGTGTAGTACAATTAGTAAGTACTTAGATAAAGCTTTATGGTATAAGGTTAGTCAAAATTCATATATTTTTTTAAGTTTTCTTTTACTTCACGCTTTCTCCACATAGCATTTTAGGCTGAGAGATCCTAGTGTCAAGACTCACAGTTCTTCGCTATTTCCTCGTTTGACCTTCGAGAACATAGTGTCGATGATACTGGAGGAAGGTCATTTAAAAAGCATAAGAGGTCATTCATATATGAAGACGTTGAAGATTGTGGACTAAGCGTAAGCGAGAAGTATGTAGCTCTATTCTCTCTGACTACCCCGCTACAGATAAAGCGTGAAGCAAAAATAAATATCATCAAACTAGCGGCAGATTTGAAGTATTATTTTCTAACAAAGAAGACAGTCTTGGGTAAAATTTATTATAGAGATTTGCGTGAAAACGGTGAATACTGCGGAAACGGAGGCCCGTTACACGGTAACGGTTGAGAAAGTTATTATGACTTGAAACTGTTTTATAACATTTTAGAATATTACTGCTGAAACTATTGTTGTGTTACCTACTTCTTATTTACAGTGGTAACAAATATAAGTTGGTAAATCGATAATGTATGCTTTTCTGCACATGTATTTTTAAGTTTAAACTTTTAACTTTTTACTGGGTGAACCAATTTTGATGATCTTTTTTTTAAATGATAGCGCTTCTGATGTGCTACTATTAAAATTGTTGAAAATTAGTTGAGATCTGATTAGTGGTTTTTTAAATTATCCTTATTAATTTTCCTTTTTAGTGGATTTTATTTTCTACAGATTTCTTTTTTGTTAAAATTTTAATTATAACGTTGCACGTTGTGGTTGACAGATTAATTGAAAAAAATCACACATTAACTGGACATTTCAATTAATTTTTTATTCGTTACAAGCGGGGATTGGCGAGGGAAGTGAGCATGGGCGAGACCCCCTAATAGCAGATAGCCCTATAGTAGCAGAAAGTATGCACTTGTTATTAGATTATATCAGCTTACTCAGTACTCTGGTAACAAGGCAAAGGGCGGTGTTGAGTTCCGCCACTCGGTACGCATTGCCTCAATTTGGCGGAAAGTAGGAAATGGAATTGTTATAAGAGCGGAGTGTCTTAACTAGGTTCTCTGGTTCCCTCTGCCTACCCCGCTACATGCGGGATACAGCGTGAAGCTAAAACAAGAGCTTACTATGCAAAATATTTAATATATGTATATAAAGCAAAAAATATCTATAACGTAAGATGATCGCCTCTACAAAATTACCATACAATTGTTAGAGGCCTATCCCAGAATAGATATCGTATAGACGTAATGATATAAGTACGTGTTAGCTTTATATTTATAATTATATAGCTTTTTTTATTTTATTATGTTTACGCTTCGAGAGAGTTAAGAAAATTTATTAAATAGTGATACGTCACTCAGTTTTTTCCTTTAGTCTCTTTTAGAAATGGTGTGTTAAATATTGGTACTACAAGAACATCGTGGTGCAATCGTCAAGAGTTATCGTCTGACTAAAAAACGTGATTAGTCCTGAGTTCAATTCACGCTGGGTGGATTTTTTTTTCTCTGCTTTGGTAGGACAAGGCGCAGCGCTTAGTTCCGCCACTTTATACGCAATAACTCGATATCGGGCGGTAAGTGGAAAACGCAGTGTCCTTCCACAAGGTTACCTTTGTCTACCCTGCTTCACGCTGTATCTGGTATATAGCAGGGTAGGCAGAGGGAACCTGAAAACCTAGAGTTAAGGCACTCCGTTCCCCACTTTCCGCCGAATTGAAGCATTGCGTGCTGAATGGCGTAAGTCAATGCCGAGCTTTACCTTGTTACCAAACCCAGGAAATGAAAATACTAAACTTTTACATTTCCTGGATTAGAAATCGACCCTACAACCTGTCCTTTACAGTCACACGCTTGTGCCTCTGCGCCTACTATGCTAAGTGAGAAAAAGCTTTACAAATATTTTTCGAATGGATATCGAACCTTAAACCATTCTGCGTTCAGGCATTTCGAAACTGATTCACCTTAGCTTCATTTACGTAACTCAGAATAACACTGTATTTATATTATAATCTCCAATAATAATAGACGAGAGTAATGTACTCTTACACGTGTAAATGATATAAATATATCACAGATTCCTTAGTACGCACAAATTGTACCCAGAAATTTGTTCTTGTGGGTTATATTCAATATTATATTTTTGTTAAATGTAGGTTTGTTTTTCATGGCTCAGTTATGACTTGGGTTATTGTAACGATGGTTGTTTAGGGTTTTTAATATTCATTTAATATTTTTAAGGTATCGCTTCTCGGCCTTCTGGCTAAGATCAAAGTGTAGTTCATCTGTTCTTTTCAGCTTAATATCTAAAAAGAAAATATTTTTAAAGTATTATTTGTAAGTCTAGGATAACAACGAAAATATATAAGAATTTCGACGTAGTTTGAAAATAACGTATGGTTTAATTATTGGCTAGAGTTCTTGGACGGTTTCCAAAAGGCGCTGGTTCTAATCCCACAATTTTGAATTTTTGTATGTTTTCTGAAGATACATTTTTAAGATTTTATTAAAAAAATACCTTACGTTGTTCTCACAATTTTTTTTATTTTATTCAAAATGAAAGCAAAATGAAATGAAACTTATTATTTTATTCAAAATGAAAGAAGGAAATAAACTTTTTAGCATTCCAAGCATTCACTGTGTGGATGCCAGACCGTGCATTGGGTCTCGGGCAGTGCCTAGGAAGTGTAGGCTTAAGAGGACCCTATAAATTGCTCATTATCCCTCGTCTCTACTGTCTTTGCTTCTCTCTCTACCTATTTAGAATTAATTATTTATGTATACTAATTACATAATTATATTTATGTTAATATATTTTTATAGTAACTCCTAATGTTATGAAATTAAATAAAAACGTGTGACTGGTTTTTTGATGGCTTAAATAATTACAAAACCGTAATATCTTCTTAAGTAGTTTATTTTTTGCGAGATAATATAAAGGACATTTATAATCTAGGTTAAATGACCAAGGTGAATTACATATTCGTATAGATATGTATGATGATAACTCTAAATAGCCACCACTAGATTTTTTATCAATTTATTGCGACGCAGTGAGACAGTTGGATTTAGAAATGTTAAAATAGAACGGAGTGTCTTAACACTAGTCTCTCTAGTTACCTCTGCCTAATCTGCTGTGTGCGGGATACAGTGTGAAGCTAAAAAAAGTAAGACAGCGTCTGACTTTAAACGGGGTAAATTATGGGCTTAATTCCCCACTTCGGAAAAAGTTACATGTGAATTTATTTCAGAAAACATTTTTAGAAAATGTTTAAAAATTTGAACGCAGTGGGACTCGAACCCGTGCCTCTTGACGTTTACCGTAAACCGTCTAAATCTTAGTAAAGTTATCTTAATTGTGTTTATGATTGACACTTTAAAATATCAAAAATATATAAGAATTGTTCTCATTTTTCCTCTCTAGTTTTATTTTAATATAACACGATGTTGAGTTACGCTAATCATCACGCAATGTCTCGAATTCAGGCGTTAAGTAGAGAACGGAGTGTATTGTGTTTCCCTTATACTGTATTAACTCTTATATGCCATCTTTTTTTTTTTTTTATCGTGAGGAAATCCGTTACGGATACCCGCCCGATTGGGGACTCGGATAGGTTATGTGGGACTCCGGAACGGCAAACGTCGTCCGTATACCCACTAAAACCTCACGGTGCTCCTCTTCGCCGCCAATAGCCGAGGCCACGGGAACACCCCAATCTTCCATTTACCTCGACGGCGGCAGCCTGCAAGGTGCGTCGTGGAGTCAAGGGTGGTGGGCACTCTCGACGGCCTGCTTGAAGTAGCGCGCGGGAGCGACCTGCACGCGGCTACTCGGGCCAGGACACTAGGCGATCAGCTTCCCCAAACTGATCGCCCTCTGACCTAATCAGGGCGGAAAGCGGCGGTCATGTGCCACCCTCCGGCGACCCGGTCTCGTGCGGCGGATGGCAAGGTTGGAGGAGGCCTCCCTCGCCCTTCCCGCCGCCTCCTTCTCGAGCAACACTGCCTCGCAGAAGGAGCGCACCGCGTCCCACGACCTCTCGTTGCCGACCATGGCCTTCACCACGGCTGGCAGGGAGAGATCATCCCCTATAACGTCGCGCAATGCACGACGTTGAGACGTCCACTTATATGCCATCTAGTTCAACTTAGACACTTGAGTTGGAACTAATTACTTGGTTTCTCTTTTATACCACGTGTCTACAGCTTACAATAAAGTTTTTTTCATAACTATATATTTCTGAATTGATATGCAATTTAAAAAATGTTCATTAATCATCAATCAGTTTTTAGCTCCACTCTTTATTCCGTACAGCAGAGTAAGCAAAGAAAACCTAGTGTCAAGGCACTTTGTCCTCAGCTTCTGTCCGAATTAAAAAAAATGATTGTTGAGTGGCGGAATTCTGAGGTTAATGTTTTTCAATAATGTAGGGATAATACTAAGAAAAAAAAATTGTATAAGTTACAATTGGTGTCAGGTATGCTGAGTCATGGTGAAGAGAATCTTATTAATATTTTTTTTGATGCCATTGTTATAGTTGGCACGTGTCCTGTCATCGTGTTAAACACGAATGTAGATTTATATGTTTTTTTTAACTTTTTTCTATATAGCAAGATAGGTACAGAGAGCCTAGTGTCAAGACACTCTGTTTTCTTACCTTCCGAATTTTAAACACTGTGTGGTTTGTACTACTTACCGCTAACTGCTAACTTCACGTTACCTTTTGGCGTACCAGTGCAGAAATACGATAATAATTTAAATATGACCATTTCTCCAAGTAGGAATCGAACCCACTAATACGCGCTTACACACGCTGATGCCCTCAAAATTTATTCATACATAAATAATTTTCGTTTGAGATAATATTTAAAATTATATTATAAATTGTTTTTTTTTGTTAAGAAAGAAAAAAGTACCGCAATGAAACACATTCACTGTGAAGTTGAGAACGCACCCTACTTTGTGCAAAAAGTGACTGAAGATTAAAAAAAGTATACTTTTTTAAATAAAAATAGATTTTCGTAGTATTATATATTTATAATAACTAATTAATAGTGTATAGTGTCATGACATTAAGTTGTCTTTGACTACCCTGCTATGTAAAAAAAAAGTGCTTTTTATTGCTTTTTTCATTACTAAATTAACAATGTCTTCCACTCTGTTATTCAATTACTGTACGAGTACATCTCGTATGCTAACTCAAGTTATAAAACTGGATGCTATCCTTCTCCTGACTAAAAACCTGGTCAAATAAATAAATACAATAAAATATATCTAAGTATCTTTTGAAAATTCAGTTTGGAGTTTTTCAATTACGCTACGAGATCGTATGTAGCGCAAGACATAATAAACCAATAATATAATAGCCAACTATATATCTTTATATATAACGCTTAGGTTACTAAGTGACTAACAGACGACGTACACGCGAAACTGCAGTAGTTTCGCGCATAAGAAGATGTAATTTCCTATGTAGGCTTCTTGGGGAGTATAGGGGATTAAAAGAGAAATTTCCAAATTCTATTTCTAAAATATGATATATTTTTATATTGGGATTTTAGGTTTTACAGTAAGAGAGAGTTTCTCGAAATTCCAACGAAAACGAAAATGGAATTTTAAGCCTCTGAAACCTACACTTGGGTCGTAAGACTCTCTCTCTGCAGCGTGATGGGCACTCGAACGGTGAATCCATGGTGCGCTAAGAAGGTTTTTTCTTTTTTTTGCGCTTCACGCTCTGTCCGACAAATAGCGGGATAAGCAGAGAGAACCAGAAAACCCAGTGCTAAGACTCTCCGTTCTCTTTTAACATTTCGGTTCGTCACTTTCCGCCGAATTGGCGCATTGCGTGCTGAGTGGCGGAACTCAACGACGCGTTTTGGTTTATTACCAGGGCGAGGTAATGAACATACTAAATACTATTTAATAAGGAGTTTCTCCTCATATAGACCAAAAAATATAGACCGCAAAGTCGCAGGATACAGCTATATAAATATAAAGGCGAAAACAGTAAATCAAAGAATACAATAATTCAATGTTCGCACGAATAATATACATCTACCAACTAAAATTATTGCTAAATACAATTTTGACCCTAATTTGTATATGATGTAAGAATTAAAATTGCTTGAAATATTTAAAATATAGTTACCAAAGTCATATTGCTTGTATATGGTTAGATTCAGAAACGCCAGTAACATTCTACACGTCGGTGAGGACGTACGTCTCTTTTCCTAATATTTACGATTTAAAATCGATTAAGATAAAGGATTATCGTGTTTTGTGATAGTGGTGTGATAATAGTGTTTGTTACATGATTTGTGGTAAGTGTCTCTGTTTGTTTGTAGACACTATCATTCGTGATAGTGTTTGGAAGGTCGTTCCGTTGAATGCTCAACATCTCTTTGTCTGATAATTCGATTAGTGTATTGTTATTACAGAAGTTATTGCAAATATTATTTATTTTTTTATATTATTTATTTTATGTGATTTTTTTGTATTTTTTTATTATTTTTTTAGATATAAAATAAAATATATATATCTGTTTATTTTTTATATATATTTAAATTGGATGTGCCTTGAATTTAAAATAATGAAAAATATTGACATTTTAACCATCTTCAAAAAGAGAAGGTATTTTATTTACTACATAACTTTTTACTGAGTGAAGCAATTTTGATGATTTTTTATACGATAGCTACTGCATCTGATGTGGTCTGATCTATATTAAATTAAGTACTAATTAAGACGTGTAGTTTTTGAGTTATTCGTAATACTTTTACTTTTTAGTGTATTTTATTTGAAGTCATAATTATTGCACTACATTCTGAAGAGTTACTTTTTGTTGATATATGATTCATACGTTAGTATGTACTTTAATGAGTCCATATAATACACAGATCGCGAAAAATAATATATTTTTTTACCAACTTCAAATAAAGAGGCTCTCTATTTTACTTTATTATTTTATGTGAGTAACGCGTAAGATTTTTCTGGGTGAACCAATTTGATGATTTTTTTTATATAATAGCTATTGCTTCTAATGTGGTGTATGGTAAATTTAATTAAGATCAGACAAGTAGTTTTTGAGTTATTCGTAATAATTTTACTTTTTATTGCTATGACTTTTTATTATTACTTTTTTAATACAGATAAAAAAAGATTTTTTTTATAATTATCCTAATTGTGTAACTAGAATTATCATTTTTTTTTAATTTAATGATAAATAGTAGATTATTACGATTATCTGTTAGGACTATTTCTTGTATTTCATTAATGATGATAAAAACATACCTATAAGTATCTTATATTTTCTTATTACTTAAAAATTTGGATTAACATTTTCGATTTAAATTTTAAAGTAGTATCTTTTCAAATTTGGTTAGAGGATGTTTGTTACTCTTTCATGCAAAAACTACTGAACGAATCTAGATGATTTTTTTCCCTTTCCCACCCATCCTTTCCCCAAAATGTGGTGGTTGAGATAGCGGCATACTACATTGTCCCCCCCTTTCATCTGTATCCTCTAGGTTGGCAACACATCTACAACGTCTCTGGTGTTGTAGATGTCCATGGGCGAAGGTAACCACTTACCATCACCTGATGGTAAGTGGTCCTTCTGCTCGTGTGCCATCCGTTATCTATAAAAAGAAAATGAAATTTTAAAGTAATATAACTTAAACATTAGAATAATAAATAGGCTATTATTTATAAAGACTTTGTCTAATTTTGGCCATAATATATTGGTTGGTTTTTTTTCCAACTGTATGTGTGTTACTGCTTTTTTTTTTTTTTTTTTTTTTTTTTTTTTTATTTTTATGGATAACTGATGGCAAACGAGCAAAAGGACCACCTGATGGTAAGTGGTTACCTTCGCCCATGAACATCTACAACACCAGAGGCGTTGTAGATGCGTTGCCAGCCTAGAGGATACAGATGGAAGGGGAGGACAATGTAGAAGTCCGCTATCGGAACCACTACATTTTGGGGAAAGGATGGGTGGGATAGGAGAAAACCTGGCTTACATGCCATCGAACCGGAACACATCATAAGATATTTGGCGGTTCGTCTTTGACATGACAGTGGTCGCGAGCCAGTCGGAGGACGAACCTCCTACCACCAAACAAAACTTAACTTTCATTTGGTGAATCAATTTTGATGTGTTTTTTTATATGATAGCTAATGTTTCTGTTGTAGTCCAATTTAAATTTACTTAGGGTCTAACGAATAGTTTTTAAGTTATTCGTAATAAGTATACTTTTTTGTGTATTTTATTTGAAATTGTTTTTTTTATGTTTAAATATTAAGTATTTTTAAAATTCGTTACAAACGTCAGATAAGGAGATAAAATTCTGTGCATAGATTATTATTAAAAGGACAAAAACTTAAATATCTGTTTTTCTTTATTTCATTGCCAATTAATCTATTTATATTCAAGAACTTCAAGAATGGTAATAAGAATTCAATATTGTACTATTTTCCTTTTATTTGTTTTTTTTTAAATAATTATTTCTTTTTTTTTTATTTTGTTAAAGATAAATTTTATATATTGCTATTTACTGAATAAATGCTAATAAATATTGAGTTGAAGGCCTTTTCCAAGTTGTCTGTAGTAAAACATAAGTTTATATACATAACACTAACTTTTCTATGGTAATTTGCGAGAGGTGCGGGAAGCGAAAAATGTTGTGTATGGTCTCGTATTTTATGAACAATATATCCGTGCCGAGCGTGAGTATGTTGATATATCGATTTGCATACATGTTTTTATCTATATATAAATTTGTGAAGCAAAAACTTTGTACACCTTTTTACGAAAATTACGCGAACGGAGGAGCTTGAAACTTGGCACACTTATAGTTTATATAGCGAAGGAGTGCTGAATGATATTTTTAAAATAATACATAAAATTTATATAAAATTAATAAAATAAAAGTTACACACACTAGCAAATGTAAAAATTTTATTTGAAAAGAGCAACTGTTGAGTTTCTTGCCGGCTCTTCTCAGCAGAACTGCCTTCCGAGCCGGTGGTAGCTTCCGTTAGGACTGACACGACTGACACCTTTGTAAATTGACGATTAAAGAATATTTTGATTTTGATTTTATTACAAATATTCCTCTGAGTAAATTACAAACGTATGTTCCTTTACCTTCTATTACGTTCAATCAAACACGTGATATACACGTTTTTATTATATTTTTATAATCTTATTTTCGTTGATATTTTTGGTACAAAACTAAACATTAATATTCATAAAACTTGTCTAAGGTTAATTTAATTCGTAGTTGAATATATTAATTCAGTGCATATTATGCGGTATTTAACCTAAAAGTATTCTAGAGATTAACATTCCTCTAAGGAAATTCGCTGTATATTTCGAATACTTAACAGTAACGTATGGCTTAGTTGCTTAGACGGGTTTCAAGAGGCGTGGGTTCGAGTCCAGCTACTATCAAAATTCAATTCAAATGCAGTAAAAAGTAAGATTATTACGAATAACTCGGAAATCACTGGATTTTTAACTAAATTTAAATTGAGATTTGAGAAAATTCTTTTTTGGAGTCCGTTAAAAATATTTTCCGTGGTCACATTTGAAACGTATTATGTATTACCAACTTATACGTGATTTATCTCGCTAAAATAATCTTGGACTCTCCCACTTAACGTACAAAGTAAATACAAACAGACAATGTAAATAATTAGATTTGTTTTTATAAGAAATAATTGTCTTTTGTTTTCTATTACTACAACGTGACTTGTGACGTGAAAACAACAAAAGTATTATAATTTAAATATTTATAACTCCATCGTGGTGCAGTGGAATGGTCTGAATGTAAACGCGTTGGTTGTATATTCGATTCCCATTTAAGGGAATGGTTATATTTATTAAATGAAACTATCTTAACCGAAATAATCGCGTATATTTTAGTATTCAAAAATACATTTTGGGAAACCCGACGTTTCGAACACTTTACAGTAGTCCGTGGTCACAGGTAGACACAGACGGAGTCTACCTAAAAAATGTATTTGATTTACTTTCATTTCTAGTCTAGTGAAATATAAACACGGTGAAGTTTTGCCATTTAACACTTGAAATTCTTGCGGAAAGTGTAAATCGAAGTGTCTTGACACTGTGTTCTTTCCGACCACTTTGCTGTACAAGAAGACGAATCAATCTGAATAAAGAGTAAACTACATACATAGCTTTGCGCTGTATCCCGCATATAGCAGGGTAGGCAGAGAGAAGCAGGTGTTAAGACACTTCGTTCCCCACTTTCCGTCGAATTATGGCAATTATTGTTACAGCGTTGAATTCCGCCATTTGGTGCACAATAATTTGAATTCGAGCGTTAAGTGAAGAACGGAATATGTAGACACTAGGTTCTCTAATTAAAATGAATATAAGTAGGTTAAATATATATTTATAACATTATTTATTAATAAGAAACAATTTATAATAAACATATAAAAAAAAATAAAAAATACTTAGTTTTAATTAAATAGTAATAAATAATTAATTATATAGAAATCATATAAAAAACTTATTGTAATTTTTTCTCTACGACTTGTCTAGTTTGGAATAACTTTTAGACGAAGTTTTGGCATAATGCCTTTTTATGTATAGCAGGGTAGGCAGAGGGAACCTAATGTTAAAACACTCCGTTCCCCACTTTTCACCGGAGAATCAATTGAGGCATTGCACTGAGTGGCGGAACTCAACGCCGCGCTTTGCTTTGTTACCAAACCCAGGAAATGAAAAACAGTAACTTCCATTTCCTGGAGTGGGAATCGAACCCACAACCTGTCGCGTTTATAGTCGCACGCTTGTGCCTCTACGCCACGACGTTAACATTATTACTATTTGTTAACAAGTGTAAAATAACTAATAAGTACATATTTGTTATACGAATATTTGCCGTGGGTTAGAAAATGATGGAGTAAGTAAAACTTTCTAAGTTAGCGAGATACAGTGAAAGTTGATTATGACCGATTTGGGCGGACATGCCAACTAATATTATTATACTAGTTCTAACCTACGATACTGTCTGCATGCCTTTCTAAAATCATCTATAAATTGGAATTTATTTTATAACGTTACCGTTTGTATCATTTCCGTTGCCCACTTCACGCCGATTTGAGGCAATGCGTGTTGGTGGCGGATCTCAACGGAATTCTTAAGAGAATGGAGTGTCTTTACACTACGTTCTCAGGGTTTTTTTTTATGAGTTAAATTACATCCACGGGCTCGCACTTGCACCCGTACATACACCGTACCGTACACCCGTGCCTTTTGTTTCTTTTTTTTTTTTCGTGTGCATACTTAAATAGATTACCTTATCTTAAGATTATACGTTCTCAGGTTCCCTCTGCTTACCCTGCTAGTGCGAGATATAGCGTGAAGTTAAAAAAAATCAATAAGTTATATTTTCAAAAAAAAACGTGGGAGATGAGCAATATGAAAAATTAATGGGTTATTTAAGTAAATCAATTTGCAAATTGAAGCCGTCATGACATAGTAGGATAGTGTGACTGTAAACGGTAGTGGGTTTGATTTCTTATCGGAAGAGTGATTATATTATATTATAGCGTGATGTATCTGCCTATAAGTGTTTGTTACACCTAGATTTAGTCCTGTGTACTGAATATGTTACTTGTATGTACTGATGTAAACAAACCTTGGTGGATCAATAAATAAATAAATATTTAAATTATTTTCATTTCTCTGTGGTGAGATAATATACGGCGTTGAGTTCTGTTATACAACACATAATATCTAGAATTCAGGCGAAAAGCGAGAAAAGAGTGTTTTCTCTATACGGCTAAAGGGCCTGAAGCAAATTCTATTTCTTTTGTAATTTAGCTTCAAACTATATACCGCATATAGCAGGGTATGCAGAGGGAACCTGAGAGCCTAGTGTTAAGACAGTCCGTTCTCTTTTAACAATTCCCTCTTTCCACTTTCCGCCGGATTAAGGCATTGCGTGCGTGTAGATTAGACAAAAGTAAAAAAGGAACTCACAATGTCTTTAAATAATCAAAGCGAAGTGTGTATCTCTGAAATACATATGAGATTTGTAATTATACTAAAATGAATAAAGGTGAGCGTTTATCATATTACGAAATTATACATAATACACGTATAATTATGCTTATATATGTAAAGTGTTATCCCAATAACACTTTGCCCTTATATTTTATTGTAGATTATGCCCACATAATACTAAATAATAACTAATGACTATGTAATAGTGTAGGTGAATGTTTTAATTTAAATAAAAAAAGCGATTCTATATTTTTTTTGTGTAGAGAGATCTTAGTGCAACGTTACTCTATTCTATTCTTTGTGTACGCTTTTTTCTTTAACCATTTTTCTTGCTTAGCAGGGTAGTTAGAGAGAAGCTAGTAACAATCAACAAATCTCTATAGTCCACTTTCCTCCAATGAGACATTGCCTGTTAACTGGCAAAACTCAACCCCACGCTTTGCCTTACCAGAGCGAAGAATGAAAATAACTTCACGCTGTATCCCGCATATACCAGGGTAGGCAGAGGGAACCTAGAGTTACGACACTCCGTTCCCCACTTTCCGCCAAATTGAGGCGTTGCGTGCTGAGTGGCGGAACTCAGCGCCGCGCTTTGCCTTTACCAAACCCAGGATGAAACTGAAAGGAAATGAATACTAAAATTTAACATTTTCTGGAATGGCAATCGAACCCACAACCTGTCGCGTTTACAGTCGCACGCTTGTGCCTCTGCGCCACAAATGCCTGTGCATTAAATAGCTAAAATGTAATTATTTCCCTAAATAAGAATCGAATCTACAACAATCAGGTTTGTTGTATAACGGTGTTCTACTGCGCCACGATGATCTCAAACTCCGTGACCTGTACGCTTCATAACCTATCTCCATAGCCATGACGTCTTCGTCACGTACTTATGACTCTATTAAAAACCCTGACTTCGTCTCCATAAGAAATAGGAAAATAATAGATTATTCATACATGTAATATTATCCTCATTTGCTTTTCACGTAATGGTATTTTCAAATAAACATCACAATCTTTGTTGTTCTGCGGTAAGGCTTTGGTTTTCTTGATGATATACCTACACAAATCGTATAGGTACATTAATCTGTTTTGTAAACTCACTGTGTTATCATCAATATTTATAAAATTTGAGTGACTTATTAAATTACTGTTAAATTAAAATTTTAATTTAAATAAAACCGTCTTCAAATAAAATGGACCTAACATTATTACGAATAACTCAAAAACTCGTTAGATCTTAACTAAATTTGAATGGGTCAACAATGGCGCCACTGGTAAGTCGGTAGTGATAAGTTAGTGTTAAATCACTCTGTTTGGAACTTTCCTCCTATCTAAAAACTTTGCATAATTGGCGAAGGAACCCAATGTGACGTATAAGACGTTATGAAAGTCCACTCAAGTTTATTTTACTTAAGATATTCATAAGTATAGAGAAAGTAAATCCGGTTATTTATTGTTTATAACATTTGTTTGGTTTATTTAAATTTTAATGGAGATTTTATTCTTAATAGGCTCATTAGCTTCACCCATATTAATGTAAGAAAATCTTGCAATGCTTTTTTGACCCATTTTTATGTTATACGAACGAATGGCTTAGAAATTTGTACAAGTGTCCGGATTCGATGATTTTTTTTATAGTTTCACGCTGTATCCCGCATATAGCATGGTAGGTAGAGGAAACCTGAGAACCTAGTGTTAAGACACTCTGTTCCCCAATTTCCGCCGAATTGAGGAATTGCGTGCTGAGATGTGGAACTCAACGCCGCGCTTTGCCTTGTTACCAAACCCAGGAAATGAAAATACTAACATTTCCTGGAGTGGGAATCGAACCCATAACCTGTCGCGTTTGCAGTCGCATGCTTGTGCCTCTGCGTTACAACAGGCGTATAAACTTAATTAATTAAATCTATATTTAATATATTAAGTAGATATTATATTAAATAAAGATGACATTTAAAGTCAAAATAATACTTAAATAATATTTAATTTGTAAACTCATTAATTTAATGTTTGTTATGTTAAGTGGAGTCCTCAGCCTTAGATAACCGACCGGTCCGGAGTATTGCGACATGGTATACTGTTGCTAATGCGTCTTACGAAAATCATTTTAAATATATAGGGTTGACACTTATAAAAAATATTTATTTATTTTTGTCTTAACTCATCATTGTTATTCATAAAAAAAATGTTTTAGTCTAATAAAAAAGGGAAATAGTGTGTAGCTGCAAAAAAAAGTAATGTAAGTAAGCTGTATAAAACGAAGCATAGATGTTATTATCATTTTGACACAAATTACTACATCACATCACTATCACATATCATTATAACATATCACAGGCTCTCTCTTATAAAAGTTGGTAAAAGCATCACGCATCACCCGCACGTAGCAGGGTAGGCAGAGGGAACCAAAAAACCTAGTGTTAAAACACTCTGTTCTCTTTAACATTTCCGTTACCCACTAAATATTATTTACTATTTTCATTTTCTGGCGTAGGAATCGAACCCACAACCAGTCGCGTTTACAGCCTCTATAATATTAATAATTTGTTTTAGCAGAAAAAGATAAAACGGGTTCAAATGGTCGATTGCTTATGATAAAATATCTCATAATATAGGTTAAAAACTTTGTGTGTCTAATTTAAGTAAAATATATTGAATCATATGCCATTGTCTATTATATATATATATATATATATATATATATATATATATATATATATATATATATATATATATTAACTAAGTATTAGAAATGGTATGGTAATGATTAAAAGGCAAAGTGCGGTGTTGAGTTCCGCCACTCAGCAGGCAATGCAAAATCAATGCCTCAATTCGGCGGAAAATGGGGAACGGAAATTTTAAAAGAGAACGGAGTGTCTTAACGCCTAAGTTCTCTGGTTCCTTCTGCCTACCCTAATGTGAGCGGGATACAGCGTGAAGCTAAAAAAAGTTTCTTTGATCCATTTTATTTCCAGTAGTAAAATACTTGGTACATTTTTACAATAAACAAGTATATTATACCTACTTAACTGCCATGACTCACTGTTATCTATGTTTTATGACAATAATACCGTTTTAAACTCGTATGATATATCTATTTATTTTTTGTTCAATTACTATTTATTGCCAATTGTAATAAATTGTAGTTTCATAAATGATTATTATTTATTGAAGCTTGGATAGTCTAAGCAAAAGGATATGCGGGAGACAGCTTAG
>JAKGSA010000653.1:362566-375895 GCA_033558755.1 Philaethria dido
TTAAATTACCTTTTAACCTCATCTCACTCAATGATCGATGGTTAAATGTAATTTTCCAGTCATCTAATATGATATGTGTCATCTATATTAGTTTACTAGTATATAGGTATATGACAGTAAATAAAGAGTAATAGATGCCAGATCATAAATTATATCGAGTCATATAATAATGGTTACGGTAATGATATATTGGTTATTTGTACGTCATTGTTAAAGCCTTTTTAATGATAATATCTATAAGCATATTATATATATATATATATATATATATATATATATATATATATATATATATATATATATATATATATATATATATTGTGTAACTATTTATCGCTTGCAACTTCATTTGTATGGACTTTATGACCCTTTCCATACTATCCATTTTAATCCTCCATAATTTTAATAGTAAAACCTATGATGACACTCTCTACTCACTCTCTATGATGACTCTCTTAGTACTTACACAAACTTCTCAAGAACCTGTATGCCAAATTTCAACTTTCTACGTCCAGGAGTTTCTGTTGTGCATAAAAACCGATGTTTCTACCGATGGCTGTCAATCTACTTCCCTTTCAGGATAATTTGAGTGTATTTCAAATGTTTCCCGTCATAGTATCAAAAGTCAGAAACAACACGGCGTCATATAGTCATGAAGCTTTTCTAAATTTATGCTCGGTATATACGACGTTTAAGTACAAGTCAAAAGAATAAAAGCTTTTAAAAATAGCTCAAAATAGCAACTATCCAAGTGTTTAAGGGGCCCCTTGAAAAAGGATTTTCTTTTTGTTTCTATTGTTGGAGTACCTCCTCTATACGTTATCAATATTTACTAGATAGTACAGCATTTATGTGTTTAATAAATTATCGTCTCTTTTTGACCCTTAGACCTCTATTTATATGGGTCGGATATGATAAGGTTATACGATAACTACGGCTTGCGTCATTAATATCGCATATACAATGAAAAATGTTTTCTAAGTAAATTCTAGGTTTAGGGAGGATTATAATTTGGTTTGGCATCAAATTATATAGCTAGTTTGTAATAATTGTTCCAATTTTTTAAACAAAATGTGATAAGTGATGACATGTAAAAGAAGATACTTATTGTTGTATTATGAAATATATACACGTCATGTAAAAATTATCAGAACCTCTAGGGATATCTATGAACATGATTGTGGACGAGGTAAAACAAGTATGCAGGGATCGTAGCGTTTGGCGCTCCGATCTCTCTGACTACACCGCTAGGGATTAAGCTAAAAAAGAAATGTCTAGTTTTATTGTATGAACGTAAAAGAATATTGTGTTTTATAATCAAAATTTTAACAAAGAACCGTCTTTAAATAAAATCCACTGAATAATAATATTTTTACACATAACTCGTCAAATTTTAAATAATTTAAATGGGACCACATCAGAAGCAACCGCTATCATATAAGAATACTTTACGTACTTCTTACGTTTATTAAAAAAAAATACTTGATGGATATAAATAACACCTGTTGTGGCGCAGAGCCGCAAGCGTGCGTCTGTAAACGACAGGTTGTGAGCTCGATTCCCTCTCCAGGAAATGGAATTTTTCATTTATTTGATAACAAGGCAAAGCGCAGAATTGAGTTCCGCCACTCAGCACGCAATGCCTCAATTCGGCGGAAAGTGGGGAACGGATTGTCTTAACACTAGGTTCCCTCTACTTACCCTGCTATATGCGGGATACAGCGTGAAGCTATGTATGTATGTATGCTAAAAATCACAAATATAACGAAGTTTTTATTTAATATAAAACTATATACAGATGACTCTCGTTTTATAATGCTATAATTAAACCCATTCACATTCATATCGTTCTAACAAGCACAATTATATTTCGCTAGCGTAACAGTAATGAGATGCTAAGTTGACGCTGACGTCAATCAAAAGTATCACTGCCGTCATAAAGGCGTGTTCAGAATTAAGACCTTGGGCATAGTATTTGACAGGTGTTTTATTATTTTTCTCCCTCGTATCCATGTATAAAATGTTTACTTTACTAAATGACGCGTAGTCGAAATTACTTGCCATAGAAAGCTCGAATTTAGCATATTCCTTGAGGAACCTTCCAAGAGTCTCGCTGTATTCAATTTTTGTTACGTTTTTTTTAAATGTTTTTCTAATCTTGTCAGTCAGATATCCTTAGAATATTAATTTAGTTCGTAAATAGAATTTCTATTATTTATTTTTTATTTATGGCAAAGCGCGGCGTTGAGTTCCGCCACTCAACACGCAATGCCTCAATTTGGCGGAAAGTGGGGATCGGAAATGTTGTAAGAGAATGGACCTCTGCCTACCCCGCTATATGCGGGACACAGCGTGAAGTTAAAAAAAATATATAAATATTTATTTACTTTTAGCGAATTAAATTATTAAAAAATATAGTTTAAAAAAGAAACTAAAATGAAAACGCTTGAAATAATCTTATTTTCCTCGTTGTACTAGCAAGGACATCAAGTTCATCTTGTGAAAATATTGTATTGTCATCGGGTTTGGACACGTGTGCAAATTTTAAATTAAATCAACCACCAATCCGTTTACTGTCCTGTAGAGAAGTGGGTCAAAATAGCGCTGCAGGATTTTTTTGCATTCGTAGACTTCACACATACATACATGTTAATCTTTTTTTTTTTAACTTCACGCTGTAACCCACATATAGCGAGGTAAGCAGAGGGAACCAGAGAACCTAGTGTTAAGACACTCCGTTCTCTTACAACAATTCCGTTCCCCACTTTCATGTTAATCTTAAAAAAAAAAGCTCCTACTCCCACCTCAAAGACAGGCAACGCACCTGTAGCTCCTCTGGTGTTACACGGGGCCGTGGGTGGCGGGGATCACTTATCATCAGGTGACCCGAACGCTAGTTTGTCTTGTCCTTTCCATAAAAAAAATTCAACAAGAATGTTAAAAACACAATAAAATAACTTCTTGCTTTTTTTAACTTAGTCAGAGCATTTTCCGCTTCAATATGGATACTGCGTGTTGATGTGGAACTCAACGCCGTGTTTTGTTCCAGAAGAGCACTGATCCATAATGATTAAAATTTGATCAGAAAAGAAAACCGACTTCAAATAAATTGCACTAAAAAGTAATATCATTACAAATAATTCAAAAACTCGTCCGAACTCAACTAAAAATAAAGACCACATCTGAACCACATCAAAATTGGTTCCCCCAGTAATGAGTTATGCCATAAAACACAAAAATATACAGTCGAGAACCTCGTTTTTTTGAACATGGTTAAAAATAATTTAAATATTTGGCAAATTACAAACAAAAATCACGATTTGCTGAATTGACAGGACATTGGCGCCGATTTAATTTACTACGCGGCGGTTAATTTATTCTCAACGTCTTTATATGTATTCGCTATGTGTGTCACGTATATGTGCATCTATAATTCAAAGGTTGATCTCCGCTGTGTCACATTAGGCTACTGTGCTATCGTAGGTTGCCTTCATTCATTTATCGTTGTTTCAATTTAAAAGTAGGACAAATCAAAGAAATCAAAGAAATATTAATATATTTTCATTGCAATAATAATCCCTTATTATGTATTTTTTTTTAACTTCACGCTGTAACCCGCATATAGCAGGGTAGACAGAGGGAACCAGAGAACCTAGTGTTAAGACACTCCGTTCTCTTTCAACAATTCCGTTCCCCACTTTCCGCCGAATTGAGGCATTGCGTGTTGAGAGGCGGAACTCAACGCTGCTCTTTGCTTGTTACCAAACCCAGGAAATGAAAACACTAATATTTCCTGGAGTGGGTATCGAACCCACAACCTGTCGCGTTTACAGTCGCACGCTTGTGCCTCTGCGCCACGACAGGAATAAGAGAATAGAGTTACATGAGATTTTTTTTTTCTTTTTTTTTCTTTTTATCGTGAGGAAATCCGTTACGGATACCCGCCCGATTGGGGACTCGGATAGGTTATGTGGGACTCCGAAATGGCAGACGTCGTCCGTATACCCACTAAAACCTCACGGTGCTCCTCCTCGCCGCCAATAGCCGAGGCCACGGGAACACCCCAATCTTCCATTTACCTCGACGGCAAGGTACATGAGTAATGGAACTGTTTCAATTGAAATAGCGATATATAGCAAAAATTATATCTAGTAAAAGTTGTATATACAATTTTTATTTGTTTTGGTTTATTTATTACAGCTTTTATTCTATATTAAAATTATATTTATAGATATAAAAAAAAAGGTTTTGTATCTAACAACATATATACTCGCATAATAGGGTAGAAAAGATAATGTCAAGCTCTATTCTTCGTTTTCTGAATTCAAGATGTAGCGTGTGAGTGGCGGAAGCAGGGAAAATGATTTAAGTATTCTTAGAAACTATAAAAAATATTAAGTTAGAATGGAATAATAACTTCTCAAGCAATTAAAAATTAAAATTGAAAATCGGTCAGAGTAACGTTAGCGATGTTTCCAAATAGATAGTCGACGACAATAGATTATGGTTAACAGTATAATCATTACCACAAGTAGAAATCGAATCTACAATCATTGCGTTTACAGTCAAACATCCTCTACTTTTTATATATAATAGCTTTAGATATATTAATTAAAAAAGTATTTTGCTCCCTAGAACGGTCTAGACTCTAGCGAGCTCGTCTTAGGGTCAAGGAGACACGTCGCGTGCAGCCATACACGTGAGCACAGTAGGAAACGACCAACATAGCAGTGATACCATGAAATGCAATTGTTCACGCTTTGCCACGTTTATATACTTGTACGTAGACTAAATAAAAAATATTAATTCATATTGTTTTATATGTATATATTACTGTTTTCTATGCAGCCTACGTGATAGTCTCCGGTCTGCACTTTTCTTCCGAAATCGAGATTGTGTGTTGAGTGGCGGAAGTTTACGGTGTGATATTTTCAAGTTTTAAAGTGTTAATCCCACACTTAAAAAAAATTATACGTTTCCTAAATATGTATTTCGTTTCCTAAGTAAACAAAAATATTTAATAAATAGAATTCTCTCTTGTCAAATGATTGTTCTTTGAAATAATCTTTGGGTAGCAGAAATTTGTAAAAATCTCTACAGAGATGCTAACAATATAATTAAGTTGTAACAAGCCTATAAGAATTTCGACGCAGCCGGATGTAGAACGCATGGCTTAGTGGTCAGATCGCTTGGACGGTTTTCAAGAAGCGCGGGTTCGAGTCCCTCTGCGTTCAAATTTTTATACGTTTTCTAAATATGTTTTACGGCGTGATCTCTCTTTTAGACCAAGGAAATAAATTAATTCCCCTGAGTGGGAATCGAACCCACAACTAGTCAACGTTTACAGTTAAAAATACCTGTATTTACTTGATCAGACATATGTTAACTTATTATAGTTGTACTAGCTGTATCCCGTGACTTCGATTCGGTGGACTATAAAATTTAAATCCTGTTTTTCCCGTTTTTGTAGGATTTTGGAGAAATCGTCTTTTAATGCTCCCCTACACTGCCCCAGCAGCTTAGATGTTATCTATTTCACCTTTCACCTTTCTATGGCAAATCCTTTTCCCTATATGTTGTTTGTAAGTCACCCAGAATCGCAAGTGCTTTATATGAAAAGATGTATGTATGTAGACTTTAAATTCTAAATTTATATAATAATATTATACATATGAAATTAAGAATCTTAAAGTTTTTAATGAATGTGCTCAAATAAAAAAATATATTAACATTGAAAACATGTTTTTTTATATATAAAATAATTTATAGTTCATCTATTTTTTTAACTATTCATGGGGATCGAACTCGCGATCACCGTCATAGCACTCTTAGTCACTGCCTACTTATAGATTAACGAACCAGACATGCTTTTATTTATTGCAAGCGAACAGTGTTGCGACGCGGATGTGATATTTTTAAAAAAAGTTGCTTAAATTATTTTTGTTTTTTAATGTAACTATATAAAATAATTTTAAAAATTATTTGCATTGCTAATAACTGCGAGATATATGTCCTAAAAAATAAAAATGAAAGTCCTTGCCAGTTTATTAAGTCTTAAAAAATTTAATAACGATGTCATATAACTAGCTACACTACTACTACATACATACATAGCTTCACGCTGTATCCCGCATATAGCAGGGTAGGCAGAGGGAACCCAGTGTTAAGGCACTCCTTTCCCCACTTTCCGCCGAATTGAGGCATTGCGTGCTGAGTGGCGGAACTCAACGCCGCGCTTTGCCTTGTTACCAAACCCATGAAATGAAAAATTCTATTTCCTGGAGTGGGAATCCAAACCACAACCTGTCGTGTTTACAGTCACACGCTTGTGCCTCCGCGCCACGACAGGCGTTGCGTGGACTATAATACCTAAAATCCCGTTTTTTTCCGTTTTCGTAGAAATTTCGAGAAAACTTCTCTCTTCTTTTCTCTCTCCCCTACACTCCCCAAGGAGCCTACATACGGAATTTCAGCTTTCTATGGCCAGTAGTTTTGCCTGTACGTTGTCTGTCAGTCACTCAGTTACGCAAGCGTTTTATATATATAGACAAAAAATATGTTTAACGAGTAATTCATTCTACTTATAGTATAAAAACGAAGGTTTGTGACGATGTTTGTTACGGTTTAAAGAAAAAAGTACTGAACTGAACTAGTTAGAACTTTATAATAATATAGGCTATAGCCTTTACCTATAAGTAAGAAAAACACAATTATAAATTGTATAATTTTATAATAATATAACGATAAATGTTTAGTATATACATATATTTAACTTATCACCAATTATATTAAATATATATATTCATGTATATTCCATAACCAGTGGCTACTTACTTTAATATGTTCTTTTTTTTGTCTCTCCACGATTTTTTCTGGGGAACGGGAATGATAAAAGAGGACGGAGTGTCTTAACATTAGGTTCACTTTCTCTGCCTACCGCACATAGGTGCGGGATATAGCGTGAACCAAAAACAAAATTGCATAGCGTCAATGACAAGAGATCTTAGTGTCACGACACTCCATTTTCCACATATCACCTTAATTCTAAATAACATATTTGAGTTACGGAGTTCAGTACCACACTCTGACTCTTACAAAATGAATCATTAGAAAACAATGTAGAAGTATAAAAAACTTTAATAAAAATTATGAACAATTTTTTTATAGTAGTAATTATATATATACTAGTATATTGTGATACATATAATATAATTGATTTATTGTATTCTTTTGCAGGATTTCTTCTAGGATGTTAAGTAATACTTGTTTTATAAGATAATTACCTCTATGTTTATAATTAAGGCGCGATTATTGTAATTTTCTGTTAACCAAGTAAAGGAAAGTCGAAAACAACGTTACAATTATTTTAACCGAATTAATCGCATATATTTTAGTATTCGGAAATACATTTTTGGAAACCTGATGTTTGTTTAGTTTACCTGTACGTCGGGACACACACACACTTTAACGCATCGGGAATCGAACTCGCGCCCCTGGGAAACCGTCCAATCGCTTTAACCGGTAAGCCATGCGATCTTATCCAGCACCGTCGACATTCTAATACGCTTATTACAACATATTTTTTGTTCACTTCGTGTTTCGGTTTCTAAAGATACAGGCATTAAGACCCGCCACTTATGTAGTACGTAATGTCTCGAATTCGGACGAAAAGTAGACGTGCCACTGGACTGTGGAATATCCTACCTGCGGCAGTTTTTCCAGGTCGATATGACATGGGTACCTACAAAAAGCGCGCCTACCTCTACCTCAAAGGCCGGCAACGCACCTGTAGCTCCTCTGGTGTTACACGGGGCCGTGGGCGACAGTGATCACTTACTATTAGGTGACCCGAATGTTTGTCTTGTCCTTTCCATAAGAAAAAAATAGAAACATAAAGGATTCTTTTCGCACTATTTCTCTGCCTATCCTGGATTGCGAGATAAAGCGTGAAGCTAAAAATTCGGGCCTCAATTTATTTAATTTTTTTATATCTTTAAAAAATATTTTTTTAAATAATATTTGAACAGAAACCAATACTGTTCATATACGAGTATGCCGTAATAATTTACACTATGATTCAGATGTTAATAAAAACGGGTCGTAACTTCACGTAGGTACTTAAGTAAGTACTTAAGGCGTAAGTTTTTCCGCTTTTAGTATAAAGCTAATGTGAGTTCAAGAAGGTTAAAATGAATCATATAAGATATTGTGTTGTAATTGTTGGAATTTGTTAAACCGTGAATATGTTGATAAATCGAGGGTCTTTGGAGTAGCGCGGCGTTGAGTTCCGCCACTCAGCACGCAATGCCTCAATTCGGCGGAAAGTGGGAAACGGAGTGTCTTAACACAGGGTACTTCTGCCTACCCTGCGCCTATATGCGGTATACAGCGTGTGCTTTGGAGGGCATTTTTAAGTTAATGGTTTTATCTATATTTTTTGTTTTTATTTTATTTAATTTTTTTTTTTATTATCACACTTTACAAATGAGTTAAAAAGGTGAATTATACAATTCTCGTCTTATGAAGTTATTTCTGCATATTGATAAGTTAACCCATAATAAATTACATAATAGTTCCGTTAAAATTGACATGCAAGACTTGTGTACTTCGATCGAATCAGAATCACCAATATCTTCTAAAGGTGACCGATCTCACACTATGTGTGGTATTTATAGTGTTTTTTACTAAATATGCACCTAAAATATCAAATTAATTTAGAGGTCAGCATGGCGTAGTGGGACAGCGTGTTTCTGTAAGCGCGAATGGTTGTGGGTTCGATTTCCATAAGAAGAGAATGAGCATAATGAAATTATTTGAATTTCTTCGCTCTGATATGACAAAATGTGGCGTTTCGAATTTAGGCGGATCTGGAGAATGAAATTTCTTCATACGAGGTTTTATGCTATGCTATGTTATGCTATGAGAGAAAATCAGTTAAGAAAATTAAATAGATCTGACCAAGACATCAGGCATATACTATGAAAGTATTGCATTGTCAACGGATTTCGGACACGTGTGCTAATTTTCAAATAAATTTGTTTGTATAAAGTAAAATTCCAATTCCCGTATTTTGTTGATACATGTTAATTGGTTGATACATGGAGTTGAAGTTAGCAAAAATGTTTGAAAATTCAACAAATAACTATTAGTACAATGGCCTTATAATATCATTTTTAAAATATGATCATTATAACATAATATTTTCTCATGCAATAATCATCTTTGTTATCACACACATATACACAATGAGATAAAAGTGACGAGTCTTAATCATTTCGTCAATAAAATGACTCACAAAGTTAACTTCTGTACATACGCGGTGGATGATTAATGTAGTAAATGTTTTCAAATATTGTTATAATATATGTGAGAAATTGCAGATCTCTTGTAATTTTTCATATAAGTACCTACTATATTTAATATGCCTGTTGATGTAGCTTTGCCTTAGTAGAGCTAGTATGCTAATATGAAAATAAGGGAATCGAACCCACAGACTATCGCGTTTGAGTACACAGTAGTCACATGTTGTCCTACTGTGCCACGATGGCCTGTATTTATTTATACATATGTATAAAATCCTTGCGTTACTAGGTGACTGAAAGGCGAAACTACTGGACGTAGAAAGCTTCAATTTGGCAGTGTAGGCTTATTGGGGAGTATAGGAGACTAAAGATAAGGTAAAAATCGGAATTTTAATTTTACTAGGTTTTACGCCTGTCGTGGCGCAGAGGCACAAGCGTGCGACTGTAATCGCGACAAGTTGTGGGTTCGATTCCCACTCCAGAAAATGTAAAATTTAGTATTTTCATTTCTTGGGTTTGGTAACATGGCAAAGCGCGGCGTTGAGTTCCGCCACTCAACACGCAATGCCTCAACTCGGCGGAAAGTTGGGAACGGAATTGTTGAAAGAGAATGGAGAGTCTTAACACTAGGTTCTCTGGTTCCCTCTGCCTACCCTACTATACGCGGGTTACAGCGTGAAGTTAAAAAAAAAAGAAAAAACATGTTGTCCCACTGTGACACGGTTACTGACTGACTGAAAGGCGAAACTACTGGATGTAGACAGCTGCAATTTGGTAGTGTAGGCTTGTTGGGGAGCGTAGGAGAACACTAAGGATAAGGTAAAAAACGGAATTTTAGTTTTACTAGGTTTTACTTATAGTTTTTTCACTTTATAAAAATATTTCAACTTTTTCAGTAGATTCTTTAAAAGTAAACATGTTAAAAAAATCAAAACGTATGCTGCCAAATTAAAAAATTATATATTTGTTGCCTTTATTTTATTTTCCGTGTAGTTGTTTTTTGTTTATTCTTAAAACCTTGTTTATTTTTTCCTAATTGACATCTATGAAACAAAGGCTTTTAACCTGCAATAATTACGTAATAGTCCATTGTTTGACTTGTTTAGTTTCGTAGTATATATTGAATAGATGTAAAGTAATAAAGCATAAGATTTTTGAAAATATTAATCATCTAGATTAGTTCTATATCCATTAGTACACTTCACACTATATCTCGCATAAGGATCAGGACAGTCAAAAAGGACATAATCTCTAAACACTCCCCTCGCTGTTTTTATCGTAAATTCGAAACATTTCAAACTAAATTACATATAATAATTCCACCGAGGTGGAGGCGTTGAGTTCCACCGTTCAACACGCAATGCCTCAGTCGGTGGAAAGTGGGGAACGGAATTGTTGAAAGAGAATGGAGTATCTTAACACTAGGTTCTCAGGTTCCCTCTGTCTACCCTGCTAGTGGAGGATACAGCGTGAAGTAAAAAATAAATAAATAAATAAAAGAGTAATAAAGTTTATTTATTAACATTGTTACCAACTTAACAAGTTTAAAAGACTGCTACAAATAGATTTAGGAGTATCAGGTTTCTTTTTTATCTAGATAATTCATTCTATATTTATTCTAGTGGCCTAGGCCTTGAAATAGCATCGCGATATTTATTACATCAATAAATATGTATGTATTTATATTATGATGTCATATTTATGTATGTATTTTTGTTGTTTTGTCGAACTGGTAGTAGGTTCAGTTTATTTGAATGTTCAAAGTTTTTTCTTTAAATAAGTATTTTATATTTAATTTAGTCTATGTAATGATTACAATTTTAACAAAAACCAAGCGGATTTTAAACATTACATTTGTTACGGATAACTCAAAAACTACTTGTTAGAAGCACTAGACATCATATAAAAAAAAATCATTAAAATTGCTTGGTGTGTGTGTTGTTGTTGTGTGGTTTAAAAAAAATGGTTTGCCCAGAAACTTTTTACTGGGCAAGCCAATCGCGGTAACATTTAAAATGCAATCGAATTAAGAGACATAGTTATAAAGACAACAAATGTATTAAAAAAAAAACTATTTCTGTGAAATGGGTACCGGAGAATGGAGAATTTTTCATTACGTTCTCTCCTTATTTATTTCGACAATATGGCATATGATCGTAATTTTTATACATAATATCTATTATATTTTATATATATATATATAAACAATAACAAAAATAATTATGTAACTTCCCAATTCATAATAACTTTTATAACGCAAAAAGTCAATTCACGTGATTCTAATAATATTTGACAATTAGCTACCACGTCCTTTATGTGCGCATATTAAACAACGTTACTTACACAGACAAAAAAGAACCGAAACTATAGATATATATGAGCCGTTGATTTTGAAAGTGAGACTACTCCATTTTATGTTATTGCTTTTTTTTTATTAGAAACATAAAATTACGTTAATTTGTATTCAGATTTAGCTTTAATTTATTTTTTTTACAAAATGGAGTTGTCTCACTTTCAAACTCAACGGCTTATATAATTTCAGATCTATTAGCAGATTAGGGATACAAGATCGAAAATATTTAGGTGTAACGTTGCACAAGGTGAACAAAAAATGATGAGAGCTAACAAAAAAAAGGTTGTCGGGAAAATGTGGGACTGAAATTAAAAAAAAAGAAGCTCAACAAAAATATGAGAGCTAAAAAACTAAAAAGTCGCCAGTACCGGCTTCCCGAAATCTACCGCCCTACCTTTTTAAAATTTTCACCCCTCGCTCTGGGGAAAACTAAGCTGAAACCTTCAAGGATCAATTAGGATATCTTAAAGTTCACTAGAAGGAAAATCGAAGAGTACCTAGTGTCAAGACACTTCGTTCTCTACTTTACGCCATAACTTGAAACAAAGGGCGGAGTTTAACGCCGCGCTTTGAGTTAATAGAATGTGAATAATTTAATTATAGTTATACGAGTATACGGGGTCTTATATTCTACGCAAACCAAGTCACGTGATACAACTATGTATACTAGTTATACTAATAGTAACTAATATATGATTCGAGTTTATTTATGATCTGACAAATGAACATATTTTTAATAATCTTGAATGTCAAGGTATGTTACTTAAATATTTTAAGTCTACCTTAAAGATATCAATCAAAATTTATAATTAACGTATTTTTTTTGGGTTTATGGGTTTTTTTTTGTAATGAAACCGATTTTTATGTTCTATTTTTTACCTGTTTTACAGTTTTAGCGCCTCTTCAAGGATTCATGTAAATTAACATATATATTATGTTAGTTTTTTAACGTTGTAGGGAAGTACCTTTACGTATAGTTAGGCTTACCATACGTCCCGGCTTGACCGGGATAGTCCCGGTTTGAGATCCCTGTCCCGGCGTCCCGGTCAAACTTGAACAGCACCGACACCCCAACCAATTGTCTCTTATTCTTTTTAATAAAAAATATATTCACATTTATTATTATGTTTTCAATTCATAATAATTTTGATTGCATTTCAAATATGAAAAACACAAATTAAGCGAAAATCAAAATGAAAATGAGCCTCTTTCTCTTCTGCGTCCCGGTTTGGCTGTTCGTAATTATGGTTAGCCTACGTATAGTTGTTAGTGGTAAATGGTAAACTGGAGGTCGTGGATTCGAATTATTTAAATTGCGCTTGTTATAATGTTAAAATAACAAGCGCAATGTTGGAGGCCTGTCGTGGCGTAGAGGAACAAGCTTGTGACAGTAAACACAATAGATTGTAGGTTCGGTTCCCATTCAAGACAATGAAAATATTTAATTATATTTAGTATTTTCATTTCCTGGCTCTGGTAACAAAGCAAACCGCAGCGTTGAGTTCCGCCAATCGGCACGAAAAAAAGAGAACGGGCTGTCTTAATACTAGGTTATCAGGTTCCCTCTATATATCTGCTTATGCGCGGGGTTGATATAAAGGTTGACTAGCTTTATTTAAACAAGATCTTCGCTAGTACATATTGTCACATGTCATACAATTTTAAAAAAAAAAT
>JAKGSA010000653.1:375985-394672 GCA_033558755.1 Philaethria dido
TATCAGAAACATATAAAAAAATTAATTAAGGTATATATTTTTATCGAGTTATGTCGAATTTCTTATACGTCTGTTGCAATTTGTTTTTGCTGTCATCTGTGACATGTTTCCGCTACCAAAATAAATAATATTTTTAAGAATGTTTATTTGGCAAAAGAGAATGCAATTTTTTTAAATATTTTAGTATATAATTAACACTTTAAAAATATTTTAAGGTTTTATAATAATATTCGATAAAGGATAAAACTAAATCCATGTTATGCAAAACTTTTTATGTTTTATTTAAATTTATATAATTTAATTACGATATATATATATATGAGTTAATGGCGGCAATCTGTATTTATTGACCGATTTCAAAAAAAGAGGCAGTACTCATTCGATTATATTATTTTATGGGTATATATAGGTACTATACTGGGTGAAACAATTTTGATGATTCTTCTTGTTATGTGATAGCTAGGGGTTCCATTTAAATTTAGTTAAGAGTAAGAGTAGTTTTTGAGTTATTCGTAATAATTTTACGTTTTGGTGTATGTTATTTGAAGTAGATCTTTTGATGTTATAACCTTAATTATAAATTAAACAAAATGAAATTTTAATATGGAAAAATAGTAAATATAAAATAACGTTCAGTTCAGTTCTTTAATTATGGCTCTTCGAACGTGCCAGTTGAGCACAAATCACTTCGCCAATATCATTGTATGGAGAATACACGAAGGAGGATTTATCGGTATGCCTCAATTCGGCGGAAAGTGGGGAACGGAGTGTCTTAACACTAGGTTCCCTCTGCCTACCCTGCTATATGCGGGATACAGCGTGAATGTATGAATGTATGGATTTATCGGTAAAAAAGACACTAATTTTCACTATGAATAAAATACCATTGTTATTGCTTTTCTTTCTATGTCAAAGACTATATGACGTTGAAATCTAGGTTTATATTTTGGGTTGGTATTTAATATGGCAAACTAAGAAAGGTAAAAATCAAATTCGTTGTAAATCATGCTAAGTATAGATTGCCGGTTTTGATAAAACTACCCATATTGTGTTAGTTGTTTTATGCGTATTGTTTATTCTTTTTATTAAATAAGTATAATGACGGCTGTTCATGACATTTGAAATTTATTGTTATTTTTTATCTGTGTCTTTTATTTTGACATCGCGGTAATATGGATTTGTAATTATATATATTTTTGTATTCAGTAATTAAATTTGTGTAGTAAATAAGTGGTTATATTTTGTATGTTAAAATATTTTTTCTTTTTTTTCACAGAAAAATGGAGGAGATAAAACACACTCGGCCATCGACAACGTGAACAAAAAATAAATAAATGTGCCGCCTAGTTTTGTTCATATAAACGAAAAACACAGTGAAATTACGATCTCTTAAATGTTAAAATACATAAAGTGATAAAGAAGTGATTGACTATATTTTTTTTATTCTAAGAAGTGTAAAAAATTGTAACAAAATGCCTGCGATATTGACGAAGATAAAGGAACAAGCGTTCAAAGTACAGCCGACTATAGCGGTTGGTGTCGGTGTGGGGGTCGCTTTGGCGGCGTGCGCTGTTTATGGGACCAGAGAGAAGAAACAAAGTCCTCCTTGTCATAATAATAATAATTATAAGGTAAGCCTCATCTCAATCTTAGTATTTAGTATTTTTGTTTCCTGTAACAAGGCAAAGCGCGGCGTTGAGTTCCGCCGCTCAGTACGCAATACGTCGATTCGGCGGAAAGTGGGTATAGAAATGTTGATAGAACGGCTACGGAGTATTTTAACTAGGTTTTACCAGTTTTCCTCTGCCAACATATTATATTTTTTAAAAAATTTTAATTTTTGTAAGACAGTTGCGTCGTGAGGCAGTGACTGTAAACGCGATGGTTGTAACTGTTCGTTTTTCACTCGAGGATATAATTATGTTGAAATGAATTTCTTTTCTCCGTAAACAATGTCTGGAATTCAAGCATAAAATAGAAAATGGAGTGTCTTGACACTATGTTCTTTCTGCTATGCAGGAAAAACCGTTAAGCTGCAAAAAAATAATTTTAGATGGATTTTATTTGTAATGTAAAGGTTATTTGGTAAAAGCTATTCAATTCAAAATTCAATGTGTACTTGAATAATACTTTAAAATATTGTAAAATTAAATATCTGTAAGCATATGTAGAACGCTTGCTTACTGAGTGACTGACAGACAACGTACAGGCAAAACTACTTCCCTTAGAAATAGAAAGTTGAAATTTGGCATGTGGCTTCTATGGGGAGTGTAGGCTATTTCTTGAAATTTCAGTGAAAATTGGCAGTATTTTAGGTTTTGTAATCAAAGCAAATGAAGTCGCGGAATGCAGGTAATTTAGTTTTAAAATGGTATAAATATTGCAACACGTTTTTGGCGATAAATGCAAGGTCCTTGATTTTTTAGAGTCAGACAAACTTTTATTTCTCTATTTATTTATATTTTATCATGCACTTTAAAAATATATACTAAAACTTGAAAGTAAACACACAAAGACATAAAAAACCTAAAATAACATATGAAGTATAAATAGCAGTCTTTTATTAACAAAAAAGAAGCTTCAAGCTTGATCCCGCCTAACAGAGTAGTCAAAGTGAATCTAGTGTCAAGACACTCCGTTCGACGCTTTTCGCCCAAATTCACATAATATATTAATGTCCTCGAGGCCTGTCGTGTCGCAGAGGCACTAGCGTATGACTATAAATGCGACAGGCTGTGGGTTCGATTCCCATTCCAGGAAATGAAAATATTAAATAATATTTAGAATTTTCATTTCTTCGCTCTGGTAACAAGGCAAAGCGCGGCGTTGAGTTCCACCACTCAGCACACAATGCCTTAATTCGGTGGAAAGTGAGGAACGGATATGTTAAAAAGAGAAGGGAGTGTCTTAACACTAGGTTTTCTGGTTCCCTCTGCCTACCCTGCTATGTAAGCACAGCGTGAAGCTAACATATAATAATTCTCTAAAGTAGGGAGCAAACTCACAACCAATCGCGTTTACAGTCGGATATTATCCCACTGCGCCACTATAGCGTCTAATATAAATAAACATACATACATACATACATAGCTTTACACTGTATCCCGCATATGCCAGGGTAGGCAGAGGGAACCTAGTGTTAAGACACTCCGTTCCTCACTTTCCACCGAACTGAGGCATTGCGAGCTGAGTGGCGTTGAGTTTGCCCAGGAAATGAAAAATTTCCAGGAGTGGGAATCGAACCCACAACCTGTCGCGCTTGCAGTCGCACGCTTGTGCCTCTGCGTCACGACAGACGTTAAATAAATAAGCTTTAATATATTATGCAATATAATTTTAAGACTGGCTATAAAACCAAAAAAATATCATACTTCAGATCTTGATTGATATTGATTAGGTTTTCCTTATTATTAAAAGTTAAATATAGCTTTTATCCATCGGTCAGGCAAAAGATCAAGTCAAGTATTTGCATTTTTATATTGTGCTAATCAATAATATTGTTACAATAAAGTTTTATTTATAAATATGTTATAACGTTCTCTATGTCACATAATATAATATACTGCTTGTATTCCGCGGCTCTGTTTGTTTAAACTATATACCTAAAATCCCGGTTTTTTTTCCCGTTTTTGTAGGGTTTTCGAGAGATTCTCTCTTAGTGCTCCCCTACACTCCCCAAGTAGGCCCATTGAATTAACCTGTACATTGTCTGTCAGTCACTCAGTAAAGTGTCAAACATTTATTGGCCTTTTTGTTTGTCTCTAAGTCTGTTATAGCGATTGGTGATAAATTTGACCCTTACTCGAGGCAATGATCATATTTAAATTAGTTTCATTTTTACATTTGTTGAGATGAAACGCGGCGTTGAGTTCCGCCACTCAACTCGTATTTCGATTTTGGAATGTGGAGAACAAATTCTCTAGACATTAGGTGCTCTTTGATTAAGCCTTAAGTTACTTTTATTTCTTTTATACATATTCGTTTAAGAAAATCACCCGGTTTTTTTACTTTAAAGGCATAGTTTTTTATAATTTAAAAGCATTTAGAGTGGTTTTAGAGTTATATCTGAAATGGCCAATGTATATTTTTAAAAAGGTCGTTTATTTTCTTTTAGGACGATATGCGGCGATAAGCTTCGCAATCTATATGATTTATATTGCGAAAATTGAAAAATTAAGTGGCATTACTATTGTACTTTGTCTTTCGCATTAATATAAATAAATAATTAAAATTTTAACAAAAAAATAAAAGCGTCTTCAAATAAAAGCCACTAAAAAGTACATTTGTTACGAATAACTCAAAAACTACTCGTCTGATCTTAACTAATTTAAAGGAGACCTCATCAAAATCACTAGCTATCATATAAAAAAGAAGCATCAAAATTGGTTCACCCAGTAAAAAGTAACACAGACAAAAAAAATACAGTCGAATTGATAACCTCTTCCTTTTTTTGAAGTCGGTACACAAGTAATTTTGAAAACTTGTATCCCCATTGACGCGTTAACAACGCGTTGTTTTTAGTAATGTATATGTAATTTTGCATAAACATGGATTTCAAACTATGGCAGTGTGTGTAACATTTATTTTATTAAATTAATTTAATATACTTTTTATGCATTATTTAAATAAAAATATTAGCTTTCTACACTCCTTTTCTATATAAACTATAAGTGTGTCAAGTTTCATGCTCCTCCGTCCGCGTACTGTTCGTAAAAAGGGATCTAAGGTTTTTGCTTCACGTATTTATATATAGATATATTATGCCATACTTTTGTTAAAGACATTAGGCAACTCACTTGTCTCATAAGTCGGTCAAATATAAGCAACGAGTATGTATTTTGCAAAGGTTACCTTCTGTTATGAAATATCGCAAATTATATCACGAATCTTAATGATGGCGTCTCTGTTTTGTAACGTATGTGGAAATAAGGGAACTGATGGGACTTGGATACTTATATAATATACGTTTATTTAATTATAAAGCTTTTTTTTTTACTTTTTTTTAACTTCACGCTGTATCCCGCACATAGCAGGGTAGGCAGAGGCAACCAGAGAACCTAGTGTTAAGACACTCCATTCTCTTTCAACAATTCCGTAATTGTAAAGCTATTGTCACATATATGTATATTCACGTATTAATATATAGATATACCGAAAGAGTACTGAATAATCTTTTTGTATAATGCATCTTTTTAAAATAATGCCTAAAAAGTATATTAAATTAATAGAATAAATGTTACACACACCATGCGTTTGAAATTCATGTTTATATAAAGTGACATATACATTGATAGACAGCGCGTTGCTAACGCGTAAACGGGAACTCTAGTGTATAATAATATGTGGAGTAAAAACTTTGTACCACTTTTTACGAAGATTACGCGGACAATGGAGCATGAAACTTGGCACACTTAAAGTTTACGTAACGAAGGAGTGCAGAGTGATAATATCTTTTTAAAATAATGCATAAAAATATATTAAATTAATAAAATAAATGTTACACACACTACGATGGTTTGACATCCATGTTTGTATAAAGTGACGTATTCGTTGCTAGGCAACGCGTCACTAAACCCTATTTTTAAAAAAATATGAAATTATCAATGTTTTTTTTATGTGTGTTACCTTATAACTTTTTAATGGCAACTTTTTAGGATAGTTAGGTCTTCCTTTTTTTCTAGATTAGCTAGTTTTTCTTTTTTTTGTTAAAATCTTAATAACTTAAAAAATACCTATTTCATGGTTTACTTATTTATTATAGAACCTTGCGTTAAGACACTCCACCCTACACTTTCTGCTCGAACTCGAAACATGGCGTGATATGTGGCGGAAGTCAACGCCGCGCTTTTTCTTACCACAACTTTGTATTTTAGAGTTTCGTAACAAGGCAAAGCACAGCGTTGAGTTCTGCCACAGCACGCAATACCTCAATTCGACGGAAAGTGAGGAACGAAGTGTCTTAACACTAAGTTTTCAGGTTCCCTCTACCTTGCTATATGCGGGATACAGCGGGAAGCTAAAAACAAATAAGTAATTTTCGTTTTTTTTTAAGACTAGAAGCTTCAAGGTTAAATTACCTATATTTAGAATTAATACTACTCTTTTTGATATAAATTATATATTTATGACAAGTAGGAAAACATAAAAACTAATTTTAAGTGTAAAATATAAATTATTTGCTATATTTTTATTCATAACCGGTCATTGGTTGTCCGCAAACTTGTCTCGTATTCGTTAATGTCAATGTCTATGTATTTACTAGATACTTATCGATATATTATGACCAAATTACACAGTCTTTATAAATTTTTGTCCATGTATAAGCAATATTTTATTTTAACTTCACGCTGTATCCCACATATAGCAGGGTAGGCAGAGGGAACCTGAGAACCTAGTGTTAAGACACTCATTTCTCTTTCAACAATTCCGTTCCCCACTTTCCGCCAAATTGAGGCATTACGGGTTGAGTGGCGGAACTCAACGCCGCGCTGTGCCTTATTACTAAACCCAGGAAATTTAAAATTCCATTTCCTGGAGTGGGAATCGAATCCACAACCTGTCGCGTTTACAGTCGCACGCTTGTGCCTGCGCCACGACAGGCGTTAAGCTATATTAGTGTAAAGTTTTATCTAAATCAGTTCAGTTCTATTACGAGAAAAGATAACAAACATCTAGCTTCGTAGTTTCTTGTGTTTGATTACAATAATCTCATAAATAACGTTTTCTAACTTATTTTTTTTTTTATAAAATAGCTAGTGAGTGCTTCTCATGTAGTGCTATATGAATTTACTTAAGATTTGAGCTGTTTTTAAGTTATTCGTAATAATGTTACTTTCGTGCATTTTATATGACGACTTCATTTTTTTGTTAAAATCTTAAATATTCAGACATACAGTTACCCCTCGTTATAACGCGGGGTTCGGATATCGACACCCGCGCTATAGTAACAAAGGTCCACCTAATAATAATAATATCTTTTTAATATAGAACATATTATTTATAAGATATTATATATAAATCTGTCTACAAAATTATTATACATTTATTAGTAAGTAGTGTTTATGTAACGTTCACAAAAAAGAAGCACGACAAGTAACTGGTTTCGCATTGCGCAACCATAATTGTGCACGAGATCACTTCGATGCGGATCTTTTGTAGGTTAGCTATTTAAACTCAACTTAACTTCACGCTATATCCCGCACATACAAGGGTAGGCAGAGGGAGCCGGAGAACCTAGTGTTAAGACACTACGTTCTCTTTTAACATTTTTTTAAACTACCATAAACTTAACTTAAAATCGTTTATTTGCAGCTATTACTTTATCCTGTAGTCCATTAAAAATAGCTCTCCAGTCTTTTCACCGGCCGCTGGGCCCGTTGAGCTTTTGGTAAAACAGAGATGTTTCATTGATAAGATATTTATCCTTGTATTTAGGCCAAATTACACAAAATCTCTATAATTTTTAGACTATGTGCTATTCTATGTTACTTTAAAGTTTCGTCTACATCCGTTCAGTAGTTTTTACGTGAAAGAATAACAGACATCCATCTTTCGTATTTATAATATTCGTAGGAAAGGTTTTTAAACTTTCCTACTTTCTTCGGGTACGAGTGGGGAACGGAGTGTCTTAACACTAGGTTCCCTCTGCCTACCCTGCTATATGCGGGATACAGCGTGAAGCTATATATGTATGTAAGTTTTTTAATATTTTACTTTTTGCGTTGACAAGGTGTTACAATTTTTTTTTGCTAATTAAAATTCTGCTTCACTCTTAGAACAATGTGTGCTTTGTGGTTTCCGCAAACACACTGTGAAATGGAAGCTGTGACCTTCGCAATTATGTGTTATGCCAATAAGTATTTATTAAACAGTATTAATTTAAATTTACATTTTTTTTTTTCTTATGATACTTAAATTATTCACTTATTTAGAGCATGTAAAGAAAAATATCGCGTCGGAACTCGAACCCGCACCTCTAATGAACCGTCCAAGGGCTTTGGCTACTGAGCCATACGTTCTTATCCATGTACGTTGATTTTCTTATACAGTTGTTACAACTTATTTTTGTTGTTAGCATCTCTGTAGAGATGTTTTTAGTAATTTGAATTACCCTTTTTTTATTGTTTCTAAAAACAACGTTGGACAAGGGAGTTAATTTATTAAATATTATAATAATATTTTAGGATTAAGGATAGGAATATATTTTTTTTTTTCAAGCAAAAACTAATCTACCAACTATAAACAAACAATTTGAACGTTTTATTTAAGATTTGATGTATATCTATAACATATTAAGGTCATCGTAAAGATGTAAGGTCAGAAGATTTTCGATTTTAAACACGATGTGGGTACAAGGTTCGATACTACTTGAGGCAATAACTATATTAGAAAAATAATATCGTTTTACCTGCCTTGTTACATACACAATGCGGTTTTAGGTTCCGCTATTTAACATGAAGTTAAATTAGCGGAGAGTAAGGAGTGTGGAGGAGTGTTTAAACACTAGACGTTTTACTTCAATATTAAAAAGTGGAAGATGCTTAAATATAAAGAATTATTGCGTGATAATTTATTTGGCTTTACATTTAGTATCGTATGTTTTTAATTAAGGTTATATAGCAGAGGTCTCGGTAAAAATGACAGAAGGTTAGCGTGGGACCTTGAGAAGGGCTTATTATATCTTTATATACCTATACGATTATACGTTTGTAGGCAATATCCCGATTAACTAATTGTGGAGTCACCATATTACGAATAACTCAAAAACTACTCATCACCTAAAAGGTGATGAGTAGTTTGAATGATAGATTGAATGAGTTAAAATTAAATGGGAAATAAATAATGATAAACATAAATTTAAATGGGACGTCTTTTTTTTTTTTTTTTATGGATAACGGATGGCAAACGAGCAGAAGGACCACCTGATGGTAAGTGGATACCTTCGCCCATGAACATCTACAACACCAGAGATGTTGTAGATGCGTTGCCAACCTAGAGGATACAGATGGAAGAGGAGGACAATGTAGTATTCCGTTCTCGGAACCACAACATTTTGGGGAAAGGATGGGTGGGAATGGGAAAACCTGGCTTACATGCCATCGAACCGGAACACATCATAAGATATTTGGCGGTTCGTCTTTGACATGATAGTGGTCGCGAGCCAGACGGAGGACGAACCTCCTACCACCAAAAAGTCAGAAGTATTAGTTATCATATAAGGGAAGAAACATCAAAATTGGTTGACTCAGTAAAAGGTTATAGGGTAACACTATTATATAATATGTATATATGTATGTATATATTTGTGTATGGATATATATACTTATTTTGGTATATATGTATGTATGTAGGTCTAACAGTATTTTAGGTTGATTTAGTTATTTCTGTTATATTTTTTGCACCGCATTGTGCCCGCTTTTATCTGTAGATCCCTTCAGTTTGGTTGCCTGGAAGAGATCACTTTTAGTGATAAGGCCGCCTTTGTGCGTTTGTTGTATTATTTAAAATTTTCTTATGTATGATTTCAAGTGTGCAAAGTTTTTTCTAACACATAAAAATACAATCAAATTGATAATCTACATCTTTTTGACGTTGTTTAAAAACAAAACTGTTTGTTTTTCAAGTTCGCACCTTATGTAGCATAGCTTTTGTTACCAGAGCGGGATAACGAAATTATTTAAGTGATATTTAAGTCACTGAGTGGGAACGCCAGTCGTGGCGCAGAGGCACAAGCGTACGACTGTAAACGCGACAGGTTGTGGGTTCGATTCCCACTACAGGAAATGGAATTTTTAATTTCCTGGGTTTGATAATGGCGTTGAGTTCCGCCACTCAGCACGCAATGCCTCAATTCGGCGGAAGGTTGGGAACGGTGTCTTAACACTAGGTTCCCTCTGCCTACCCTGCTATATGCGGGATACAGCGTGAAGCTATGTATGATGAGTGGGAATCGAACTCATAACCAATCACGCTTACAGACGCTTTCTGACTGCGCCTCGATGACCTCATGATAAAAAAGTACGGAATTAGTGCACTTTTTAAATATTTCCATTGAATAAATGTATAACAAAATTACCTTTTACATGTACGTCTACAGCAAAAAGATAATATATATTAACAACAAAAAATTGAAAATGACTCAACGTCTCATTACTAGATACACAGTGCTGCAAAAAATTATATAGTTTGTAAAGATGACTCAACTATGGCGCAATTTAAATTTTTACTTGGGCATATAAAAAAACTCCAGGAAATGTAAAGTTTAGTATTTTCATTTTCTGGGTTTGGTAACAAGGTAAAACGCGGTGTTTAGTTCCGCTACTCAGCACGCAATGACTGAATTCGGTGGAAAGGTATTGTTGTAAGAGAACGGAGTGTCTTAACACTAGGTTCGCAAGTTCTTTCTGCCTACCCTGTTATATGCGGGATACAGCGTGAAAAATCGCTAAAAGCAGCGCAAAAAAAAGTAAAAAAAAATTGGTTAATAGAATACTCAAAATCGGTTCAACCAATAAGAAAAAGTGTGGGAACATATAGAAAAAACAGTTGAATAGAGCACTTCTTTCTTTATTTTTGAAGTCTGCTAAGAATAATATTAAAATATAACGATAATGTGTGATTTGAACGCCTGTCGTGGCGCAGAGGCATAAGCTTGCGACTGAAAACGCGATAGGTTGTGGGTTCGATTCCCACTCCAGGAAATGTAAAATTTAGTATTTTCATTTCTTGGGTTTGGTAACAAGGCAAAGCGCGGCTTTGAGTTCCGCCACTCAACACGCAATGCCTTAATTTGGCGGAAAGTGGGGAACGGAAATGTTGAAAGAGAATGGAAGTGTCTTAACACTAGATTCTCTGTTTCCCTCTGCCTACCACGCTATATGCGGGATACAGAGTGAAGTTAAAAAAAAAAATTGTATTTGGTATTATGTAACTTATATTCAGTGCATAAATTATTTAGCTCCACATGCTTCATGAAAGACATTGACAAAGTGACATTTAAATTATTTTATTTTTGTGCTCTGGTAACACAAAGCGCGGCGTTGAGTTTCGCCACTCAACATACAATATTTCGAATTCAGGTTACAAGATGAGTGTCTTAACACTAGATTCTCTGTTTCCCTCTGCCTACCACGCTATATGCGGGATACAGAGTGAAGTTAAAAAAAAAAAAGACGTGTGATTTTTTTTAACAATGTTGGCAATCGCCGCGCGCAGCGATATTATTATGCATTATAACTACTTGCATACACGAATTAGCTTTTTTAAAATGGAAAGATACACATTTGAAATAAAAAACAAGAATTTATTGATACTCACTTCTGCCTATCAGTTTAAAGACATTGATTGAGCTGGATAAAGGAACCGCAATTTTATAGTATAAATTAAATAACAGGGGCTTACCATAGTCGTATCGGATGGATTACATTTTTTTTGTCTTGAAAGCTTTAAGCGTTTGTTTTTTTTTTATATTTATAAAAAAAAGTTATTATTTTAAATGTTATTTAATACATATTTAGTGAAATAGTTTTTACTCGACTGTCAGTGGAGGGTTATGTTTTCGCGCGTATGATGTATGTTTGTAATATTCTTTATTACCTCATATCTTCCAAACCCTTGGACCGAATTATATAATTAAGGTGGCTTTAGTTAGGTATTAATTCTCCGGGTGTTCTTAGATATGTGACGTCACTCTTAATTTAGTATGGCGCATTCTAGAGGCAATTACGTTATGAATAAAAACAAAAAAATCGTTGATGGGTATGTAGGGTACCAAATGAAAGGACTTAATTAGCACATTTCATATATATATATATATATATATATATATATATATATAATAACACTTATATATCTTATAAGTAAATCAACTTATCAACCTATCCACGCCTAAGATATATTTGTCAATAACATGAGACGTTCCCACAACATTGTCAAATCATATATGCGGCAGTAACATGCGCGCGCAACGTAAGGTAATAAATTGATTTAGTATGTATGTAGAAAATATATATTAGTTATATATTAGTATATTAGTATTGGGTATTCAGAGAGATCTTAGTGTCAAGACACTCCGTAACTTAACGCCGTGCTTTGTCTTACCGGACCGGTATATTAGAATTATATATTAATTTAATTTAGCTATGATGGCCCTTAGGATTTTTTTTCTTTTTTTAGCAAGGGAACCAGAGAACCTAGTGTTAAGACACTCCGTTCTCTTTTAACATTACTGTTCCCCACATATTTAAGTATAAATTAGTTTTTACAAGACTACTGAGTAGGAAAGCCATTTTAATTTTTTAACAGATAGTCTGTACCGATATGATGACGAAGACATGATAAAAATACATACATACATAGCTTCACGCTGTATCTCGCATATAGCAGGGTAGGCAGAGGGAACCTAGTGTTAAGACACTCCGTTCCCCACTTTCCGCTGAATTGAGGGAATGCGTGTTGAGTAGCGGAACCCAACGGCGCGCTTTGCTATCTTACCAAGCCTAGGAAATGAAAAATCCCATTGCCTGGAGGGGGAATTGAACCCACAACCTGTCGCGTTTACAGTCGCACGATTGCCTCTGCGCCACGAAAAGCGTTAGGCATGATAAAGATGATGTAGCAAAATTTTAATCCGTAGAAAGTTTTTGTCAATATTTTAAAAGAATTATAACGATTTAAGCTATAATAGGAGGAGGAGAAATTCAAATTAAATTATATACAATAATATCAATTAAAAAATAAGAAAGTGTCTTAACAAAAAAGGTAAAATATGTGGGTTTCGAGGTTTATAGTTGTTTTAATTTTCACATAAATGCTTTTATATTGTATAGAACTACGATAATAAAAAAATGGGCCATATATCTTATTTTATCTATGTATGTATGTCTTCAATTTAAATTTTAGAACTATCTGACAGCGCCAGAAAAAATGTCATTTACCTATATCTATATATAAATACGTGAAGTAAAAACTTTGGATCCCGTTTTACGAAAATTTCGCGACGGAGGAGTATGAAACTCGGCACACTTATAGTTTATATAGCGAAGGAGTGCACAATGATTATATTTTCTAAAAATAATGCATAAAAATACATAAAATAAATAAAATAAATGTTACACACACTACCATGATTTGACATCCATGTTTATATAAAGTGACATATATGTCAGTCACTACGCAATGCGGTATTAACGCATTTACGTGGACACTAGTATGTTTTAATAGCTTATCCCTCTATCCATCATAGGGGAGATAAAGAGAACCTAGTGCCAAAACACTCCGTTCTCCTCTTTCTGTCCCAATTTAAGTAGCGAAAATCAAGGCCACGCTTTATCTTACCAGTACGTGAAGTAGAAGTGAAAATAATTTAAAATAATCATGTTCCCAAGTCGGAATAGTACCCACAACCACTAATATTAACAGTCAGATGACACACTGCGCCATGTAGGCCTCTTTGGCTTATAAAATATTTTAACTTTATTTACAACTAGATTGTTCCTGACGTTATCGATTGTGACCCTCAATCAGTTAAGGATTTCCTCAATATTTTTGGTAATTTTCCTTTTTATTGAACAATTTATTTAATAATTACTTGTTTTTCGTGTTTACTGTCTGTTTTGTTTTTTTTTAATTGTTGTTATATTGTTTATGTTTTGACAATTCAAACATAATTATCAAAATTAGTATCAAAGACGTGTAAAATATATGTTGCCGAAACAATTGCACTTTATACGAAAATGTTATTTCTATTTGGTAGTGTTAGTAATATTTATTTAGTTAATTTAAAGTATTTCTGATACGTTATTATAAAGAAAAATATATTCTGCACTTCTTCTTTATGTACACTATATGTATGCCAATTTTGATTTTTCTCCTCCTTCGCATATATTTCATAAAAATGGTCCAAAGTTGTTAATGATCTATGAACTATATTAATGTAGTTTTGTTTAGATAGGATTAGTAATTTGGGTCAAAAAGTAAAAAATATTTTTAAATAAAAACGGCTATTCACATTCTAAAGATGCGAAAACAGCGGGATTTGAACGGTCCGTAATCCGTCCAAGCGTTTTACCCAATAAGCTATACGTTCTGATCGAACTATATCGAATTTCTTATATGCTTACAACTCACTGTTTTTTGGTAGCATATAAATATATTTCTTTTATTAATATGATTTTTTTAACATACTACATGTGTCAGATTTTAATTTAATTTTTTTTATTACGTTTTAGATAGCAAAAAATGGTCAGCTACAGCCAGTGGACAATGGTCAAGCGCAAACCTGTGGCGGGCGCTGTGGGGCGGAACAGTGCGCCCTCTGCAGGGGGGATGCGGACACTGATAACAAACAAAATATTGTAAGTTATATTGTAGTATTTAGTTTATTTTATTTTTAAGTATTTAAACTATGAAAATTCATTCAGGGAGGAGAGGAAATGTAGATATGAATTGAAAAGAATTATGTCACGTTATTTATTAAATATATAATAATCTCAATTTTTTTAGTTCTTATGTACTAGAGAATAAATAAGGCTTTTAATTAGAGGCCATCGTGGTTGAGTGGAAAAGTGGAACTGTAAACACAATTGGTTGTGGCTGAGATTCCCACAGGGGGATGTTTAAATTATATCAATTTCTCCTTTCTGCTAATACATACATTTTTTGATTGATTGATTGATGACATTGATTTTCGCCAGTTAGCACCCTGACATTACGAATCTTACTACAAAGAACACATTAATAAGGCTTATTATATATTTACCAAACTAGTACACCTGTCGTGGCGCAGAAGCACAAGCGTGCGACAGTAAACACGACAGGTTGTGGGTTCGATTCTCACTACAGGAAATGTAAGTTTATTTTCATTTCTTGGGTTTGGTAACAAGGTAAAGCGCGGCGTTGAGTTCCGCCACTCAGCACGCAATGTCTTAATTCGGCGGAAAGTGGAGAACGGAGTGTCTTAATACTAGGTTCCGTTATGTATGTACCAAACTAGTAGTTTTGCATGAAAGCGTAGCAAACATCCATCCATCTTCACAAATTTTTGGATTTATAATATTATTTACCATAAAATATATCATGTATTACGGTGTAAATTATAAAAATATTTATCATATATTACAGGAAGATGCAGATGATACACAATCAGTAGAGGAACACGTGCCGGGCTTGAACCTGGAGTTCCTCCGCCAGCTGGTCTCCCTCGCCAGGATCATGGTGCCAGGGTTCAGGAGCCATGAGGTGGCGTTGCTGGCTGCTCACACTGTGTGCCTCTTTTCTAGAACCTTCCTGTCTATATATGTTGCGTCTTTGGAAGGATCTATAGGTAAGTTAATGAGTTCTAATCTTATTTTTTTTACAGTTTCATGCTTTATTCTGCATAGCAGGGTAGTCAGAGAGAACCCAGTGTTAAGACACTCTCTAATGTAATATTCTGCAGTGGCGAGGCGTCCATATAACTCGATTACCACCGGCTTGCCTAACTTTTCAAAGTACAAATACAAGACTTAAAAAAAAGTCGCCAGGAAATTGTGGACTTGAAATTGTAATTGAGTTTGCAGAAAAAAAAACAAGATGAAGAAAGGTGGAGGGCTAAAAAAAAAGCAGGAAAATATTGGGCATAAAATTGCAAGAAAACAAGCTCTGACATCTTAAAATTTAAAAGAAAAATGTTATCACCGAAATTCGATAGTGAAATTACTAAATACTTTCACATTCTATATCGGCTTTCCTAAATTTATCGGCTTCTCTAAAAATTACCAGCTTCTTTAAATATACACCGGCTTCTCTAAATTTACCGGCTTGCTTAACTAAAATTTTCACTCCTCGCCACTGATATTTGGTATTGTAATATACTAAATAATTTAAAAGCGATTATGTATATGTTCGTTCCTCACACTTGCGGGAATTGTTATTAATATTTTTAGTTAATTATTAGTAATATTCAAATTATTTTCATTTCTTCATTTCTGTTCACGTAAGACAAAGCGCGGCGCACAGTTACGTCATTTAACACACAGTCATGAATTCTAGTGGAAAACGGTAAGCGGAGTGTTTTCGCACTAGGTTCTCTTTGACTGCCTATCTATCTGCAAAGTAAAGTCATGAAGTAAAGTTGTCTAACGAAGTTTATCGGTTCTTTTGGTTTTCTATATATTTTATAGTACTTTAATGTTCATAAAACCATAAACTATGTCATAAATCATGTAATAAAACCATCTTTTTACTATAGACATTAATAGAAGTGGTTCATTGAAAAACTAATATTAACTGAATATTAGTTCTTTTATTGATAGATTTATGTATCAGAGGCCGAGACTTCCGTTCTCATTTTGCGAATAATAATCATATTTGCTTCAATAATTGCTTAATATTATTTTTATATATAAATATAATTCTCTTTTTTTAACTCTAAACCTGCCAAAGTGGTTAAATTATCACTTCAGAATCAAAATCAAGACAAAGAAATTCTAGTGTCAAGACACTCCGTTCACCATTATCTCCCGAAATCGCGACATCGATTGTGTTAAGTGGCGGAACTTAACGCCGCACTATATTACTATGGAGAAGAAATGAGTTTAAATATCATCTTCAAGTAGGGTTCAAACTTAAATCCGTCGTGTTTAAGCTGTATAAGACGCTGTCTTACGCGTCACGAGGGCCTCAAGCTGGCTTTAGCAATTGCTTATATAGGGTGTCCCAAAATTAACGCAAGATTTGAATTAAATAGAAAATGCCATTTTTAGTCTTGTTTAGCGAATGAATAATGAATATAATAGCAAATGGCGGCAAAGTCAAATCTTGCGTTAATTTTGGGACATCCTTTATTATTTTAGTTCTCTGTTAATATAAAGCAGAATGTTTGATGTCGCTGGAAAGGACTGGAATACATAGTATAATGAATGTATTGCACGGAAAGAATAGTGATTTTTTGTAATTTTGATAGATTATTGGCAAAAATATGTACCTATTTGCAATATGTCTATATTTAATAATAACAATAATTGAAATTAAATCAATCTTTTTATTTCTTTCAGTAAAACACATAGTCCAAAAGGATCTCCGTGCGTTCGCTGCGCTCCTCATGCAGTGGTTCGGTATCGCCATACCGGCTACCTTCATCAACTCCATGATAAGATACCTAGAGAGCAAGCTAGCTTTGGCGTTCAGGACAAGGCTAGTTAATCACGCCTACAACTTGTACTTCAAAAACCAAACCTACTACAGAGTTGCCAATCTTGACGCGAGAATTGAAAATGCTGATCATAGGTGAGTTGCTAGGGCTATAATGATATTATATTAATACATGAAAAAAAAACTTTGTACCCCTTTTTATGAAAATTGTGGGGATGAAGGCGTCTGTAATATGGTACAGCAAAACATTATGTCGACGGATCCTGCGTGCACTGGCACACGTGCAAAAACACAATAAAGGAGACCGTTTCAATTTTCTAAGGATTTAATTTTCTCATTGCTCAAAGTAAATGAAACCTTTAATAATTAATTCCTAGAATAATGATAAAATAACGATAATAAAATCTTTGAATGTGTAAACATCATACGTGAATTTTAACTCCTATGAGAGTAAATACATATACTAAAATCCTTCATTTTCGTGATTTCCAAATTAACTTTTACTTGAGGCCATCATGGCGCAGTGAGATATCACGTGATTGAAATGCGATGGTTGTGAGTTCGTACTCCACTTGAAAAATACAATACAATTTAAATTACATTCAATGTCCGGCTCTGGTAAAATAAATCATTACGTTAAGTTACCAAAACAGAATGCCTCGAACTCAATTAGAAAAAACAGAAAATGGAAATCGGAGTGTCTTGACACTAAATCTTTTTATCCAAACCTGCTTTGCGAGAAGTTTTTTTGTTCGTTTTTTTTTAATCACTTATATATTTATCCATAGATTGACAGAAGACGTGTCAACATTCACACAATCGGTGGCACACCTCTACAGTTCCCTCACGAAGCCCTGCTTCGACCTGCTCCTCATAGTGCTGACCCTCGCCAGTTATTCTAATAAGATGAAGGGAAATATATTCCTAGGTAAAGACCATTTTTTATTTCATTTTTCTTTTGAAAAAGTTACTGAATAATTATGAAAATGATTATTAATATTTAATAATTGTAACAACTAAATAAATCAATACAGAGAAGATATTCATTAAAAATGTTACTAAGAGTGCAAAAAAGTAAGTTTTATCCTATAAAAACTATTGGAACCATCACGGCGCAGTGGAACAGCGTGTGACTATGGTTGTAGCAACATACATACACACTCAGGGGAATTATCGTAGTTATTTATTTTTTATTTCTCCGCACTGGTAAAACATGTCAAAGCATGGTTAAGTTCTACCACTCTACGCACAATGTCTCAAATATAGACAGACAACGGAGTGCCTTGACATTAAGTTTCTCTGACTACAGCAAAACAACGAAAATCTACAAAAATAAAACAATTAACTAAATAAACATTAATTATTATAATAAAATTATTGTAATTTTTCAGGTCCTGGCATGGCTACAGTAGTTATATGCCTCACTGGACAGCTATTAAGGTTACTAAGTCCAAGGTTCGGTGCCCTCGCAGGGGAAGAGGCAAAAATGAAGGCTAATCTCAGGCACGTGCACTCTAGACTCATAGCACATGCAGAGGAAGTGGCTTTCTATGGTGG
>JAKGSA010000653.1:397669-492432 GCA_033558755.1 Philaethria dido
TTCAATAAACAAAAACATTTAATTACAAGCTTTAAATATCTTTCGGCATATAATTATATTTTAGTAATTATATTAATAATATACAAACGTTTTGTTAACCATTGTATATTTTATATGCCTTGATAAATGGACATGGACCAAAGTCCTCTCAGCTTCATTGACTGAGAAACTTACTTATCATTTAAAGTTCGTTTATTTTACGCATGATTTATAACACCGATACGCGTATCTTATAACAAGTACACAACATGTGTATTATTTAAATATATTTAAACGAATATTTTGTATTTAAATTAAAATATTAAATGTTTGTTTGGGAGAAAGTGCAAATCATTTACCATTTTTAATCTGCATGTGATAATATTTCACGATGACAGTTCATTTTTTTATATTTATAAGACGTTCTTCATTGTGAATGTATACTAAAATTTAATATACTAGCAAATATTTATTGAATTCGCGTATATCTTTATTTTTTTTAAATTTTCATGGCATCTTAGATTTTACTTTCTGCGTTTACAAAAAAAAAAACGGAAACCTACGCGAATTCAATAAAAATATTTCTTATTTATGTTATTCATTATAATCTAACGAAAAAATAAATAGTACTAATAACTAACTTATTTAGATTATCTACATTATTAATAAAGATCTCTAGAAATTTACATATTTACTTAAAAACTAAATTTAAATAAATGCATTGTTTGAAATATCTTATAAATAGATCACAACAAGCTTAAATTATAAATTAATATAAAAATAACAACATTTTATATCACATACTTATATCTTAAGTAGAAATATCACCCAAAAATCAAAATGTATGAAAAGAATGACTTTTGTCTCTTTTTTATTATCTGTGTATTTTTCTTTTTTATAATTGGTATAATATTTTTTTTACGATATAATATATGTTTATGGAATAACGAAATATTTACAAAAAAATATAGAAAAAAAAATTCCATAGTTTCTTTTTTCCTTTGTAGAATGTATAAATGGATGTCATGTACATATTTTTTAAGGAAATATTATAATAATTTTAACTTTTAAATGTCAAATTAATTATTTAGTTACTATAAAAGGTTTACAATTTCATAAACAAAATACTTCCTATATAAAGTAATTAAACTTATAGATTTATTTAGAAATCAGCAAATAATTTAAAATATTATTAGGCGATTGATAAACATTCAAAATAGTGCTTCAATGAGATTGCAATTTTAACTGAAGTAAATGACTTTCATATTATTGAAAAAAGTTATCTTTTTATCTTCATGCATTATTTGCATTACAAAGTAAGCAAATACAACAAATACGTAAACCAAAAAAACCCATACTATGAGAAAATGAAATCATTTCATGTTAAATGAGACTATTTTAATCGCATATATTTTCGTATTCATTAAATAAAAAATTTTTGAAAACGACGTTTTGAACACTACAATAATCCATAGTCATAGCCTGAACTAATATATGATTAATCCGGCAAAAATATGCAGTAATCATTTAATATGTGTAAATATAGCGAAATTATCTCATTATTAAATCATTTTGTTAACCCACCATTCCATTTATATTTTGGACTAGCAATACTTATTACTAAAAGGAAACGATCATATTTAGATATTATTTAAAGATATACCTAGGGTTGCCAACCGTATTATAATATCCTAGCGGTTGTTATGATGTTCTAGCGATATCCCGCGAATTCGTTTGCGTGGACTACGAAACTTTAAAACCCATTTCTTCCCATTTTCTAAGGAATTACAAGAAATCCTCTCGTACTCCCCTACACTCCTCAAGGAGCCCAACAAATTTCCCCTTTCTATAGGCAGTAGTTTCGCCTGTACGTTGTCTGTCAGTCACTCAGTAACGCAAGCGTTTTATATATTTAAAGCTAGGCTACATACATCCGCAGGACTCTACCACCATATTGGGTAGAGTTTTCTGCGTCACACTATTATTCGAGTCCATGTAAAGTAGTTGTAAGGAGCTGAACGTGGTCGGAGCACAACACGGCTTGAATTCAGCTTTCATTTCATTTGACACTGAGTAGAAGTATTTCTGTGAACAATTAATGGAATAAATTAATATCCTAGTTTTAAAAATGCGAAAGTGTGTGAGGATGGATGTTTGTTTGTTCGTATAAAGTAATACAAAAACTACTGAATGCACGTATGTATCTAGATATAACTTTACAGTAATAGGTATAGCTTATAACGCTTGTCGTGCCGCAGAGGCACAAGCGTGGGACTGTAAACGCGATAGGTTATGGGTTCAATTCCCGCTCCAGGAAATGTAAAATTTAGTTTTTTCATTTCTTGGGTTTGGTAACTAGGCAAAACACAGCGTTGAGTTTCGCCACTCAACACGCAATGCCACAATTCGGCGGACAGTGGGGAACGGAATTGTTGAAAGAGAACATAACACTAGGTTGTCTGGTTCCCTCTGCCTACCCTGCTATATGCGGGTTACAGCGTGAAGTTAAAAAAAAATGTATAGCTTATACATCAGAATAAAACATAGACTACAATTTATAAATTCTTTGTGTAATTGGCCATAATGTAAGTTAAATAAAGCAATATGTCTATAGTTTGTTTTATATGAACACGCTTTTTCTACTGAATGGGCAGATAGACACTAATAAGTAAGACTGTATGTGATGTGTTATATATATTTGCGAAAATATTGTGAAATTGACAGGCAAAAACAAAAGATACTCTTAGAAAGCCAAAAAAATGTTAAATAATAAAAACACTCACCTTAATAATATTAAAATAATGGCTATCCGCTTGAGTAACAGCAGATATCGGTGCACAGGTGCCTTTACAGAAGTAGGCATGGTAACCTTCTGGCCTGATGATCCAGTCATCCCACCCAAGTTCCTTGAAGCTCACGTACAGTGGTTCCCTACAGCATTCGCTGGTGGTGGCCCCACATTCCAGGGTCCTCCCCCGTCGCCTTTTGCCAGCGTATTTGGTGTAAACGACAAGGAACGGTCGATGCTTCTCGTGGAATGACAGTGGGGATCGACGGAGCTGTTAAGATAAAAAAAAGATTGTAATACTTTATTTTTTATTATAAAATTTATAACGCCTGTCGTGGCGCAGAGGCACAAGCGCGCGACTTAAACGCGACAGGTTGTGTGTTCGATTCCCACTCCAGGAAATGGAATTTTTCATTTTCCTGGGTTTGGTTACAAGGCAAAGGGCGGCGTTGATTTCCGCCACTCAACACGCAATGCCTCAATTCGGGGGAAAGTGGGGAACGGAGTGTCTTAACACTGGGTTCCCTCTGCCTACTCTGCTATATGCGGGATACAGCGTGAAGCTATGTATGTTTGTGCATTATGAGGTCATAATAGCGTAGTGTGAAAGTCTCTAATTGTAAACATGATTTGTAGGTTTGAGTCTCGATGAAATGATTATATTTAAATTATTTTTTATTTGTCCACTCTGGTGACACAAATCACATTAGAATTAGATGTTGAGTTTCAACACTTTCCGTCTTGATTGCAGGCACAATAAAACACTCTTCTTACAAATGCAGGAATTATTAAAATTATTAAAGATTTTTCGTTTTATGCATAGGCATTGCGTGCTGAGACCTCATAATGTCGATTTCAATATAAGAATGTAAGTTAAAGAACGAGGTGTCTTGAACACGAAGGTTTTCCTATCTATTATTCGAAAAAATGCGTAAAGTATAAAAAAAATATCTTCTCTCTTACCTGACAAGTCCTACAAGCTACATGTAAAGTATGGAGCCTTTCCCTTCCCTCCAACCACACTCGTACTGCCCACGCGAGTTCGACCCGAACCCAGCCTTCGCCCATATCAGTTTCTTTGATGGCTATAGGCTTGGTCTTTTTAAACTGCTGCTGACTGTCCCAGTGAGCAGCCTCTGATATTACGAACGTTTGATTATATTCGTCGAGAGGATCGCTTTCCTGTTGAAGATAGATGTTGTTAGTAAAAGAATGGTTTTTTTTCCACGCTATATCCCGCATATAGCGGGATAGGCAGAGGGAACCAGAGAACCTACTGTTAAGACACTCCATTCTCTTTCAACATTTCCGTTCCCCACTTTCCGCCAAATTTAGGCATTGCGTGTTGAATGGCCGAACTCAATGCCGCATTTTAACTTGTTACCAAACCCAAGAAATTAAAATACTAAATTTTACATTTCCTGGAGTGGGAATCGAACCCACAACCGTTAAAAGAATGGTAAAGAAATGATATTAGTTTTTTTTATACCACACTGATGTAGACACTTGTAGTTCTTAATTCTTCATCTATTAAAAATATTGGCCAAAGTTAATGGTATTAAATTTAAATGTGTACATATACACAGTCAAGAGGTTACTGTTTGGCTCGCCATTCCAAAGCCAGAGAGGGCGTAATGACTTTATTTCAATAACTTTCATTGCCACCCTCTGGTTAAACAAATTGTGGCGTTTAGTTCCGCTACTTTACTAGGTTCTCTCTAGGTTCCCTCTAATTATCCAGATATACGTGAAAAAGTTTAAATTTAAAAAATATATAAATAAAGTATAAATAAATTAAACATACCTTATAAAACCATAGTTCGACTACAGTGACCTCTTCAGGCTCTACATCCGGTGGTAACTCGAATTGTAGGCAAGTGAAAGGATATCGTCCGGACGTGAGGCATTCACCTGAAACAAATAATATTCAAATTAGTTCTATTTATATTAATAACTGGGGACTGAGGGTAATCGTGGCGCAAAGTATAAGAATGCGACTGTAAACGCGACAGGTTGTGGATTCGATTTCCACTCCAGGAAATGCAAATATTAAATATTTATAATAATTAATATTTTATATTTTATTTCCTGACTCTGGTAACAAGGCAAAGCATGGCGTTGAGTTCCGCCACTTAGAACGTAATGCCCCAATTCAGCGAAAACTAGTGAAAAGTAACCTTAGTACAACGGAGTGTCTTAACTTAACTAGGTTTTTACGTTTCCTATAAAAAACAATAATAAAAAAAAATAAATAATAAAAATAGAATTAACATATATAGATATGATTATTTGCTTAAGCTTCTTATTGAAAGACTTGTAACGTAAACAGGTTAAAACCGGCACCTCTAAGGTAATATCAAATACATTCATTTGGCAAATAAAATTTAAAAAGGCATAAATAGGAAACAGAATGACGTATCCATACTGTTTTTTTATCTGTAGATGTGTAATTCCAAATGTTTCTTTCTTTTTTGTGTCGCTTTTTCGTTACATCATTTTTAATCACAACGATTCTAAGGAAGTTTTTCTTCAAAAAGCAATTATTTAAGTGTTAAAACACTTCGTTCCCCACTTTCCGCCAAATTAAGGCATTGCGTGCTGAGTGGCGGAATTCAACGCCGCGCTTTGCCTTGTCACCAAACCCGCGAAATGAAAATACTAAACTTTTACATTTCCTGAAGTGGGAATCGAATCCACAACCTGTCCCGCTTACAGTTGCACGCTTGTGCCTCTGCGCCACCACAGGCGAATATGAGCATTCCCCGAGCATAAATCGAACCTACAACCTATGGCGTTTACACGCTATCCCACTGTACCACGATGGTATCTTTTATTATGAACCTTTGAAACGGTCCCGAGAAGCGCATTAATTATTTCACTAATTTGACCTCTTGACAACTGGAACAAGGAATGACCTCAGAGGTCGATGCGAGATAAATACTCAATTCCACAGTTGTATATAAAGTTTATCTTTACGAGAGCTGTTTTCAAATCGTATAGGTATTTGTTGCTAATAAATTAGTAATTAAACAAGGTATTTTTACATACGTTATCTATGGTAACATAACGCGGCGTTTAGTTCCGCCACTTCTAGAAATGGGATAGACATCGGCGAGCGGATTGTCTTGAGGTTCTCTCTGACTACACTGATATGCGGGATAAAGCGTGAAGGCATTTACTTTATATCTTAACGTAATGCCATATTATGAATGAATTTACGTGTTTAGGGGAATACCCTTAATAGATTTTAATCTATTGCTAAATTATATAAATAGAATATTTTTTTTGCCTTAATATAAATAAATATGACAAGAAAAAACATATATGTATAAAAATGAATACAAATGCGGTCTTATTGCTCTAATGAATTTCTTGCATACAATTCGCTTGCATTCGCTTATTTAATATAAAAATAATTCTCTTTTAGTTTAACGCTTCTTCTTGCATAGCAGGGTAATCAAGTACCTGATGATAAGATACTCTTCTTCTCTTTCCACTAGAACCCAGCACGTTACCTGTGAGGTGAAATATAACTTTACGCTGTACCCCGCATATAGCGGGGTAGGCAGAGGGAACCCGAGAACCTAGTGTTAAGACACTCCGCTCTCTTACAACAATTCCGTTCCCCACTTTCCGCCGAATTGAGGCATTGTGTGCTGAGTGGCGGAACTCAACGCCGCGCTTTGCCTTTAACGAGCCCAGAAAATGAAAATACTAACTTTTCCTGGAGTGGGAATCGAACACACAATCTGTCGCGTTTACAGATGCACGCATGTGCCTCTGCGCCACGACAGACGTTTGAAGGCGTTGAAATATAACGCAGCAACTAAACTATGAGAAAACATACGAGAGCGATGAATAATCTTTCTCCCGAACGGGGATCGAACCCACAAACAACAGTGTTTACAGTCAGGCGCCGCGATGGCCTCTACTAATGAACTAATTAAATAACATAAAAATAATTTTCAAATCCTTTAAGTACAATTTTGAGTTGCGTAAATATATGACGCATATGCCATATCATAAGGGATTATTACGCTTAGTGTTAAGTCACTCAACTCCGCTTTCTGTCTATTTAGATATATTGCATGTTGGGTGGTGGAAGCAACGCTGTGATATGTCTAATTAGACATTAAAGAAGTAGGGAGTAGAATGGGGAGAAGTGGAAAGAAGACAAGCAGTGTGACTAACTAAAGTGTATTAGAATGAAGTTGAGTAGAGAGAAGAGTAAAGTTCATTTGACTTCAAATGAAGTTGGATCCAGTAAAGTAAAGTTAATTGCAATGAAGGTAAGTGAAATCGATTAAAGTGAATAGATTTATTTATTTAGTAGGCAGAGGGAACCAGAGGACCTAGTATTAAGACACTCCATTCTCTTTCTACAATTCCGTTTCCCACTTTCCGCCAAATTGAGGCATTGCGTGTTGAGTGGAGGAAGAAGTGAATAGATTCAAGATTATAATAGAGAAAGAGTAGAGAAGTATTGAAGTGAAGTAAAAAAGAGTGGAATCGAACCCACAACCAACAACCACACATTAACCACACCACATGTCAAACAAAGATAAATATTTACATATATATATTTATAAACATAATTTCCTTATTTACACATGTACCAGTATTATGTATACAGGGCGTTAAAAAATATATCTCATTATGTGTCGTGCTGCGTATCAGCGTGCACGCAACTACAGCGTGATAACACCAGGATCATACAAATCTTTAGTGACTGTAAAGCGAACTAAGCTACTTGTTGTGATAAGAGTATAGAGAACGTTTACGTTTTGATCTTTGAGCTTCTTTTTCTCTTTGAAATTCTTCTATTTTTTTATTATTTTGGCAACGCCTATCGTGGCTCAGAGGCAAAAGCGTGCGACTGTAAACGCGACAGTTTGTGGGTTCGATTCCCGCTCCAGGAAACAGAATTTTTCATTTTCTGGGTTTGGTAACTAGGCAAAGCGCGGGGTTGAGTTCCACTCGGCACGCAATGCCTCAATTCAGCGGAAAGTGGGGAACAGAGTGTCTTAACATTAGGTTCCCTCTGCCTACCTTGCTATATGCGGGATACAACGTGAAGTTATGTATGTATGTTTATTATTTTCAGTGGCAGCGGAGTGTTTTATCACTAGTAGTTCCCTCTAACTACCCACTTATTTTTGTGTATGGCAGAAATATAAGTGTGTGGAAGGAGAATATAACGTAAATATTTATTTACGAGTAACAGCCGTTTTACGCCTTACGCCTTACGCCACAGACACTCACACACAGACGACAGACAGACGTGTCTAGACACTCTGTACACTATTCCATAATTGTTTTGTATTTTGCGTTGTTTTAAATTTTACAAAATTCACATTCTTTGGCTTAAAAATCTCGCATACATGAGTTATGCGCAAAGTCCGCTAGTGGGAGTACACTAGATGGGAAATTAGTGTGAGTTAGTTACCTTTAGATACCTAAGCCTCAGAAGCCTAACTTAAAATAAGTGTACGTTTTTCTAGATTCACACGATTTCTGAATTTTACAAGATAAGGACAAAAAACATTTATAAACTAATTTCCATCTACTTTACGTATCGATTTTTTTTTTTTTTTTTCGAATGGATACACATGCTGTTGACCCTAGCGGTCTTTACAGCGACACCGGGGGGGTGAGGGAAGAGGGTGCTCAGTCCCTGCGAAATGCAAGCACTAACTGGCTGCTTGAGAGGATGCCGACAGGCGCAAGGGCGCCCCCTGCGGGGCTAGGACCTCGGCTTGCGCGAGTCGTGCGGGCGGGGGAGGGAAAACGTATCGATATATTTACTAATATAATAACAAGGAAAGCTCTTCCACGAGGGGCTAAGAAAGTTTGCAAGATATCCCTTTTCCTCTATATCTCTTAAGAGGCTAAATAATGAGAAAAAGATACTATTTTAGTAAGAAATTCCCATACAATATTTATTAATAACACATAATTGGGGTAAACGAACGAATGACAGAAAAATACTAACATTCAATAGTTTATAATATAAATAACTTGTATATATGATAACCATATGACATTACGAGGATACTTTAATAAATTTTATTTTGTAGCTTTTTTGTCAATGTAGTCAGAGAGAACCTAGTGTCGAAACACTCCGTTCTCCAGTTTACCGAGTGTCTTAACACTGGGTTCCCTCTGCCTACCCTTCTATATGCGGGTTACAGCGTGAAGCTATGTATGTATTTTTTATTTATTTATTTTTTTTTTTTATTGATAACGGATGGCAAACGAGCAGAAGGACCTCCTGATGGTAAGTGGTTACCTTCGCCCATAGACATCTACAACACCGGAGATGTTGTAGATGCGTTGCCAACCTAGAGGATACTGATGGAAGGGGGGACAATGTAGTAGTCCACTATCGGAACCACCACATTTTGGGGAAAGGATGGGTGGGAAAGGGGAAAATCTGGCTTACATGCCATCGAACCGGAACACATCATTAGATATTTGGCGGTTCGTCTTTGACATGATAGTGGTCGCGAGCCAGTCGGAGGACGAACCTCCTACCACCTAAAGTATCCTATGATTTTAATATCTCTAATAATATGTGTACAAAGTTTCATCATAATTAGTTGAGTAGTTTTGGCGTGAAAGCGTAACAAACGAACTAACATTCACAATTATAATATTAGTAGGGATAGCTGTCTATCATTCGGTTGGGCAATACGTAGCAATTAAGATTGTGAACCAGGATTTGAAGCGGTTATTTTGGGACCGGCTCCATGGTTATCAATATAGAACACGCTGCGGTCGTAATTAAAAAATTACACTGCCCTATTGAACTTATAGTATTTTAACTGTCTTATCTGAGTAGTGTTGTGCTTTGTTTTGTTTTTATTTTTAATAAATATTAGCTTTAGAAATGATAGAAGAAGAGAAAACAGTGATGCATCTCTCTGTTGTTCATTTTTGGCTAACTTTATAGAATTTTTTCTTTCAGTTTCAAGTATTTTACGATTTTTCTAAGCTTTCCGCATGTTTAATTTGAAATTCTGAAGCCAGTATGGTAGATATTAATATTTAATAGGTACATGACGGAAAAGCTTTCGATCTCTTTACAAAAATTGTACGGACGAAGGACGAAAATTAGCGCAGGTAAAGTTTTTATGGAGTAAGAAAGAAAGAAGTGAAAAGTCAAAAGTTAATATTTTTTATAATAATAAAAAAGAAATTTATTTAATTAAAAAAATAAATATTACACACACTATCTAACGTTGGTTTGAGTACACTTTTACGGAAAATGACATATCCGTTGCTAAGGCAACGCGTAAACAGGTATTAATTGGTCTAGTATTAATAAATATGTTGTGATAGAGTATGACAATGTACCCATGGCCTCGGAAGATGCAGATTGATGGACTACCGTGGGGTTTTAGTGAGTAGGATGTTAATCATGAGTCTCACATAAACCGCATAGCACTTCGCAGCGTGCGGTTACCCGTAACTGGGTTTCCCCACGGAAAAAAAAAAAAAAAAAAAAAAGTATTAATAAATATAAATTCTATCACTTAGTACCTAGTTGTTTCGAATTTAATTATAATTATAATTATTATTTTTAGTAAATTCAAATTACAAGTCACATCAGATCACAATATCTCTTTAACTAATTTACATGTATGTCAAATTTGTAACTACATGTACGAGTATATTATTGCTTTAGGTACAATTTTAATGAAATCAATATCTCAAAAACTAAATTAATTACAAATAATGTAATTTTCTTTATAGCTATAATTATATATTTTTACTTACTTCAATAAACATCGAACCCATAATCACCAAAGAACAATGAAAATCTCATATTTGTATAAAATTTTAACAATTGTGCGTATCTAAGATCACGCGAGCGTCTGCTGGGAGACTGTAGATAATGATCGACCCGAACTATTTTCATTAATTTATTAATGAAGGAGGTCGTTGTGATATACAACACCTATATCTCTCTATCTTGTGCCCCCAAAAAAGTTTAAAAATAAATAGACAATGTATGTGAAAACTGTAAAAGTATAATTTTACACTTTTTTTTATATTATTATATTAACTAGGGTTCCCGTTGACGCGTTAACAACGCATTGTCTTTAGCAATGTATATAAACATGGATGTCAAACCATGATAGTGTGTGTAACATTTAGTTTATTAATTTAATATATTTTTTATGCATTCATTTAAAAAGATATTATCATTCTGCACTCCTTCGTTATATAAACTATAAGTGTGTCAAGTTTCATGCTCTTCCGTTCGCGTAATTTTCGTAAAAAGGAGTACAAAGTTTTTGCTTCACGTATTTATATATATTATATTATTTTACAATTTCATATGCAAAAAAATATTGCGTATCAAAAAAATAGATATGATTTGAGCCGATATTAAGTTTATTTTTTTACGTTAAAAACATTATTCAAAAAATCATCATTCAAAAGATCATTATTCAAAAAAAAAATTGAATTTTAACACTCTTTTAATATTAATTAATAAATAATGTGTATAAACGTACCTTTATTATAATATCTAATCAAGGTTTCATCAAAAACACTAGATTTTTAATTTTTTCAATCAAAAAAAAATAGATAGATATATAGTAACTTTCTTTGGGAAGTAGGTGAAAATAAGTGCTTTTTGATATTTTTAACATATTATTCAATGTAATACTTTTATCGAATACTAAGGAAAAAATATATAATAAATTATTTATATTTTCCCGGTCTGGAAAGTAATCGAGCTGTTTAAAATTCCAGAAACTAGAGAACGGAGAGTCTCGGTAATAGGTTCTTTATGCCTACCCTATACGGGAAAAAGCAGAAAGCCGAAGAAAAATCCGTTGATACAAATAACTTAAGTATTGCATAAGCCAACATGCAGTGGCACGCGCCGTTATGTCACTCATTTATTCCATTATCACTGCGTTTTTTCATTAACGATAACTGTTTTCGTTTTATTTATAAACCGTAAGTAAAAATACTTTTTTCTCAGCTTCTCTCTTTTAACCGCATACCAGGGTAGTCAGTGAGAACTGAGTGTCAAAACACTCCGTTCTCTACTTTTCGCCTAATTCGAGATGTTGCATATTCGGTTACGGAACTTAACGCCTCGTTTTGTCTTACTAAAATATTGCTTATAACTATAGATATTTTTTCCTTTGCAAACATCTCTATTATGACATTCTCCTTGATTCCATGTTTTGGGATTAAAATTGAAAATCCTTAGGACTTCTTAGGAATCAAACAAATCAAGTAATGAATATGCTAGACATTTAAATAACTAAAAAACTGAATTTACAGTTATAACTTAATCTTAAAATACCCAATGTAGACAGAGGGAACCTGAGAACCTAGTATTAAGACACTCCGCTCTCCACTTTGGCGTTTTGACTGGCGGAACTGAACGCCGCCCTATTCTTTGTTACCAAACCCAGGAAACAAAAATACTTAAATACTAAATAAAATACTAAATTTTTACATTGCCTGGAGTGGGAATCGAACCCACTACCTGTCGCGTTTACAGTCACACGCTTGTGCCTCTGCGCCACGACACACATTTTCAATTTATCAATATATTCACGCCTGGTTCAAATATATATAAGTACGGTAAGTGTAACAACTGATGCAATGTTACCTATTTACCTGATTTATATGAACTTTGTACTCACGCGACAACCTGTCTGTAGTAAAATTGCTTATTTATAATTTTATATGGTCTAGTTTTATTCTATATGGACTTTGGAACTGATGTAATTATTATATAATTAAAAATAATACAACCGACTTAGAAAAAAGAAGAATTTTTATGATTCCTTTTTTATGACATTGCTAGTGCCATTTAAGTTTAGTGAAGATCTAAGAAGTAGTTTTTGAGTTATTCGTAACAATTATACCTAGTTTTAGTGCTTGGATTATTTTTTTTTATTTTAATTATTTTTATTTTGAAGCTCTATTGCAGACCATAGACTGATTATAAATGTCATGTTTTTGTACATTGCAACAGGAATTAAAAATGTCCCTAATATTATAAATACGAAAGAGTATAAAGATGGATTTGGGGATGTTTGTTACTTTTACACGCGAAAACTACTGAACAGAACTGAATGAAACATTACAGTAATATATATCCTAATAGGCTTTTTTATTATTTAATTTTTAACAAAATAACTTTGGCTATTTACATTTATAGAATAAAAATAAATTACTTAAAAAAAAAATAAACCACAGTTACTTTCGGTCAGTTCTTTTCAAAATACTATTTTTCATTTGGGTAGGTAATTTACATTTATTTCTTAAGGAAGAAATAATCCTAATTCTACCGTGGGAATTTCGAAAATTTATAAATATCAATCTCTTTTTAAATTTCTACGAATTTAAGAACTTGTACTTGAACTTTTTCAGTAAAAAATTTACTTTTTATGGTCTTTAACCTCAACTGTACACTCGAAAACATTACAAGGATTTCAGACCCAATTTGTGAAATATTTGATTTAAATCAGGTGTTTTCCTGATCTGGTCAAGTACACATCATCGGGTTTCCCACCATGCGTTTTCGATATTTATTAAAAAATATTGTGACAAAATATATATTTTATTAATTGTACTCACTTGTTAGTTAGGCTCTTTATGAAGAAAAAAAAGTTAAGTAATTTAGATCTTTTAAGGAACTGTAATAAATCGTTTATTATTTAAGTAATATCAGTTTTAATTTTTTAGGCTTTTCTTTTAATCAGTTTTAAATATATTAAATGATGATGATGATATTAAATGAGTATAGTATTGAGAAATACATTTTTGGGAACCCGACGTTTTGAACAGTATATACTAGTCTGTCTTTCCTAAAATGTATATCCGAATACAAAAATATCCGCCATTAATCCGATAAAAATAGTTTCATTTAAAATGTGTAATCGCGAAAATCAAAAATCATTATTTTTGGGGATACCCCGAAAGGTAAAATACTAAAATAGAAAATACCAATTTATATACTATGTCTAATATTCGTGTTTCATCTATCATAAGTTATTTGGCGAAAGCTTTTGAGAGCTTATGGCTATTTCTGCTTATTTTTTCTCTTTAATTTTTATATAGACAATACAAGTAATATTTTTTTTTATAACTTATTAAAGGTATTAATTTTTTTATCAGAAAAATATATTAACTTATATGTTATTAAAAATCATAACTTTGAAAATTATGATAAAATAAATTAACTACTAAAATATTAGTGTTCCCAGGATAAAAATAATTAAGTTCATATTACGATTTAAACATTATACGATATTTACACTTTTTACTGAAAAATAATTCATTTTCTAAGCAAGTTGCGATTTTTTTTAGTTATTCTAACACTTTTCTATGACTTTTTCTGATCACTGCAAACATATCCATAGTTTTTACTAGTTGTCCCGCACAATTTTTTTATCTGTTACTTAACTTAAGCTCAAAATACAAAAAAAATATTACCTTCCACCGGAAATATAATTTTCTGTTCAGTCCTTCCATAATAATCATCAAACTCTGGCGGTTTATCGGTCGCTTGGTTATACGTGACACCTTGAGCGACCGGCATCGGCAGGCTATTGACAGGCACTGCCACATCCGGTTTCTTATTCAGCCTTAACTTCTTCAAAATTTGCTGTTTAACAAATTCAATCCGGGCTTCAGTTAATACGTCCACACTTAGCTCCCCATTAGCACATATAGCACATGCCCTATCTCCTAAACTCGATATATATATGACTAGAGCGATAACACGGACAAACACAAAGATATTCATCTTGATTTCTTTAAGATTTCGTCGACGTAAACAATTAAAATAGTGTAAATGATCGAGACGCATGCGTGTCAACGATCGGTGTACGACTGTGCCTGAGCATGTTATCGAGCTATTATAAAGAGGGGTGTTCCAACTGATAAGGTAGGGTTACTGATAACGCGTGATAAGTTTAGTAATTGTTTTATGTTGATTTAATTAGTGTTTTTTTTTTGTGTGTGTGTTTTGATTAGCCTTTTTTGGGAACATTTGTGTGTTTCACGCTTTTTTCTGTATGGTGTGGGCATAGTGTTAAGACACTCTGTTTTCCGCTTTCCGCCCTAGTTCAAGTGGCAGAATTCAGAGCCATGTTTAATGAAATTAAAATAATTTAAATATAATTATTACTAGGGGCGGAATCATTACTACGGAATCTAATATATTAAATCACTTTTTGTATGTAATAGAGTCAGTTTATTACCTTAATGGCGTATTAAGTAGCCGATAAGGTGAAAATATATTTTCAAGGGATATTTATGAAATTTTCTAAATTATTATTAAATTAATTATAACGCCTGTCGTAATACAAATGCACGACATTGTGGGTTCGATTCCCACTCCAATAAATGGAATTTTTCATTTCCTGGGTTTGGTATCAAGGCCCGGAACCTAGTGTTAAGACACTCCGTTCCCCACTTTTCGCCGAATTGAGGCATTGCGTGCTGAGTGGCGGAACTCAACGCCGCGAAATATATTAATTATTTCAACTTCGGTAAAATATTATTTGAAATTTTAAATATCGGAAATGATTGCTTTTAACAGTACTGTATATACCAACATTAGTTCCAGCGTTGGTAGCAATGTTTGCGCAAACTTCCTGGCCTTAATGGACACATCAAGAACCAGTCGTTGTAATAATAATATTTTTTTTGTTTACTGAAAAGTTTTAAGGAAGGTAAAAGTCTAAATCTTATATATATTTTTTTCAAAGTACATTTTATTTGGATGATTTTTCTCTAGGTTCATTGTGGTGGAGCGGAACAGTGTCATTGTAAACGTGATGATTTTAAAATAAAAATCTAAATCTAAAATACAATGTATTTTAAAATATTTCCATTTCACTGCTCTGATGCAAAAAAATTATCAAAGCGTGGCACTGAATTCCGCAACATGCAACGTCCCGAATTCGGTCAAAAAGTAAAAAACAGGCCTAACTTCTGTCATGGCGCAGAGGCACAAGCGTGCGAATGTAAACGCGATAGGTTGTGGGTGCGATTCTCACTCCAGGAAATGCAAAAGTTTAATATTTACATTTCCTGGGCTTGGTAACAAGGCAAAGCGCGGCGTTGAGTTCCGCCACTCGGCATGCAATGCCTCAATTCGGCGGAAAGTGGGGAACGGAGTGTCTTAACATTAGGTTCTCAGGTTTCCTCTGCCTACCCTGCTATATGCGAGATACGTGCGTGAAAGCGTGAAAATAAAAAAAAAGAATGGTAAAGAACAGAGTGTCGTGACACTAGGTTCTCTCTGGTTCTCCATAATTAAGGAGTTTTTTTACAAAAAAGCTATTATGACGCAATTTCTGTGTTCTCATGGAGCAGATAAAACCACGTGTTGTGATAACGTCCCTTCAATTACAAGAAATATCCAAAAATAATTATATTCTTAATTGATTGTTATATTGAATCATTGAGGTCAACGCCACGCGACCTTATACAGTTTTCAGTATTATTTCCAAGCCATTGTATGGACAGTGTCTAAATATATACTTAATAGGTTGTGGGTTCGATTCCCACCCAGAAGAATGATATTTCAATTATATGAAGCAAAGGTGAAACGGCAAGAGAGGTAGTGGGAGACCTCGGTTGACGTTCCAAAACACAGTATTAATGATACTGGAGAAATATCACGTAAAAAGCACCTGGACCTGCGCCTGGAGGACTTGGACGACATGTATGAAGAGGTTGATGACTGTGTACGAGGCGAAAGAAGCAAGCAGGGACCGCAGCGTTTGGCGCTACGTTCTGTCTGACCATCTCGTTAGGGATAAAGCATGAAGCTAAATTAAGTAAGTCTTCGCTCTGGTGACACTGAGGGCAGCGTTCAGTTCCGCCACTGATCATCTAATGTTTCAATTTTGGCTGTAAAGTGGAAAACGGAATGCCTTTGTTGGACACTTGATTCTCCCTGTCTGTTTTAAAATGTCGCGCCACGTTGAAATTCTTACATTATTAACGTTATTATTTTTTTAGTATATATTTGTTTAATTTTTTTGTCGCATATAATGATAATTTGTGTGCATATAATGATTATTGTATTTTTGAGATAAATATTTGTTACTGCTTCACGTAAAAAGTACTAAACGGATCTAAATAAAACTTTACAGTTATGTAGCTTATAATATCATCAATATAAAGGGTGTCCCAAAATTAACGCAAGATTTGACTTTGCCGCCATTTGCTATTATATTCATTATTCATTCGCTATTAAAAGACTAAAATGGCATTTTCTATTTAATTCAAATCTTGCGTTAATTTTGGGACACCCTATATATCAATATCATTGAAATAACACATAGGATTTTGTGTAATTTGGCCATATATATACCATAACTATGAGTATCTAAAAATTTTTTTTTTACTTTTCTATTCTAAGTAGATTAGCGTAGATTTTATAATATAACTAAAGTATGTACCTGTTACCTACCTACATAACTACTCGCTTTATCCCTAGCGGGTTAGAGAGAACGGAGCGCCAAATGTATCTATTACGGAAGCAGTTTACATATTACGTTTCACTCATAATGTCATATTATATTGCTTGTACGACAGTAAACACTTTTGCTGTTAGTATTTCCGTCGAAATATTTTTACAAATCTTAATATTTTTTGAGCCAGACAGCGTGACTGTAAATACGATTAATTGTGGGTTCGATTCCCACTCAGGGCAATGATTATATTTGAATTATTTTTATTTCTTTACTATGGACTTGTCTAAGATAAAGCGCGGCGTTAAGTAAGAATTCGGACAGAAAGCGGAGAATGAAGTGTCTTAACACTATTTTCTTTCTGACTACCCTCGTTCCTTCTCGCTCGTTCATTCGTTTAAGCGTGAAGCATTTATTTTATTTACGTCAAGCAACACTATTGAAGAATGGATTCACGGGACATTTTTTATACTTTGTATAAAATAAAAGAGAATTAATCGTTTATGTTTAAAATATGTTAATTATTATAATAAATAAAAAGAAATAAGCCTCACACCTTTTGCCGCATCAGAATCGTAACCTTGCCTTAAGATTCCGCTCTCCACTCTCCACTGAATTCGGGACATACATCTTAAAAAGTGAAAATCAAAACCGCTTTTTGTTTCACAAGAACAGAGAGTTTACAGCTTTACGGCTTATCACGTTTTAGTGATAGAAAACTCGGTGAGATGGCACCTCGTTCGTCGCTTTTCGCCGAATCCGAGATTGCGTGTTAGATGACGGAACTCAACGCTGCGCTTTGCCTCCCAATAGCAGAGGTATGAAAATAATTTATATATAAATCTTTCCTAGAGTGAGAATCGAGCCCACAAGCTGTCCCACTGCACCACTATTCTATTATCTATATAGTATTACGTGAAGCAAAAACTTTGTACCCCTTTTTAAGAAAATTACGCGGGCGGAGGAGCATGAAATTTGGCACACTTATAGTTTATACAGAGGAGTGCAGAATATTAATATTTTTTTTAAATAATGCATAAAGAGTGTATTAAAATAATAAAATAAATATGGCATACACTACCATGCGTTTGAAATCCATGTTTGTATAAAGTGACATATACGTTGTTAGACTACGCGTTGTTAACGCGTCAACGGGGGCAGTTGTATAGATGAAATTTAAATACAATTTGTATATCTATCTGTTTCCGACCCAATTCTTGGCTATTTGCCTTAAGAATTTCGCTGGTTCGTTGAACTGATGATAAGCATATATTTTTGCCGATAATTATTACATCTGGGATCAACACTCCGCACGCGAACTATCTATCATACCTATTTTGTTTTACTTTCATAATTATGTTATATTACTCATGTTATCTTTAAAGAATTCGCTTCGGAAATGGTTGAGCTATTATTTAAAGCAATTCGTTTATAAAGCTCTGGTTAGGTCTGTTAGGATATTAATGGGTAACATGCAATGTCTCGATTTGGAAAGGAAACGGGCGGAAAGTGGAGAACGGAGTTTTGACACTTAGTTCTCTCTGACTATACTGACTCCCCTATATCCGAAAAACGCGTTAAACTGAAAAAGAAAGATTTTTCCTAGAACCTATTTGATATACTTGCAAACGAGCCGAAATTCAACTACAAAGTGAAACTAAAAATTTTGGAAAGGGTATGGAAAAAGAAGTATGGCACTGTGAAGTGGGATTTAAAGTTAAAATTATTAAATATATGGTGTGTTTTGATGGCATTAAACTAATTCAAATAATAAATAAATAATAAATAAACTTAACTATTTGTGTTTAATTTCATCTGATTAGTTAATACAACATTCAGACAGAACGCGAAAGAACTTCAGTTCTGTCACTCGAAGTTTCGGTTTCGTGGAAAATGGAAAGCGCAGTTTGTCGTCATTAGGTTCCAGGGTAACAGAGTACTGTAGAACTGCTATGTGAAAGAAAGTATAAAGCTGAAAAAAATACTGATCAATCAGTTTGCCATCATGCTTCAAGGAAGGCATGAATGGTATTAAAGTTTGAGCTAGTAATTATAGTATCCTAAATGATATCGTAACGCCTGTCGTGGCGCAGAGGCACAAGCGTGCGACTGTAAACGCGACAGGTTGTGGGTCCGATTCCCACTCCAGGAAATGAATTTTTCTTTTCCTGGGTTTGGTAACAAGGCAAAGCGCGACGTTGAATTCCGCCACTCAGCACGCAATGCCTCAATTCAGCAGAAAGTGGGGAACGGAGTGTCTTAACACTAGGTTCTCAGGTTCCCTCTGCCCATCCTGCTATAAGTGGGATACAGCAAAAATTTTTGCATGTTCACCCATACCTCGCTTTGCGTCGGGGTTACGTTCCAAAAAAACACGATGCAAATTGAAACAACGCAAAGTGAAAATAGATTTTCTATAGCAAACCATTTAATAATCGAAGATAGGTTCCAGGCTTCCGAAAGTACTACCTTTTAAAAATAAAATTGAAGAAATAAAAATTTTTCAAACAAAAATAATATAAAAAAGCGTATTCAATTAAACAAAATAAACTACATATTCATTTAATAATAGTTAGAAAGGGAATCCCCAAATTTTGATGGCATGGCGCAAAGAAAAAATTAAAAAAAAATAAAGACTCGAATCCAAAACAATGCAACTTCGAAAATCTTACGACGCACAGTGAAAATCAGTAAAAATTAAGCAGCGACGCAACTTCGAAAAAAAACGCAAAGCGAGGTATTGATGTAGACTTCTTGGGGTGTGTAGGGGACCACTAAGAGAAGATTTTCAAAAATTCTTACGAAAACAGGAAAAAAGGGCATTTTAGATTTTATAGTCCCTAAAAAGAAAGTCGCGGCAAACAGCTAGTGTTGTTAAATGACGTAAAATCATTGTTTCTTTTATCACATATATATTTGGTAATATTTCACTTAAAGCTAAGATAAGGAACGATGGCAGTGAAACGGCTAAATGGGATTACATCAGATTCGCGAAAATATAATCGTCCGTAAGTTACATTGTATTGTCTTTCAAGGCCTTTCAATGTTTTTACAATTTTTTTTTGACACAATTGACAATTTATTGACAATTTGACAATTTATGTAAGTTTTCCTTACTTTTCTTATCATAAGTTCTATAGAAATACATTAATTATTATGTATGTGTACTAGGAGGCTCATTGATGTACTGGTTACTTTAACAACGTCACGTCAGTTAAGGACAACTCACTTTGCTTAAAAGTGTATGTTAAACATATGTTAAAGGAATTATAGTTACTAATTCAATGTATTTCTCATTCATTATTGTTAAAAATATTGGTTTTCTACACTTCTTCTCCATGTACACCTATCGTGGCGCAGAGGCACAAGCGTGCGACTGTAAGCGCGACAGGTTGTGGGTTTAATTCCCACTCCAGGAAATGGAATTTTCCATTTCCTGGGTTTGGCAACAAGGCAAAGCGCGGCGTTGAGTTTCCCCACTCAGCACGCAATGCCTAATTTCGGCGGAAAGTGGGGTACGGAGTGTCTTAACACTAGGTTCCCTCTGCCTACTCTACTATATGCGAGATACAGCGGGAAGTTATGTATGTATGTATGTATGTATGATAAAGGAGTTATATTTATTTTACTAATTCAATATATTTCTCATTCATTATTGTTAAAAATGTTGGTTTTCTACACTTCTTCTTCATTAACACAATATGTATGTAAATTTTAATATAATAGAATAGATTTCATAAAAAAGAATGAAAAACGTTTTTAGTGCGCGTTCGAGAAGGATTGTTTTTTATGATTTTTTTGGACAGAGGACGACCATTCAGCATACTTAAAATTAATATAGAAAAGGAAAAAAGGTAATATTTTAAATGATAATGCATTAAGAATATCAAAATACATATTAAACACATATTTTTAAAACCTATTTTCTATTAGCACAAGCGTGCGGCGTGTAAATGTGACAGGTTTTGGGTTCAATTCCCACTCCAGGAAATGGAATTTTTCTTTTCCTGGGTTCGGTAATAAGGCAAAGCGCCGCCTTGAGTTCCACCACTCAGCACGCAATGCCCCAATTCGGCGGAAAGTGGGGAACGGAGTGTCTTAACACTAGGTTCTCTCTACCTACCCTGCTATATGCGGGATACAGCTTGAAGCTATGTATGTATGTACATACATACATACATAGCTTCACGCTAAATATGTATGTATGTATATTGTCTATTCTTTTCGTTGCTAAGCGTATTTCACTTCATTATTATATTACACACTGTTTAGATTTCGACACTCGGCATGCTATGTCAAAGCGCTGCCTGCTTCCAAAAATGAGACAAAAAATCTATGAAAATTAGTATTTTCATTTAATCGCTCTGGTAACAAGGCAAAGCGCGGCGTTGAGTTCCTCCACTCAGCGAGCAATGCTTCAATTTCGAAGAAAAGTGGGGAACGGAAAGTTTAAAAGAGAACGGAATGTCTTAACACTGGGTTCTGTGGTTCCCTCTGCCTACCGTGCTATGTGCGAGATACAGCGTGAAGCTAAAAAAATAAAATATTTGCTTCCTGCTCTTATTCTCTATATAGAGGCCTTAGCTTTTTGTACTTTGTAAGAAAACTTAATACAAAATTAACAGTGTTGTTGGCAAACACGGACTTATATCTGGAAATAGAATTTCCAGTTAACCTAAAGGTATGAGAGAAAAGTAAAACATATACAGGCACCTATAGAAGTACAAAAAAACAATATTCATACAAATATAAACAAACATATGATAATTGTAAGTCGGTATTGACTTTAAAAAATCCCACTGAGATTCTTCCGCCGGTTTTTCTCAGATTTGAGGGACGAAATAAATATATTTGAAATATAAAAAAGCGTATAAAAAATTGTTTAAGAAAATATGATCGTGGTACAGTGAGACAGCGTGTGTAAACGCAATTGGTTGTGAGATTGATTATCTCTTAGGGAAATGATCGTAATTAATTTATTTTTATTTTCATTTATTTATTTATTATTATAAAGGAAAATAAACAATAATCATTAAACATTGTCCCACAAAACTGTTAAAACAGTTTGACAGTGGGATCAAGTCTTTTTAAACATTAAGATATTATTACATTGTGACTTAAGTCTCTTTAAACATGCTCCATCGCTCTGGTAGTACAGTGCGCGGCGTTGTGTTCCACCACTCAACAAAAAATTTCTCTATTGGAAAGAGGTAGACGGAGTGTCTTGGCTCTAGATTATCTCTGAACGGAATATCAGAAAACGTGTAAAGTTATAAAGAAGGGCCAGAGTAGAATTCAAACCCACAACCTGGACGTGTATTGAAACAAGTGCGCCACGATGGCGTTATTATATTTTTTTTAGCTTCACGCTGTATCCCGCGTATAGCAGGGTAGTCAGAGTGAACCTGAGAACTTAGTGTTAAGACACTCCGTTCCCCACTTTCCGCCGAATTGAGGCATTGCGTATTGTGCTGAGTGGCGGAACTAAACGCCGCGCTTTGCTTTGTTACCAAACCCAGAAAATGAAAAATTTCATTTCCTGGAGTGAGAATTGAACCCACAACCCGTCGCGTTTACAGTCGCACGCCTGTGCCTCTGCGGTACGACATGCGCCATATATATATTTTTATGTTTTTAAATATTCCTTTGTTTTATCAACCTTTGACATACGCGAAAATTGTCAAACGCAATTTCAATAATGTAATATAAATATTAAATATTGTTACAAAAAAATCAATTATCGATTCACAAGTATTAGGGGTCGACGCGTGAATCTTTATCACATAGATAAATTGTAAGAAACTCCTATTTTATCAAGGCGTTTTTTTCTTACATTTTTACTACATTGAACTAAGTGTTTAATTATCAATTCTATTCAATTTACAACAATTATAGTATAATTTATGTCTTTTTAGCTCCGCCTACTAGATTGTGATTGTTGCCTTGTCGGGTACGGATAGTGGTAGGGGCCGTATTAAATTTATAGACTAAAAGGAATAATTATAAAATAATTAGTTAGTTAATTAAAAAATATTTTATTTGCAAACAAACTTTAGGTTAGGAAGAGGAGCTAAGACAGTGGAAGCCTGCGTTAATGGGTTTTTTGAAGGGAATTCATACATTTTGAAGGTGTAGTCGGTCAAATGAATGTCGCCCTTTTGTCAACAATTTTCAATTTCCAAATTATATACTTATATGTAATATATCTAATATTTACTGCAATTTTGCTCTTTTTACTCAAAAGTATTGGCAGTAGTCAAAATTTTTAAATGGAAGATGACTTCCATTTAAAAATTTTGACTAATGATAGCTAAATGTTTTGCTCACTTTTACCTGTAAAACATCTGAAAATCTTCATATAGAAATCTTATTAATTTCTATGAAGTAGCAAAGAGACGGTTCGCGAATTTGCCACCCCCAAAAATCTGCCATTTTAGGCTTCACCTGAACAAGCAGGCTTAATAAGCCTGCTGATAAACCCGTCACTAGGCTTCATATAGTGTCTTAAATCGCAAACACTGCTTCAAGCTCCTTTCTTATTTTCTTGTGCACTTAAAAAGTATTGACACGGCCTTCGTAGATCGCTGATTTTTTGTCAAGTGAAAGAGTTGTTAGGTTATGAAATATTGATTATATATAATTTAAATACGATAACAATGCAAAAAAAAAAATTGAAAGATATTCTCCCAAAGTTAAAGCGAAAAATCTAAGTGAATTTGTAGCTCCGTTGACGCATACGAGTATAATACGGGTTGCCTTACAATGTGCACGAGTATGTCAAACACACGCTAGTGTGTGTACTTATTATATTAATATTTAGAATTACTAGAAGTAGCTTGGAAGTTGTCTACGCTATTTCTCTCTCCATAAAAACATTAATTATACCAAAATACATCTCTAAAGTCGAAAGTTTTTGCATCACATATATCTGTATCAGGCGTGAATAAATGCAATGCAAAAATGCATATGTTAGGTACTTTTCAGTGATGGGATTTTTACGTTTAATTTTATGTAATTCAAATATTTATTTATTTCAAAGTATTTAATTTTTCATTTAGTAATTTATTAATAAAGCAATCGTAATTAAGTAAGTAATTTTTATTCTATTTTAGTATTTAAAAAAATCGCTAAATGCAAGTCGACTTAGTAGCATTTTGACGACTTTTACGCTCTTAGAGATAAACGGTAAAACCTGTCCATATAACAATGACTCTATATTACATCATGAATGTTCTCAAGCGCTCCACAGCCTCCCCTTTATCAATTCTTGTCACTAATTCACGTAACATGACGCAATTATTTCAATACTTAATATTGTTTGCGTTGAAACTGGGAATGCAAGAGCGATTTCATAAATATACTTTTTGTACCTATCACGTGTTTTTTTAGCGATTGATTCAATTTTCCTGGTGTTGCAGGGTAATTAGAGATCCTAGTGCTAAGACACTACATTGTTTATTTTACGCCCAAAAACGAGATATTGTGTGTTGAGTGGCGGAACACAACGCCACGCTTGTTTTACCAGAGGAAAGATATAAAAATAATTTAAATATAATTATTCTATCAAGTGGAATTCGAACTCACAATCACAACAGTGTGAATGAGCTGACATCACTCACTCTCACATCTGTTTCACTGAACCATAATGGCAATATGCAAATTTGTGTATGTTTTTTATAATTTTTGATTTCGTCTTTAAAAAAAGAAACAGGAAACTTATAGATAATATATTTATTAATATTTTATAAAATATAAATTCATAACTTTTTTTAAAAATTTTCATTTATGTTTTAAAACTGTTTTAAAATTGTGTAGTGTATTATACGCATCTGTTCCCACTTTCGTAGGAGCTTCGAGAAATTCTCTCTTAGACCTCACCTACACTCCCCAAGGAGCGAACATGACAAATTTCAGATTTCTGCGGCCACTAGTTTCGCCTGTACGTTGTATGCCAGTCACTCAGTAACATTAATTTTTATACCTATAATATATGTATATGTAGATTATTGTTTTAGTAAATATGCATTAGAAACCGTTCGCGGAAAAAGCAGATGTAGAAATTGATTTTGTATAATTTATTGTTACCTTGCATATTCGACTTCAGCTATATTAAATCCAGCCTACACTTACTAATTTACTTGGCTTCTATAACCGTACTGGGGTAGTCAGAGAGAACGGAGCGCCAAACTCTACGATCCCTGCATACTTCTTTACCTGGCCCACAGTCATTAACGTCTTCATACTTGCGTACGGGGGTTCCTCATGCTCTTTACGTGACCTTCCTCCATTATTATTGTATTCTTGAAGGTCATCCGAGGTATCTATCCTATCTCTCTTGCTGCTCACCTTTGCTTCGTATATCTTTCTTACCATTCTTTCATCACTCATCCTCTCGACGTGCCCTAACCATCTGAGCACGTTCTTCTTCATTCTTACTTATCTTATCCCTAAAACTAATCTACATAATTACCCTATAATTAATTATATTTACGACCATGGGCAATTACATTCAGAGAAATATTTATATTTGTAATATTCAAGTTTTCCTGGTCAGGGCAGGAAAGGGTCATGGAATTCCGCCATACAATACAATATTTCGTATATCATTATACTAACATGTGAAAGAATACTCCTTTCACCGCTTTCCGAGACATTGTGTGTTAAGTGGCGCAACTTAACGCCGCGCTTTGTCTTACCAGATTAACTTTGAAAGGCGAACGGAGTGTCTTGACACTAGGTTCTCTCTAACTACCCTGCTATGCGGTATAAAGAGTGAAGCTGTTAAAAGAATACTTTGAGTACCTTTTTATGGGAACAATGAGGGCGGAGGAGTTCGAAAATTGGCACACATACTCGTATAGTGCACATGGAGGAAACCAATATACAATTATTAAATGTAGTGTCCCCTTTGACGCGTTAACAACGAGTTGACCTAGCAACGTATATGACACTTTATATAAAAATGGATGTCAAACCTTGATAGTGTGTGTAACATTTATTTTCTTTTTTTTCTTTTTAGCTTCACGCTGCAAAATGAGGAACGGAGTGTCTTAACCTAGTGTTAAGACACTCCGTTCCTCAATTTCCGCCGGATTATTAATTTAATATAAATTTAATAATTTAGTATATTTTGTATGTGTTATTTTAAAAAAAAAGTTTTTTCTGCACTTTACTTTTTAAGTTAGAAAACCTATATAAATTTGAACGTAGCGAGGCTCAAACCCTTGGAAACCGTCCTAAGTTCTCTGACTGCTAAGCCATACAAATTAATTACTTTAGTACCATAACTCTACAGTTATAGTAACTGCTACTAGTTATGATATTTTACAATATTTATATACGCGGAAATAATGGACTTTGAGAGACTAAATAAAAATAAAATGTCAACTAATAGTGCAGAAAATCAAATAAATGGTACAGACCACGTGTTCGTAGTGATCAAATACCTTTTTTTTATGTTCAAGAAAGGTATTTATAGATACCCCTGACTGGGGTCTTGGGTGGGCTATTTGGGACTCCAAGCTAGAAGAGAGCCGGCTGACTGTCTACTGTTAGCGTTAACCAACTAATTAGACAAGATTCCGGTTTATCAATTATTTTATTCGAATATTAACCAATTACATATATCACTTCAATCCTTATTACAATCAAAAGATACTCTCGCCTCTCGCCTTTTCACCACTCCAGAGCATAACGCAATAATCCTTTTTCCCGCCAATACCTAGCGCATTGGCGGGAAAAAACCACAGATAAAAAACATTTAATTATCATTGTAACAACACGTTGCGTTAAATGCTCCAACAATGAATTCATATTTTAAAATAATATCAAATATAAAAAAAAACCTTTCCTCCTTCTGCTCTTCGTACTTCTTCAACCTTAATGGTTGAAACGCCAAAACCATGAGAACTGCCATACTTATCTTTTCTAAGCTTGTAACGATAGATTTTAAACTACAATTATAATATATTATGCTTCATTAGGCTTATACCTATATGAATAGGTGAGTGCAGAAACAACGTAAGTCACAAAAAATGCAAATTCGTATTTGATTTAAACTAGCTTAGAAAGGAAAATTATACACTTTTTTCTCCCTCCTGCACAATTTGAAAATCCGGGCTTACGTTGTTTCTGCACTCACCGATTCATATGTGCTTAATATATGAAGAAATTTATATAGGTACTTATCATATTATAAGAACTCAAATTTACTTATAAAGGACAAATAAATTTACATTAGGGTTTAAAATATACTACCACTATCCCGCGACTTTGTTTGCGTGGACTATAAAACTTAAAATGCCTTTTCCTTTTTTCCATAGGAATTTTGAAAAATATGGAGTATATTTCCAAGGAGCCTACATACTCAATTTCATCTATCTGTGGCCAGTAGTTTCGCCTGTACATTGTCGGTCAGTCATAAATAAACTACATTTTTTTCTTAAAAATCTATCCTACCATAGCAAAGTCATCTTAAAATATTGTTTATATTAAATACAATATTATTCTGACACATATTTCTCACCTTTGCACGAGCATCGAACTTTTGTTGTTTTAATATGTACATAAAAACATTAATCAACATCGACTTATTGACTAGATGCGGTATGTGGCCTAGGTGACCTATTTGCTATTTTTATCTATATTTACTTAGTAATCTTGTTTTTTTTCGTACATCCACCCCTGTAGTTTGACTTTCTTTTGCTAGATATTTTATGATTATTGTTTTTATTAATTTTATATACCATTAGATGAAATATATTGTACCATAATTATTTTATCTCAGCAGACAACTCCGTTCACCGCTTTAGAGAAATTTTCGTGCTAAATCTCGAAGCTCAACGTCGTGCTTTATCTTATCACAATAGATAAATGAAAATGATACTGGAGGAAGGTCACGTAAAAAGCACGAGGACCCCCCGGAGGGCATGCATGAAGAGGTTAATGACTGTGGACGAGGCGAAAGAGGTATGCAGGGACCGTAGCGTTTGGCGCTCCGTTCTCCCCGCTAGGGATAAAGCGTGAAGTAAGTAAGTAAGTAACTAAGTATAAATGTAAATTATTTAGTATAGCTTGAAAATTTGCACACGTGTCCGGACAGATAACAACGCTATATTAAAATAAATATAAATAAAGTTATATAATAATTTAGTTAAGGTAACTTAAAGAAGGTAATAAAAGTAAAGGTAACAAGAATATTGAAAAGGTAACACTGGAGTGCTAATAAATAATTAGGAATTAAAATAATAAAGATGAAATGCAAAAGCGATTGATTCTGGATTCGTTTCCCGTTCGGAGGCAATGTCATAATCAAATTGAAAATTCTTTGATGTCCGCCACTTAATTCGTAATATCGCGAATTCTGGTGGAAAGTGGAGAATATGGAGTATCTTAACACTACGTTTTCTCTACCCTGCTAAAGCGTGAAGCTGTAAAAATATATAAGTCATACATGTACTATCAAAAATAATTAAATAAATAGACCTTGGCCATATCAGTAGGGAAGTAATTTAAGATTTATTACTCTACAGAGACGCGGATTTGCTGAGAGTCAAATATTTCTGACCAATCAAAACGTGTGTATGTCACGAAGTGTGGCACCGCTTTAGACCACCTCCTTTTTGTAATAGGCTGAAAAATATATATATTTTTAATTATTGTATTATTATATAAAATGAAGAGGTTATCTTGTTGACCTGTGTATGTATATTTTGTCAGAATTGCATAATATTCGCTATGTATGTAGGTATACATGTATGTATGTCGATTTGGGAATATATCAGTAATTGGGTTTTAAAATAATGCCTGCCGTGGCGCAGAGGCACAAGCGTGCGACTGTAAACGCAACAAGTTGTGGGTTTGATACCCACTCCAAGATATGTAAAATTTTAGTATTTTCATTCCCTGGCTTTGGTAACAAGTCTCTCAGCACGCAATGCCTCAATTCGGCGGAAAGTGGGGAACGGAGTGTCTTAACACTAGGTTCTCAGTTTTCAATTAGACTGTATTTTTTTATGTGTTACCGTATAACTTTTTACTGGGTGAACCAATATAGATGTGGTTCCATTAAAATTAATCAAGACCAGACAAGTAGTTTTTGAGTCATTCGTAATAATTGTACATTTTAGTGTATTGTCTTTGAAATTGGTATTCTTTTATCTTGAAATGTTAATTATTACAGTTTCACGCTTTTAAGCCATCTTAGCGCTTAGCTTCTAATTGTAATCGCGATTGTTTGTGGGTTCGGTTCCCAATGAGGGAATGGTTATTTCAAAATTATTAATTAACATTTTTCCCTCCGATAAGTTAGCCTTCAAAGAAAGTGGACTAAAAGATTATTACGAATAACTCATAAAACTACACGTCAGATGCTAACTTAATTTAAATAAGACCTCGAAACTAGCTATCATATAAAAATATCATCAAAATAGGTTCACCCAGTAAAAGCTTATGCGTTAATATAGAAAAAAACAATCGAATTAAAGATCTTCTTTATTGGAAGTCGGGTAATAAAGAAAAATGTTATTAATAGATACAAAATCACATACGTACCTATGATATGGCATAATGAGTCACAATTTCACTTGCTTTATCTGTATTTGCGTAATTAATTTATTATTAATACAAAAGAGTTGCCGCCCAGTAACAAGTGGTACGCACAATCATTTATTTTTTTAATTGATTGAATCATTTTTTTTAGATGATTGAATCCCTAGATATGACCTCTAGTATAATGGCTTTTAAGTATATGTATCGATTGGACAGACATTGGTTTAGCCAACATTGGCTAAATAAGTTGCACCTTAGGTTGGATCATACATTTAAAACTAGCTGTACCCTGCGCGCGTTTCTACGCCACCAAAAATAAATTTGAAGGAAAGACATTATACAAAATATTCAAATCATTTTGAGTAATTTTAATGATTTTGTTAATTTCGAAAAAATTGTTGCCGCCATCTGTCGAAAATTAGTCGTACTCACTCGGAAACCTTCATGCATAACAACTTTGCTTAAGATCATCAAATGATCAAATGCGTGGTTCATGATTCTATAAAGGACATACAGACAAACATTCATTTTTATATATATAAAGATTATCTAAGAAACACACTCAGCACGCGATGCTTCAATTCAGCGGAGAGTGGGGAACGGAAATCTTAAAAATAGCACGGAATGTTTCAGGCCTGTCGTGGCGTGCGACCGTAAACGCAACAGATTGTGAGTTCGATTCCCACTCCAGGAAATTAAAATATATTTAGTATTGTCATTTCTTCGCTCTGCTAACGAGGTAAAGCGCGGCGTTAAGTTCCGCCACTCAGTGCGCAAAGCCTCAATCGGGCGGAATGTGGGGAACGGAAATGTTAAAAAGAGAACGGAGTGTCTTATCACAAGGTTTCCTGATTCCCACTGCCTATTACACATATCTATATCAAATTTCTTGCAAAATTACAAAGAATAGAATTGATTGAACAAAAATTCTATATTTTACATTTCTTGTAGAACGTAGGTATAGCTTATTAAGGTAACAGGTTTAATATTACCGAATGGAATGAAAGTAAAATTCAAAAATCTAATATTTCCCCTTTTTTTCAATGGTCGAGACAGCTTTGTGTCACCACACAAGTTCCACCGAACTTAACGCTCCGCTTTGTTTAAAAAATGGGGAGAATGAAAATAATTTAAATATAATCCCCGAATGGGAATCGAACCCAGAACCAATCGCGTTTATTATCAAACGATGTCCCACCTAGTTACTATCGCCTCTTGGATTATTATCTCATTATAGGGGAGAAGTCAATTCGAAAATTAGCAAATGAATTGCATCATACGCTATTTGATGCTAACTTACATTCACTCATAATTAGTTAATACTTGCGTATTCTATGGAAGAACACGTTTTCTTTCTCATTTGTATTATTTTTATTTATCTTTAAATATAGTGTAGTGAAACTGTTTTAATAGGATTAATTGAGTTTATTTATATTAAGCAAAACGCGGCGTTGAGTTCCGCCAAGCAACGCAACATGCAATGTTTTAAATTTGTGACACTATGTTGACACTAGGTAGGTCTCTCTGAATACCCGTCTATGCAGAATAAACCGTGAGGCTTTTTTTTAAAAGTACAGTTCCCGTTGACGCGTTGCGGCATTGAGGTTGAGGCATTGCCTGCTGAACTGAACGCTGCACTTTGCCTCGTTACCAAACCCAGGAAATGAAAAATTCCATTTCCTGGAGTGGGGATCGAACCCACAACCTGTCGCGTTTACAGTCGTATGCTTGTGCCTCTGCGCCACGACAGAAGCTATTATTATTATTCTAATAGAGATTTTTAGAGCGTGTTAATTTAATTAATAAAAAGTTAAGACTATTGTTGCAGATTATAAGTGTATTATTTTAGCTTATTTATGGTGGAATAAAGTAGTTTTGCTAGAAAATTGAATTTCAAAATGATAATTTTACAAAATGTTATTATTAAATTCATAATAATCATTTTTTTTATTTATACATACATACATACCTTCACGCTATATCATGCATATTGCAGGCTAGGCAAAAGGAACCTAGTGTTAAGAACCTCTGTTCCCCACTTTCCGCCTAATAGAGGCATTGCGTGCTAAGTGGCGGAACTCAACGCCGCGTTTTGCTTTGTTTTATTTATATATAGTGTTTAAACGTGTTAATGATGCTTAAGTATAATAGTTAACGTATCTATGTATGTTATATAAATCAGTGTTCGGTAATTCAAGATTGCGAGGGAAATTTCCTGACATCACATTACAGGTTAGTTGAAAAAGGTGTAATTATTATATTATATAAGCACAATTGCTTCGCTCTAGTATTCGCTCGTCTCTGTTCGCTTCACTCGCCAACACAAGCGGCATTGATTAAAAAATAGTATATACAGTTAACGTACGTAAACGTAACGTATCTATTTATTTCAATAATTTCATCAATAGCCGCGCGTATAATATCACACCGCGGCAGCGAATATATTTATAAGTGTCTATATAATAAAAATACTTTTTTGAAAGTATTATTCACACACGTATAATATGAACAATGAAGAATAAAGTATAACTTTGAACATAGCAGCATTCGTTCCCGTGATACTTGGAATCACTGCAATCGGTTTAGCCAATACAATATTAGCATTAAAAAACGTACTTACATATATTTCTACCTACTCACATATTTATTGTACATGATTTATTAATTCGTAATGAAAAATGAATGAGAGAGGTGCCCGTACAGTGGAGGAGAGCAGGAAAAGAGGCCCCTTAAACCTACACTTGGGTAGCAAGTCTTAGGAACTACTCCAAGCTACTCTCCTTGCAATACCATCCAAACACTTCTACGTTTATACCTACTTATAACAAAGGAAGTTTCCCATTTTCGTTATACAGACATAGATTAAAGCAAGGACTCAGGTGCAGCTAATAATACACGGGAAATAATTAAAAACAAAAGAAAATTAATTTTAATTAAACCTAGAGTTATCTATATAAAACTCCTGCGGCAAAGCCGACAAAGGCTACTGGCCAGAAAGCTAAAATTTGGCATGTAGGCTCCTTGCGACATATAAGGAACCACCAGGTGTCCCTTAAAATTACTATGGAAACGGGAAATTATATGTTATGTTTAATTGTCTAGGCAAACGAAATTGTGGGCTATAACTAGTCTGATTACATAAATTTGCAATTTGCATAGGTTTATACATAGCAACCTCTGCCCCAGATAACCGCTATGTCAAGGGGTATGTATCCTTATATTTTTACAAGCTTACGCAAATATTTCGTCAATTGCTGCGATTTTATTATGAAAACATTGTAGCTTATATAATTTAAGCATATTGTTTATGTTATTTGTGGCGCTTTGAACATTTTCCGTACTTTTAACCGACGTAAACGGAAGAGGTTCTCAATTCGACTGTATTTTTTTAATTGTGTCACCGCATAACTCTTTCCTGGGTGGTCAATTTCAATCCTTTCTTTTGTGTTAGATGCTTTTATAAGTTTCTTTTGGTCCCATTCATATTAAGTTAAAATTTGAGTAGATTTTGAGTTATTCGTAACAATTTCATTTTTGTGTCCATTTTACTTGAAGTCGGTTTTCTTTCTTATTTTTTGTTAAAATTTTAATTATTTGTTTAGCTAGCCTTCTAGTTTAATAGTTATATTGGTTTCTGTTTGCTTTCTTTGGCATGTTTTATTAATAGAATAAAAAATATGTTAATCGAAGGATCAAATATTAGTTATGTAATTTATGTAACTCCTCTACATTGGTCATATAATTGGCCAACTACTTAAAACTAAATTTATTATCCGCGGTTCAGATAATTTCTTATAGAAATTGACAAATACTACGTAAATTATCCTAACTGAGCACATTTTTATAGTTTTACAGAAAGGCTGGACAAAGTTAAAACTAAATTGCTTAAAAAAATAAACGCCTGTCGTGGCGCAGAGGCACAAGTGTGTAAAGCGACAGGTTCTGGGTTCGATTCCCACTCCAGGAAATGAAGTATTTTCATTTTCTGGGTTTGGTAACAAGGCAAAGCGCGGCGTTGAGTTCCGCCACTCAACACGCAATGCCTTAATCTGGCGGAAAGTGGGGAACGGATTTGTTGAAAGAGAACGGAGTGTCTAACACTAGGTTCTCAGGTTCCCTCTGCCTACCCCGCTATATGCGGGATACAGCGTGAAGTTAAAAAAAAAATACACGATTATTCTGATTAATTTGAATTTTCTTTAGAAAGTTCCTTTAGAAAAATGAAAGAAATGGTGGTACGAAATTTATTGGGTCCGCTATACTTACTTATATGCTATATGTATATGAAGAAAGTGCTTTTTGTTTGTTCGCCCATGTCGTCAAAACCTCTAATCATATCCGAGTGAGATTTTCAGCATATGATGCAGAATATTTATTAGATCATAGGTTATTTAATTTTTGAAATCCATGTAGACATTTTTTTATTTTCTTTTATAAACATAAATAGTATGTCTGTACTTTCAATATATCCACGAACAAAATAATTAAAGGAGATGAAAAACAGGGTTAGAATATGTATGTATGATTATTAATTGCCACGAAGTTACGGGTATCAGCTAGTTCAATATAATTTAAAATCATACATATAAGAGTAATACTCGTATAACGCTTGTGTTCATCTTGCATCTACTAATATAAAAAGTTTAGTGTTGAATGTTGTCTCTGATATGTGTATTATTCAAATTGTTTGGAGTACAATTAAACCTAAATATATGTATAGTAAATAGCTTGTAAAATAATAATAAACGATATATAATAAAATAAGCAAGAGGTCGCACATTTCTTAAGAATGTAAGGTTACAGCTTCACGATTCTTTCAGTGTAACAGGGTAGGCAGAGAAATCAATCAGAGAACTTCAATATTCCCTGTGAGGGCACGGGGTTAGAATACAATTCCCCTCCGCCGCTGGGTAGCGTCCCGTAAGAGTCGGGTATCCCAGCAGTTTGGAGGTAGGAGGTTCGTCCTCCGTCTGGCTCGCGACCACTATCATGTCAACGACGAACCGCAAAATATCTAATGATGTGTTCCGGTTCGATGGCATGTAAGCTAGGCTTTTCCTCAAAATGTGATGGTACCGATAAAAGGTATAAAAGCGTTTGTTTCGCTTAAATTTTTCCAATTAAATTATTTATTCACCCTTTAAATAAAGACTATATTTTTGCCTGCCCATATATTTTATAATATGTTACACGATTTATGAACAGTAAAAAATTAAATTCCAATAAATATGAAAAGAATAAGGTAATAAAAACACACATATAAAACGCACAACATGTTTAATATGAAGCAACAAGTCAATTTCCATACATCACTTATCCACTACGTACATATACATATGTATTGTAATAAGCGAATTTAAATTTATTAAAAATATATTTATTATATACCAAGATTTTTTTTATCTCCTTGAAGAATTAACGCAGGCGGAATAATAAATTTGGCACAGATAAAGTTTGTATGAAGAAGTGCAGAGAAAAAAAGAATGAGTCACTAATTTTTATATTTCACTAGAAATAATTTACATACATACATACATAGCTTCACGCTGTATCCCGCATATAGCAGGGTAGATAGACACTTTCCGCTGAATCGAGGCATTGCGTGCTGAGTGGCGGAACTTAACGCTGCGCTTTGCCTTGTTACCAATCCCAGGAAATGAAAAATCTATTTCCTGGAGTGGGTATGGAACCCACATATATAATACAATGACACAACACTCAACAATAACAATAACACACATACAGGTTGCTAGTTTAAATCAAGACAAAAACCAGTGGCGAGGGGTGAAAATTTTAGTTAAGCAAGCCAGTAAATTTAGGGAAGCCGATGTATATTTAGGGAAGCCGGTATATATATTTAGGGAAGCCGGTTATTTTTAGGGAAGCCGGTAATTTTTAGGAAAGCCCATATATTTAGAGAAATCGGTATAGGATGTCGAGGTATTTCGTAATTTCACTACACAATTTTGGCGATGACCTTTTTTTTTTAGGTCTATAAGAAGTTAGAGCTTGTTTTTTTGCAATTTTATGCCCAATATTTCCCTGGTGATTTTTTTTTAGCTCTCACACCTTGTTTGACTTTGTTTTTTCGAGCTCCACATTTTATTGGAGAGTTTTTTTTTAGGTCTCATACTTGTAAGTTAAGCAAGCCGATGGGAATCGAGTTGTATGGACGGCTCGCCACTGCTAAATACTTACATTACTGTAAAGTTTCATCTAGATTCATACAGTAGTTGCGTGAAAGAGAAACAAACATTCATGTTAAGAACAGTAATAACTGAACTCAACTGACAATAATTTCTTTCATATCCCACAGATAAAAAATATATGAACTGTGTATAAAATATTATATATATTTTAAATTTCCTTTTTTTGTACAAAATAAATATGATTTTAAATATTTCTTTTTTCAATAAATAAAATTTCGCTCATTATTAAATACAATTTAAAGCATTTATCTAAATATTAGGCAATCACATGACGTTTGAACAATTTGCAATTCTTAAAAAATCATCTTTTTGGTATTTTTTTTAATTCTTCCTACGTCGTTTTTAACACAATCACTTTCTATATAAATTATCCTAATATTTATTTATACATCAAAATATATTTTTCTCACTAACCGTCATAAAAAAATATATATATTTTTACCACAGATTATGCAAATTGTTCAACAAAATGTTGCCAGAAACGAATATACACAAAAAAACATTAATTTATAATATATATGTTAAACATACAGACATACATCTTAAACAATCACAGACGGCATAAAACGCCTCAAAAATCATAATCATTAATAAATATATTTTTAATCTACTATATATCTAATATTAAAAAAAAAAATAGAGTCAAGCGTGATCACTATCTAAGAATACGGAATGGCACAAATTTTTTAATGTCTTTTAGACAGTAGATTTTTCTTAATTATTATTTTTTTTTAATTTTGGAATGATTTTAACAACCACAAGCCTTGATATATGAGTGCTATATTGTTAAAATTTATATAAACTTGAGTTTCATCAAAAATGGTAAACTTTATATATTATTTGACAAGTTGTTGTTTTTTAACATGTTTTCATTAGCTTCGGTCGTATGTTAGTATTTAAGGGAAACTTTGAACGCAATTTTGATCGATTTTGAAATGTCAGATTAATTTGAATTTTTCTTTCTATCGATTACAATGCAATAATATTTTACAATAGAATCCCAGAAAACGTCCAAAAATGTTCTATATCACAAATTAAAAAAGTTGTGAAAAGACGTTTGCGTGTTAAAGGTTATTACTTAATTAATGATTTTATAAATGATAACACGCCTTGGGAATGAAATGCTCGCTCCAGTCTATTTCAAAGGTATCATTGTCTCTAATTAATAATTGTAAAGTGTTGACTGAGGAAAAAAATATATCCCGCTGAGTTTCTTGCGCTGGTTCTTCTTAAGTCTGAGGCATTAAATTTAGTGAACTGGTGGTAAATTATTTGACGTTCAAGAATGAAGCTTGTAATTTCTTACTTTGAATAAAATTATTGATTTGATTTGATATGAAAAACATAATTGTTTAATAAAATAAATAAATATGAATTAAGATGAATTAATAAAGCGTGGAGTGCTTTTTAAGTAATCTTCTGACACCATGTCACCACTTTTTTTTTATAAACGCTTGTTTTTTTTTTTAATTTTATTAAACTATTACATTTTTATACGTATTATTACTGATCATTTAAAAATGAAACTACAATAAAATATAAATGTGGCAGAACTTGTACCCAAAGTCTTCGATATTCCTTAATAATTAGGTTCATATATAATATATTAAGTTTACCAATTTTAATCGTTTTTAAAAGATCAACTTTTAAAGTAAAATTTTAAAGTATATATATATATATATATATATATATATATATATATATATATATATGTCTATAGCACCCTATATATGTAAATAATGTCAAAAAAACATACAAAAATGTTTTTTTTAATACTCTTTTTTTTAATCTTATTTTACTAGGACAAAATATAGATAATGTACTCATTATAACTTATATATAGGCACAACCTTTGTGACGTTAATTATTTTATATATTAGTAAAACTGAAAAATGTCACTCAGTATATATATAGAAAAACCTATATATATACTGAGTGACATTTACTGAGTGACTGACAGACAACGTACAGACAAAACTACTGCACATAGGAAGATGACATTTGGCATGTAGACTCCTTGAGGAGTGTAGGGAAGCACTAGGGGAGGATTTCCAGAAATTCCTATATTTTTGTTTCCATAGTTCACGCAAAGTCGTGGAAGATAATATATCTATATATGAGCTATTCAGCGCAAAAATTGATTAACTCATTATTCTTCTTATTAACGTTAGATGAAGTCTGTATTAATATAATAATAATTTTAATTTATATATAAAAAAGAAATTTTAATAAAAAGTCCAATACAATATTTCATAACATGTCGACATAATATTTTTTGGAATTAATCAATATGTACACTAAATATAAAAAAAAAAAACTGTTACTCAATGAATGACTGAGAGACAACGTACAAACAAAACTACTGGTCATAGAAACTTTGAACTGCGATGTATATATGTGATGTGATGAAACTGTGCTAAAGCACAAAGGTTCCTTAGGGAGACTTTGACTTCTAAAAGAGGATTTCTCTTTCCCAAAGAAAAAACCGTTGTTTTCTTATTATATATAAAAAAAACGCAAGAAATTTCTATAAAAATAGTATAAATGATAACATTAAGTCCTTTTAAAACCAACTCAGTTAAACTAAAACATAAACAATGGCGTACCAGCTGCCAACTGGTATTAAATATTAAATTAACTAAATAAATATATTATATTCATAGTTATAATTATAATTTGTGGGTCCTCGCTCGTGAAGCACCGATACAGCCCTTTCTCTAAATACTGATTGTATCAAAAGTCTTTAGAATATTTGTTTTTAACCTGTAAGTGAGAAAAAAAAATAATTATATACTTTTTTTTTATGGACAACGGATAGCAAACGAGCAGAAGGAACACCTGATGGTAAATGATTACCTTCGCCCATGAACATCTACAACACCAATATGTTGTAAATGCGGTGCCAACCTAGAGGATAGATGGAAAGGGACAATGTAGTAGTCCGCTATCGGAACCACCACATTTTGGGGAAAGGATGGGTGGGAACGGGGAAAACCTGGCTTACATGCCATCGAACCGGAACACATCATAAGATATTTGGCGGTTCGTCTTTGACATGACAGTGGTCGCGAGCCAGACGGAGGACGAACCTCCTACCTCCAAACATAAATTAATTTAAGGTCATTGTGGTTCTGTGGGACAGCTAGTGATTCTAAATATGATTGCTTGTGGGTCCAATTCTTATTTGAGGGTGATTATACTTAAATTATTTTCATTATTCCTCTCTGAAAAGACGCGTAGCAGCGTTAAGTTCCGCCACTCACATATTTTTTCAAATTCTATTCAGGTTTTTGTAACTCAAATATGAGATATAAATTTATTACCAAATATAATTCTTCGGTATTTTTACAACATGTACATTTTTATTAAGACCTTTCTTAACAAAAAAAAAACTATCTATTAACTTCACGAGTTTCATAATTAATAAACTACGAACATACCAAGTGTCAATGTCAATGTGTAGTCAGTTTATCAGTGTCCTTGTCGGAGGGTGGTGCGGGTTCACTTCTCGGTACTTTAATGAGAACTGGAGTACCCACTACGGGCGGGTCGGGGCGCGTGAGCGGGGTCAGGACACCGGAGTTTACGTCTTCTATTGCTTTCCTTAGCTGGAAATGTTTATTTTGTAGATGTAATATTATTAAAAATTTAAGAAATAAATACAAATAAAATGCTGTAAAATTATTCGATATAATAATAACTCAAAAACTAATGGTCAGATGTCTATATATATTGTAAATATGTTAATCGTCAGATCTTAACTAATTTTAAATACTATTCTCTACATCAGAAGAACTAGCTGTCATATAAATAAAGAATTTTGTCAACTCATTGAAAACACAAAGAAATACAGTCGAATTGACATTCTCATTTTTATAATATATATGTATATACAGTTAAATGTTAATAACTGCTCTTATAACACAGGTTTGTCACCTAGCACAAGAGTCAGGGACTTCCAATTAACTGTAACATGATTTTGTGTAAATAAAGATTATTATTATTAAAAAAAAAAAAAATAAAAAAAAAAAAAAAAGAAATAGTCGGATACAAAAATACAGAACAAATTAAAAACTTTCATGAATTTAAATATATAAAAAAAAAAGAATTTATAGATAATAACTTTTATCTGTAAAAGCCTGCCCTGCAGATATGTATTTTAAAATTATTTCTTTATTAAAAGAGACTTTACTTCTAAAAAAATAATAAAACCATAATATAACTAACCTCTTTCAAAGACACAACACCGATAAGTCTTCCAATAGCAGTGACGTACGCGCGACTCACGCCCAGAGTCGAGAACAGCGAATGAACCTGTTACCATCACGTAATATATGTATATACTGTATATGTATTATATCCTATCAACTATAGTATTTGATTTGATTTAATTTATGCGTAAATGAAAAAGACAAAAAGAAAAAGAAAAAAAATGAGGATGAAGTGTGGAATTTCGCATAGCTAACGTTTATATTGAGAAGAAATAAAAAAAATGACAATAGAAATACAATAATAATAATTAAGATTCTATGATATACCAATATACTATATGTATTACATACACTAGTGCATTTTCACTTTTACGTTTAGTTCCACCACTCTACACGCAATGTCTCGTACTCAGGTTATAAGTAGATAACGGAGTGTCTTAACACTATTTTCTCTCCGACTATTCTGCTATGCGGGATAAAATTAAATTTAGTAGTAGTCTAGTTAAGTTTACCTTTAATAAAGATGTCCTTTCCACGAGCTGGAACGGGGCGGGGTCGATGTGACATATGTATAGCGTTTCATCTTCATACTCGGAATCGTCGTTTTGCTATAAAAAAAGAGATTTATAATATTTTATAGTAAAACGGTGACGCAGTGGAATTGTGTAACTGCAATCACAAGCAATCAAACAATTGTGGATTTGATCCTCTCTTGATGACATATTCGTTCTTATTTTATTAAATGTCTCCCCTTTGGTAAAACAAAGCGCGGTGTTTAATTGCGCCACTCAACATGCATTATTGTGTTTCTAATTCTTCATAAAATTTTATATAAGTTTCAATGCAAATTATTATAATACTTTACATATAACACATACTATGTAATGTATTTTCTGTCATTCTCTCGCTGACTATGTCCAGTACGTATATATATAAGTTTTCGTCGTCTAACGATTCTTAAAAAAATAGTTCAATAATAAAGAAATATTAAATAACCAGCATATCTCGCTTGCGTGCGATCTGCAGCATCCGGTCGAAGTCGATTTCCTTCGCCATTTCTAGTTGTTCCCACGCTTGTTGGTCTTCCGGTGACATGTCACATACTCTCTCACGAGGCTGGAAATATGCATAAATTAATTAAAAATAAGAATTTTCAGAGTGTATTTAACTTGTTAAATAGTTTCATTTGGTATGCATATTAAATAAGTTATATAAAAACAGGTCATCCGCCATTTTGACGGCCATCTTGAATTTAATTTATCCTTTTTTGTTTTAATAAAATTAAGTAACTGTAAATGCAATTGATTGTAGGTTGAATTTTCACTCGAGTATCGATTAAATTTAAATTACTTTTATTTCTTGGCTCTATGACAAAACACGGCATTGAGCCGCCACGCAATGTTTCGAAGGTGGGCGAACGGAGCGTTTTGCCGCTAAGTTCTCATAAAAAGCGTGAAACTGCAACTTAACTGACTTACTTACTAACTAACTAAATAAATAATAAACTATAAACATACCAATTGCACTTTCTTATTAATAGAAGGACTTCGAGGCAATCCAAGCGAGTCTGGAGAGAGACCACTTTCTACATCAGGGAGGAGTGTTGAACGTTTGAATATCGCTTCGAATGCTGCTCGGATTCTGTTTAAAATATTGTTATTATATAATTTAAATATGTAGAATGATTTTTTATTATAATATATATTGGACGTGAATTGGTTGTTAAATCGAAAATGTATATTTTTCAGGGCAGGCAATAATTACGTGTATGTTTTTTTAATTTGGCTGTTTTATCAACAGATAACAAATCCTAAAGCTAAGTTTGTTAATATTTTAAAAGATGTCTATGTAAGTCGACTTAACAACCTATTCACGGCTGGTACCGATATATTCTTAGTGGAAGTTGTATTTATTGTTACATGTATGCATAAAATGAACATGATAGAGTACTTTCCTATCGTAAAACATCAAGAATAGTAGAAAAGTCAATTTATTCGTTCATTCCATTCATTTATTCGCGTATTCAATAAGAAATTATTTTATTTTCTTCTAAAATAAATAACTGAATTTTTGTCTACTTCTCCTTCCATTCATTTAAAATAAATTTTTAAATGTTAATGAAGTAGTAGTAGTAAGCATATAAAAACTTATTCATATTTGTTCATTTAAATTTGTTTAAATTACTTTGACTCGTTTAATTATTAGGAAGCTATTTAGTTTCTTCAATGAAAGGCAGAAATCCTTATGCCTTTCATTCATTAACTCGTTCATTAGAAATAATGATCTCTCTTATTTGGTCAATTTTGTTAAGGACACAAAGACACTGTAGTTCACGGTGTCTGTACATGTGTGAATGCGTGTATGTGTAAGTCACAATTTCTCTCTCTCTCTATACCTGGTCTCAGCCCCCGTGACGGTGGTGTAGACGGGCGGCGGCGCGGGCGCTGCGGGCGAGGCCGCGCCGGACCCCGACACGAGGCCGCGACTGAGAGTGAACGAGTTGGTCTTCTTCAGGATCGATTTGGGACGGAACAGCTGGCCTGGGGCTGTATAACAATATGTTTCTTTATAATTTACCATTATTGTTTATATTTTTTTGATATGTGCGTTGGGCACCCTCGCGGTGAATTAAGGAAATACTAAGGAGTTTCTTTACAACTAATAATTAACAGTAGATTTGCCTATAAAATTAAAAGTGTATAATTCAACAATTACAAAGTCAAAAAAATCGACGGTCGCATTTTTATTATCAATACTGCCTATAGTAGTATAAATTGCTTCGAAAATGCGCAGTTATTACTGTCACGTTTTTACAACTCTTTAATTTGTAAGACGATTCGTAAAATAACTTTTCTTTAATAATATATAATTAATTTTAACGACATTTATTATTTAAGGAAACTGGATATTTTTCTTTATTTTCATGATTATTTAAATTTATTTTTTATTTCATTTAATAAATTCATGAGAAATTGATAGAAAAAGAAATTGATACAATGAAGATTATAAAATTATAACTAATATTGTATATTTTAAGGCCTGTCGTGGCGCAGAGGCACAAACGTGCGACTGTAAACGCGACAGGTTGTGGGTTCGATTCCCACTACAGGAAATATAAAATTTAGTATTTTCATTTCTTAAGTTTGGTAACAAACAAAGCGCGGCGTTGAGTTACACCAATCAACACGCAATGCCTCAGCGGCGGCATCATTCGGCGGAAAGTGGGGAACGGAATTGTTGAAAGAGAATGGAGTGTCTTAACACTAGGTTCTCTGGTTCCCTCTGCCTACCCTGCTATATGCGGGTTACAGCGTGAAGTTAAAAAAAAAAACAATTTCATTAGCATTTTCCTTATGAACTAAAAAAATATATATTATTTACATTTAATTACACATTTACTTTCCATCATTACCTGGTAAAAGCCCACCCTGGTCTTGCGTAGTCAAAGACGATCCCCTCGTCATACCAGTTCCTGGCACTTGGAGCATATCAGGAGCTGGTGTCACCTCGAACCTCGACGGTCTTCTGGTCTTTTCCTCATTTCGTCTTTTCAATTCAGCTTCTCTCTGCCATAAAGCGGCTACTTGAAGCCGCCGAGACCTGCCCACTTGCTGTTCTATTACTTTGACTAGTTCCCACCGATGGATTGAACCTAGTAACACCATAGACGCTGGACTGTCTACTAATGGGAAACTTTTGATTGTCTGTAAAGGAAATAATTCAAGTATTAAGCATTATATATTAATAAGTAAAGGAAAAACTACGAGCATACACCCATTATTACGAAAATTGTGCGGATGGCAGATATTTGGTATTTAGGATATTTGTGGCATACCTAAAATTTGTATTTGGTACACTAGAAGTATAGAAATCTAATATTTTTCATAATAATAAATTAAAAATACATAAAAGTAATAAAATAAATGTTACACTACACGTCGTGTGTTAGACATACACATATTCGTATTAAATGACTTACACATTGCTAAAACAACGTTTTTTTATTGCGTCAGTAGGGTCTTTTTAGTTTCAAATATTATTTTTAATTAATTTTTTGACGTTACAAAAAGAAAAACGTAAAGTTTAAAACTTCCATAAAATAAAACAATATAGGTCTTTTTCGAAAGAAAATTTAGAGCGACGTGATCGGTACTAAAAAAATATTAAAAATAGTTAATATAATTATATATAAAATACCTTATTTTCTTTAAGTGTATCCTTAAGTTGTTGGAATGTCATTCTGTTCCATATGTATCTGACGTCTCGCACCATGAAGTCTTCAACGCATATGTCGTACATACCTGCATAAATTAATTTGAAATTAATAACAAGTAAATTTAAAAAAAATATCTAAAATGAATTCGCCCAAGGTTATTATCTTTAAAATCGTCATCCTGGCAAAGATGGTAGATTAATTTTATCACGCTTTCCTCCGTATAGCAAACGAGACACCTAGTGTAAAGTCAAATTCAAAGTCAAAGTCAAATAATTTTATTCAAAATAAGAAGTTACAAGCTTCATTTTTTGAACGTCAAATAATTTACCACAAAAACACTCCACTCTCTACTTATCACTGGCATTCGACACATTGCGTATTATATATATGGCGGAACTCAACGCCGCACTTTACCAGAGCGAGCAAATGTAAATAATAATAATAAAACATTTTATTGCAGATAATAAAAGAAAGTATTGACGGCCTTTATTACTAAAAATGAAATTATTCCCGCGATTGCGAATTGAACCTTCAACCGATTATGTTTACAGTCAAATGCTGTTCCACTGCGCCACCATAACCTACATACATATATTTTATTCTAATATAAATTATAAATATTTTATGAAATTGTCACGAATCATGATACATCTGTTCAAACACAATAGTGTATATTGAATTATTTTATGTAATATGTTATTTAGTTGTCCACTAACATGACGAGGTGGCCGAGTGGTTAAGGCGTTGGACTGCTAATCCAATGTGCTCTGCACGCGTGGGTTCGAATCCCATCCTCGTCGAATTTTTTTGTTAATATTATATATTAATATAAAAAATACCGAATAACTCTTCCATTGCATATCTACATAAATTACTAAATAATCTTAGTTTGTTTTTAATTGTTATTTATTATACATAAACGTATTTTTACTGTAGCATAAGTTAGGTAGAGAGAGGAGCTTACTATACTCATTTTAGAGGGATGACTTCCCATTCACAAGTTCGCTCCCTTTTCATATCCACTTTCAACTTTTTTTGATACGATTTTATTATCTCCAACTATATTAATTTATTTATATAAGAAAATCTTGCAACGTTATTTTGGCCCACTTATTGCTGTCTGATTCAATTGAAAATATGCACACGTGTCCGGAAAGGGTGACAATACAATATTTTTCTAGCTTGACAACTAGGATATCAACAAAATATTATTAAGTTTTTTATATTAAGTTATTTAATTCACTTTTTATATGGAAACTAGTTTATTATAAGTCAAAGTAAAATAATTTTATTCAAAATAAGAAGTTAGATGCTTCATTTCTTGAACGTCAAATAATTCACCACCGGTTCACTAAAGTTAAAAGACTGGAAAAGAATCGGGGTAAGAAAATCAGTGAGATTTTTTTGTCGATACCGTACAGATATTAGTAACTATTATTATTTATTAATAACTACTCGTTAGATCTTCACTAAATTTAAATGAAACCACATTAGAAGCTGACACTCAAATAAAAAAGTCATCAAAATTGGCTCACTCAATAAAAAGTTATGTGGTAATAAAAATACAGTTGAACTGAAAACATTCCCCTTTTGTGGATTTCGGTATAAAAGTTATTAGTATTATAGACTAATTTAATAATTTAATGGAACTTTTCATTTCCTTGGTTTGGTAACAAGGCAAAGCGCGGCGTTGAGTTCCGCCACTCAGCACGCAGTGCCTCAATTCGGCGGAACGGAGTGTCAACACTAGGTTCCCTCTGTCTACCCTGCTATATGCGGGATACAGCGTGAAGCTATGTGTGTATGTATGTACTAATTTAATATATACGGATCTTTAATATTGTTCTACTCAATGTAAAAAACAATTTAAAAGATGTTTTAGTAATAAACTTATGTTTTGAAGGCTTCTTTTTAATAACTATAAACATGACGAGGTGGCCGAGTGGTTAAGGCGTTGGACTGCTAATCCAATGTGCTCTGCACGCGTGGGTTCGAATCCCATCCTCGTCGGATATATTTTTAGTTTATATTTTATTTAATAAATCGATTTACTATTTATATATAAAATAATTTAATTGAACAATGTTGAGTTATGTTACATATTTCTTATTTTCAGCTTTACTTATTTTTGTCGCTTTTATAGAAAAGTGGTTTTGAAGTTTAATTTTTTTTCATCGATCAGTGTATAATATAGAATAATTACACACATAAATACAAATAAATGCTATAAGGAAAAAATACATTTATGTTACAAAAATATATTTCTGTAATTGGGTGAAAATGTATGAAGTTGAAAAAACTCTTTTATACGAAAATTATGGGATGAAGGAGTATGGTTATGGTATGTCCATTTAAGGAATGGAGAAAATTATTGTTTTTTTAACTAAAATGTGCCAAATTACATTAAAATAATAAAATAAATACACGCACTACCTTATATTTGATATATACGTCATACAATGGGGCTACTAGTATACATATATAAATATTTATATACAGATATCTATACTCACGGCTAGCAGAAGAAAGCAAGTCAGGCAAGTAAGGCAGCTTCTTAATAAGAATGATGCTGTCAAAACAGGATGGTTGTAACAACGCCGCTGTGGCATTAGCCGCGAGAACTGCAGCCATTATCGGTAGTAGATGGGTTACCTGAAAAATAAATATTCAAATTAATTTTAGAGAATGCATAAATATTTGAACACAACGGAACTCGATCCCGTGCCTCTTGGAAACTATCCTAGCGGTTTAACTACTAAGTCAAGCGTTCTTAAGCAGCTTTCTTTTGTACCCATATGTGTATCACTTTAACATATCAAAAACTCGAAAACTAATATTCAATCTATAGTAACTTTAGCAAGAGAATATAGAGTTAAAACACTTAGAGTTAAGAACTCTACCCTCATAATATTTTTAAATATTACTCACAAATATAACTTCTTATAAAAAGGGGTTTAAATAAACTTAAGATTAAAAAATTGCAAGTTTAAATGCCATCGTGACGTAGTCTGACAGTGTAACTCTAAGCGCGATTGATGTGGGTTCGATTTTCACTTGGAGGAATGTTTATATTTAAAATATTTTTATTTTTCTCATCTGGTAAGACTCCGAAAAAATTATATTTGTTTAATACTAAAAATATATATTATAATATTTTACCTGTCCAGTCATTTCAATGCAAATAACTATAGTAGAAACAGTATGAGTGACGGCGCCTGTAAAAGCTGCTGCACCTACAGTTGCATATCCACCTATAAAAATAATGAAAGGCTATTAAAATATAATTTATTTTTCTTTCACTTTACTCACGTGCAGGAGCACGTAAAACCAAATATTTTTAATTATTCGGGTTCTAAGGAGCGCGGGTTCGAATCCTGCAACATGTAAATTTTTATATTACGTTTTTCAAGAATTTTCTTAATTATATATATATATATATATAAACGTTCCAATTTATAAAATTGAATTTGGTTTTGAAATGTGCGCAATAAAAATTATATGAACAAATATATTATATCTTGAGATTTTTTTAATTAAAATAAATAGTAATTTATTTTTTATGTATATTTCTTTAAAAGCATATTTTTAAAGTTTTTCATATTATCATCGGTCCTTAAAAACTATACAAAAATTCAAAATCAGTCAAAAACTCGTTCAAAGCTTCCATTACAGATAAACATACATACATATCAAGCGTATTAAAAACATACTAACCAGGTAAAATCTTCTGTATATGTCCTCCATAGGCCACGCCGAGTGGACAGAAGTAATGCATCACTTCACCCGCAAACCGTCCCAGAGACGCGCCCATTTTGAAAGCTGGCACGAAGATACCCGCCGGGACAGGCAATGTGCAGGATACTAGCGATAGGAAGAACTGGGGAAAGAAATATTTATTTATTAGACATTTAAAAACTGTACATTTTTTTTAGCTTCACGCTGTTATCCCGCATATAGCTGGATAGGCAGAGGGAACCTGAGAACCTAGTGTTAAGACAAGTTTTCTTGCAATAATTCCTTTCCCCACTTTCTGCTGGATTGAAGGATTGCGTGCTTAGTGGCGGAACTCAACGCCGCCCTTTGCCTAGTTAACAAAACCATCATGCCATCATAAAGCCATCATGTTGTGGCAGTGGGACAGTGAATATAATTCGTTTATAAGGCACTGAGAACAACCATTAAACGAAGACGAATATATTTACTTAACGCCTGTCGTGGCGCAAAGGCACAAGCCTGCGACTTTAAACGCGACAGGTTGTGGGTTCGATTCCCACTCAAGTGAACTCAACTCAAATGAATATTTTCATTTCCTGGGTTTGGTAACAAGGCGAAGCGCGGCGTTGAGTTCCGCCACTCAGCACGCAATGCCTCGATTCGGTAGAAAGTGGAGAACGGAGTGTATTAACACTAGGTTCTCAGGTTCCTTCTGTCTACCTTGCTATATGCGGGATACAGCGTGAAGTTAAAAAAAAGAATATCTTTATCTCGAATTAGGGCAAAAAACGGAGATAGGAGTGTGTTCAGTCTTCACATTAGGTTCTCACTGACCACCTGCTACTAGCAGATATTACGTACTTAATAAAAAAAAAAAATTTGAATCCCTGTCATTCCCTGTGTCTTGTTTGAACTCACTACCATCGCGTTTAACCACACACTGTTCAGAAGTACAAACTACCTTATCAAAACGTATTACTTAAATAGTCTTTTAGTTACTCACTAACATGACGAGGTGGCCGAGTGGTTAAGGCGTTGGACTGCTAATCCAATGTGCTCTGCACGCGTGGGTTCGAATCCCATCCTCGTCGGATATATTTATAATTATAATTTTTAATTTGTTAATATTATTTATATATTTAATTGCGTTACATATACGAGTATTATGTGAATGATTATAGAATAAATAAAATTGTGTTTCTTCGAAGAGTTTCAATTACATTAGAGTTAAAAACAGATATAATTTTTTTTTTTTTTTACAGCTCACGCATTTTCCGTATGGCAGTGTTGCAGGAGTACATAATTATTAAAGACACTCCGTTTTCTGCTTTCTTCAAGTGAGAATCGAACTGATCTTGTTTACAATCAAAGGTTTTTCCTCTACCCAAGACAACAAGCTCTAATGACTTTTTTCTTTCATATTTAAAATATTTTTATGCAATACTTCAATATTTTTTTGTATGTCATAATTATATTATATTCTTTTGTATGTAATTTCCTACGCTTATCATTATAATTGTAACCCATACTCAGAGACATCAATTAACATTTAAACGTCATTAAATTCAACTGTATGCATGTTTTAATGGTAGATAACACTAATTGACGTTTACGAGCGCAACCATAAAGAATTTAATTTTCACAGCTAATTTAAAACATTATTAGTTATGTGCCATGTAATAAAAAGTAAATATTAAGTATTATCATAATACGCCATGACTGGTATGACAGTACAATTGTGTACACATTGTTTCTATATATATATATATAAGAAACAATGAAGTCTGTTGGTTGTTAAATTTTTTATATACGTATTAATATTTAGAAGTCATTGTGGCGCAGTGGTAGTGTTTAACTGTATATGTGAATGTGGGTTTGATTCCCATATGGAAGAATGATTATATTTATGCAAAAGATGCATAATGACGTTTTAACTTTCAATTTATGTGTCACCATTGTGGAGTAGTTTAATTTCTTTTGACTGTACCATATCGAGGAAGCCGGAACATAACACCATATTTTTAACGGAATCAGAAATATAAAATTGTTCCGTTATTGAGTGACTGACAGACAACATTACAGACAGAAACTACTACCCATAGAAAGATGAAATTTCACATACTTAGGCTCCTTAAAGAATATATAGGAGCACTAAAGAGGATTTCTCAAAATCAGTAGAAACCAGGAAAAATAAATATTTTTGCGTTTTGTAACGTTCTACGTTTGTTTATTAATTCCCTCTCCAGGTAATGGAATTTTTCATTCGCAGGTTTGGTAACAAGGCAAAGCGCGGCGTTGAGTTCCGCCACTCAGCACGCAATGCCTCGATTCGGCGGTAAGTAGGGGAACGGAGTGTTTTTAACACTAGGTTTCCTTTGCCTACCCTGCTATGTGCGGGATACAGCGTGAAGATATGTATGTATGAACGTTTTGTAGTTCACACAAATACAGAACTTACAACTAGTTTTCATATAAAATAAATAAAATTTAATTAACAAGCATAAAGTAACAGGTAAAAGTTAATATTATTATTTAAAAACGATAATAATATAGGAGAAATTAGTAATTCACTAACATGACGAGGTGGCTGAGTGATTTAAGGCGTTGGACTGCTAATCAATGTGCCTGCACGCGTGGGTTCGAATCCATCCTCGTCGGATATATTTTGTCATATTATATACATAAAATTAATACTATATGCCAATTAATATGAATTCTTCAGATATAAGCGGAGCGTTTAACGTGGAAAATTTGAAGAATTTTATTTTTTTAAATATTTTTTGAGCATTTTGCATGTAAAGGGTAGTCAGAGTTTAGTCACAATATTCTTCATTTTCCATGCAAAGTCAAGTTATTGTGTGCGTGTGGAACTCAAGGAGAAATGATTATTACGAAAGGAAATCGAACCCACATCCGAATAGCATTTGTGTATTTCAGAAACAGCCTATTTGTATATTTTGTTTTACAATTATTGTGTTAAAAAAATCACCTAGTGTTATAAAACGTCGTTCTCCGCTTCCGTGAAGGGATAAGGGGTAATATATGTAATTTAAATATAATTATTTCCTCGACTAGGGATCGAACCCACACTACATCATACCAGCTAACAGACAGATGCTGCTTTTTTTTACCAACTTCCCGCTGTCGAATATAGCAGGGTAGGCAAGAAGGAACCAGAGAACTTGGTGTTAAGACACTTCGTCCTCTTTCCTGAATTCCGTTCCCCCTTTCGTGTTGGTGGCGGAACTCAACGCTTCACGCTTTTGCCTTGTTACCAAATCAGAAATAGAAAATACCACAGATACTGTCTAATAATAATAAATCACTTTATTGTACATAATATAGAAAAAAATTACAAAATACACAAATATATATGGGTAAGCAAAGGCAGCCTTATCCTTATATCATTATCGAAAGAGTTTGTATGGAATTGATAAGCGCCCTACCGTGGTAAGAGGAACTAAAGTCGTCCCCATACAAAATGCTTTCGATAACGATACGAAATACTTTGTCGCAAGTTTTCAGGTTTATTAATACATACAGCTCTACGCCTGTCGTGGCGCAGAGGCCTGAAGCGATGCGACTGTAAACGTGAAACAGGTTGAGTTCGATCCTCAGGTAATGTAAAATTTAGTATTTTCATTTCTGGGTTTGGTAACAAGGCAAAGCACGGCATGAGTTCACCACTCAGCACACCAATGCCTCTATTCGGCGGAAAGTGGGGAACGGAATTGTTGTAAGAGAACGGAGTGTCTTAGCACTGAGTTCTCAGGTTCCCTCTGCTACCCTGCTGTATTCGGAAAAAAGTTAAAAAAAAACATACATCTCTATATATATAGATCTCGGCCTGTCTAGAACGTATCAGTTCATTTTTTTAGCACGTCTTTCGAAGGCGGAATTGTAGGATCTTTTCAAATTTGGTTGGAGTAGAGAGAGGAGTGCGGAAAGTGTGAGTGAACGTTTATGCGCATTTTAAAGGGGCCCTTAAACCTACACGTTATTGTCGTAGTCCCAGGCACTCTCGAACTCACTCTCTCCGCATACATGGTGCACTAAGGAGTTTCTTCTCTGTTTATCGAATATGGCAAATAATATAATAGTGTAACAACATAAATCTAATAAATACTTACAATCGACCAGAAGTATATAATAAGACATCCAAAATGGTCGACTTCCGGTGTCTGCCAGTGCGCCACCACCGCCGCCTGCTCCGCGCTCAGCGAGTCCGACCACGTGAAGTTAGCGAATAGGGACAGCACCTGCGGGTAGGGGGTTGCAATTAGAGGGCAAGTTAACCAATTAAAACATATGTACTATTTTTTTTAAATATATGAAAAATTAACATAGAGAGACACGAACCCGCGGCTCTTGGCTTTTTAAAAATATTTAAATATTTTATAAATAGCGTTTTACTATAATATCTTTTGTTCTTAGAAATTACAAGAAGTTTGTAATTTCTTTTTATATGGGTCAAAGCGATGGAACGGTTTCTAAAAGGCGCGGGTTCGAGTCCTATTACGTTCAATTTTTATTTTTAAACATGTCTTTGTTATCCTAAGTGTGTAATAAAAAAAAAAAAATTAAAATATGTACCATTTTTGAATACAGTTTTCTATATTATGTTCAAACTCTTGACTAAAGCGCTTCGACAGATTCCAGAAGATGTGGGTTCGAATCCTGCCACATTTAATTTTTTTATATGTTTCTAAATATATTTCTTATCCTATTATAAATAAAAAAATATCAGTTATTTATTATTAATTTTACCTGTTCCTGGTTGCCGAGATCCGCCGCCATATATTTTCCTATCCCGGGCGGGAACAGGATCGACATCACAGCTAGTGTCATGAATCCGGGGTAAATGAAGCGACTGAAAAATAAAATTTTATAAGTCTTTGTGGTGTCAGTTTAATATAAAAGTCAATCAACAAAAAAACACACGATCAAAATTATTGTCATTTCCCCACTCTGGTAAGTAAAGCGCGGCGTTAAGTTGCGCCACTCAACAATGTCTCCGATTCGGGCGAAGAGTGGAGAACGGAGTGTTTCAATATGACACTTCTAAAAAAATCCTCTTATTAAATATTTTTAAAGTTTTAAAGTGTTAATCACACACTTAGGAAACGAAAAACATATTTAGAAAATGTATAAAAATTTGAACGCAGCGGGACTCGAACCCGCGCCTCTTGGAAACCATTCAAGCGCTCTGACCACTAAATTTTTATTACTTTTCTGATTACCTTGCTATACTCTCGTATGATATAAAGCGTGAAGTATTTTTTTTCATACAAATGTTCTATAGGAGCATTAAATTAATAATCATGTACATATAACTTACTTCTTTTGCAAGAAACTGCTCAGGACTTTGGTATTTCTCATAAACAATACATACTGTCTGTGCAGAAATACCCATAAGGCAGCCATCAGTCCACATACGATACTATTAAAGAAGAAAAATCATAAAATAATAATAATAATCAATTCAATCAATAGCCCAGTACTTAGTCCATCCAAACTCCATTCCATAGCCCTATTAGGTTTTCCATATGTTCCATAGCTCCTACGCATTAATCGGTGGTCTCTGAGCAATTACCTATTGTTACTCGGTTACTCAGAGATGGGTCCCGGTCAATGCGTCAGGTTTAAAAATATTGTTGTCTCAAAGGGGCCTCTACGTGTTGGACCTGTGTCCCCACGCAAGCCTTCCAAAGGACCGGGTTCATTTGAATCCGAGAACTTATAATGAGATACATAATAATAATAATGTAACAGTTGCTATGTACAAATTCATAATATTATTTGCTGAAATATATCTTTGAAGCCAATCATAGCGCAGAAGCAAGATACAAGTGTGCAACTGTAAACGCGACAGGTTGTGGATTCGATTCCCACTCCAGAAAATGAAAATATTTAACATTTATATTAATTAATATCTAATACTTTCCTAGCTCTGATAACAAGGCAAAGCACGGCGTTAAATTCCACCACTCAGCAATGGTTCAATACGGTGGAACGGAAATTTTAAAAGAGAAAGGAGCGTCTTAACACTAGGTTCTCTGGAAGCTAAAAACATAATGAAATAAATTTTTGTAAGCACTTTTGAATTGTCTAATAAATAAAGCTAACATTGTTCTTCTGAGAACTCTTCTGCTGAGAAGAATCGAGAAATTCAACAATTATTACGCTTGCGTTACTGAGTGACTGACAGATAACGTACAGGCGAAAGATTATATAAAGTGAAGTATGAAGAAATGTATTTTTGAAATGATCAAAAAGAATTAGAGATATAGAGATAGATACATACCCAAGTAGAACAAATACAGCGAATTCTTGCGGGTCGAATGGGAAGTCTTGGGGGAGATTAGTGGGGAAGAGAGGCTTCACGGTGGGCAACGCTCCTGACCACACTGACAGGAGGCGGAACATCTGTAAGTTTAAAGTTTATATGTAAGTTTTAATTCATGGATGTGAGAGGAAAGAGGAGAACGAAGTGTCTTGACTCTAAACCTGCATGCGGCATAAAAGCGCGAAGCTATAAAAACTTTTATAAAAAAATTACTGGATTGTAGCAGTTGTTTCAAATGTCTTTAAAAAAGTAATTTCACACCTTTTCCTGCTACCTATATAGGCTTCTGTCTGGGTAGTAATGAGAACTAAATTCATTGTGCGTTGAAGTCTATTTTTATTATTCAAACGTCCATTTAACCAAGATAATAATAATATCTAAATTTTGTGAAATTTTATTCGAATAAAAAAGCGTTTTGGATCCTTTCGGAAGCTCTCTAGATCGATAGCTCGTAGGAATGTCAGACAACATAAATAATTTTAATATTTTTTCTTTTTAGTATTCTTTTCTATTCATTGATTGTAATTTAATAACAAACTAATTTTGTAAAAAAACTATGTCTTGTCCTTATCTGCATGTGGTATTCACCTTAAAAGGTAATGCATTTAGCTATAAGAATAAAAACAAACTATTCTAAAATTATATCTGATGTAATTACCACTGGTGAATCTAATAAATAAATAAATAAATAATAGCGTTGAAAAAATAATAAAGAAACATATAATTTTAAATTCTTCATAGACCAAACTTACAATGGCACTGCAGCAAGCCGCGAAAAATCCTCTCCAATAGTTCCTTACGGCAAAATAAGTCGTTGTTACTTCTATAGAGAATAGTACACCTGGAACATGGTATTTGTTATGTAATCATTAATAATCGTGTGAAGGTAAACATAATTGTATGTGGGTTCGATCCTCTTTGGGGGTAAAAATTATATAAGCCTTGCTTTTTTAGTAGCTTGACGCCTTTTCCCGTATAGCAGGATTAGTCAAAGAACAACATATACTTTTTTCTCTAATTTTCATCTAAACGGAAAAATAAAAGTAATTTTAATTAATAAAAAAATAATTCTCTCGAGGAGGAATCTAACTCTCAACAAATATCATACTGCAAAGTGATACTCAAAAAAGTATAAAAGATGTACAAACGACATTGACAATATTTAGCATAAAGAAGTATTAAGAGAGCCAATAATCTATTAGATTTAAATTATATTATTTTTTTCAATCATTATGGTTTTCAATTTTTTTATGTATGTTTGTAATTTTGTCTGCTTGTTTATAAACTGCAAACAAATTTAAATAAAAACAAAATTTTAACGCCTGTCGTGGCGCAGCGGCACAAGCGTGCGACTGGAAACGCGACAGGTTATGAGTTCCATTCCCACTCCAGGTAACGGAATTTTTCATTTCGTGGGTTTGGTAAAAAGGCAAAGCGCGGCGTTGAGTTTCACCACTACTCAGCACACAATGCCTCAATTCGGCGGAAAGTAGGGAACGAAGTGTCTTAACACTAGGTTCCCTCTGCCTACCCTGCTATACGAGTATGCGGGATACAGCGTGAAGCTGTGTATGTATGTATGTAAAATTTAAATAAAAATAATTCTGTGTGATGAGCATTTTCTCTTAACATATAAAAATTAAACATATTAAATGAACTTTCTAACAGGATTAATCGCGTACGAAAAATATTTTATAACACTTTACAGTAGTCCGTTTTCTCTTTTTCATTCATTAGCAGAAGGAGTCTGCTGTTTTAATATTTTTTTTTTTTTTTTATGGATAACGGATGGCAAACGAGCAGAAGGACCACCTGATGGTAAGTGGTTACCTTCGCCCATGAACCTCTACAACACCAGAGATGTTGTATGCGTTGCCAACCTAACCTTAACCCAACTCGCGATAATCAAAGATTTCATTAAAACTATAGTATAAATATGCCAATATATACCAATTTAGCTATTAACGTCTGTCCGTATACAAACATAAATAAGTAACAATGAACATAATTAACGTAGATGTATAATTTTAACTAATTCCAGTCACTACCGGATGTTGCTACGAATGTTTAGAATATACCGGAGTTTATTGAGGCGTTTGATTTTATGTAATAATTGCGTATTATTAAAGTGGGTTAAAAATAGTTTTTAAGAGAAAGCACGGCGTTTAGTTACGTCATTTAACAGGCAATGTCTCGAAAGAAGCAAACAGTTTCTTAACATAGGGTTATCTCTGACTACCTAGGTTATCTCAGTTACTACCTTGCTATGCGGGATACAGCGTGAAGCTGTGGAGCTAATAAAGTTTATTTTATTACACTTTTTCGGCATAACACAAAAATAGAGGGAACATATTGTTAAGAGGATGCATTCTGCACTTTTTCGTGAATTCGAAATATTTCGTTTAATATAGTGGAGCTTAACGCCGTCCTTTGTCACTAGACTACTGCGGAAATTAAAGAAAAAAACAATATATATTTTTTTAAATGGGAATTGTTATACTTATAAATGTGTTCCCTTGAACCGACTTCGACAAAAGAAGGAAATTCCCAACTCGACTGTATTTTTATGTGTGCTACCGCATAATTTTTAATAATTCTTTTATAAGATAGCTAGTGTTTCTTATGTGATTCTATTCAATTTAATTTAAGACTTAACGAGCAGTTTTTGAGTTTTTCGTAACGATTTCAATTTGTTATATAAAATCAATTTTATTATTTTGTTAAAATTCCAACTATTTTAACTTACCACCCACAGGCGCAGCGAAGCACGAGGCGACCCCGACCGCGCACGCCGCCGCCAACATCTCGGTGGTGCGGGACTCATTGCTGTAGATACCTTGGAACGTTGTCACTAACTTTGATAGTAAAGTTGCCACCATTGACGCTATGTGGACTGATGGGCCCTGGAAATACCATTTAAAAATATATGAAAAGTAGGGAACGTACTACGTACGTTGTTGAAAGGGAACGGAGTGTCTTAACACGTCGGTTCTCAGGTTCCCTTTGCCTACCCTGCTATATGCGGGACACAGCGTGAAGCTATAAAAAAAAATGAAAAGTATTGTAATCGGCTATCGTGACGCAGTGGGGTAGTGGGCAGTGGCAGTTTGACTGTAAACGCGATTGGTTGTTAATTCCATTTTCACTCGTTGTCGTGGCGCCGAGGCACAAGCGTGCGTGGCGCAAACGCGACAGGTTGTGGGTTCGATTCCCACTTCAGGAAATGGAATTTTTCATTTCCTGGGTTTGTTAACACGGCAAAGCGCGGCGTTGAGTTCCGCCACTGAATATGCCAAGTTTCGAATTTGAGTAGAAAACGGAGAACGAGCGTGATATTGAACAAAAAACATTTATTATGATAAAAACATATAGAAAAAAAAATTAGAGATGTTAACAAAAGTATGTAAATTTTATTATACTATGTGTTGCAGGTTCGAATCCTACTACTTTAAAGGTGTACACGGTGAATTTTTATATGAGGAATAATTATTTATAAGTTATATTAGTTTATTTATTTAGTTACATATGATAATAATTTAATATTTTGTATTTAGAAAAAAAAGTAGTCTTAGTAATTTCATTTTATTTATTACCGTTCAATATATAATTATATACAATAAATACAAATAAGTAAATAAAAATCTTTTATGCATTACCTCTTTGCCCAAAGGCAGTCCAGAACCCAGTGTGGCTGTAAGACCTATAACTTTAGATATCATTGCTCTGAATGTCAAGTATTCCTTCAAATGCACACCACGCAGTATTGTCTTCATTTCCGGTATACCGGAGCCTATAAATAAAAATGATTACTTCAATATTTAGAAAGAGAAAGCACGGGATTGAGTTTCGCCAGTCGTATAAAAAAAATAACAAGTACGTTTAAATTCTTGTCTAAATTCTTGTATTAAATACTTTTTTGTAGACACTGTCCAAGAATCTTACAAAAAGCTATTGGCTCGGTAGGCTCTGTTAAGATGAGCGAATATCTCAACAGTTCCTTAATCCTCATATATAAAAGAAACGCTTGCAATACTAAGTGACTGACAGACAACGTAAAGGCGAAACTACTGGACAGAGAATCCTGTAGCACTGAGAGAAGATTTCTTGAAATTGATGAAAACTTTATATGAAAAAAAACCCTACATAAGAAAGGAACGGGCTACAATTAGTGCAAGTATAATTTAACAATATTTTCAATACTTACCGATACTCTGAGCAGCAACTATATGAACAAAACCAGCGGCAAACAAAATAAGGCAGACGGGTAACGACACCCACGCCACGTATTGACTGAAGGTGGACGTCGCTAGGTCCTTGTACATCCACATACGAGCTGGAATAAAAAATATTTATATATATAGAAAAAAATTTGGATACCTTTTTATGAAAACTATGCGGACAGAAGAGTATAGAAATTGGCATACATATAGCGAGGAAAAAGTTTTTTATAATAATGTATCAGAAATTAACATATTAATGTGTCTAATACAAGTATCCTTAGAAAAGTGTATGACATTTTATTTAAAAGAGTATCATGTATGTCTAGCATATGACAGTGTGCGTAAAATATATTTTATTGATTTAAAAGAAAAGCAGCTTCACGCCTTATCCCGCATAGCAGGATAGTCAGAGAAAACATAAGATCAAGACACTTTGTTCGCTGCTTTCCACCTGAATTCAAAATATTACGTGTTAAGTAGAGGAACTCAACGCCGCGTTTTGTCTTATTAATCATTCTCGTAAATGGGAATCGAACCCATAACGCTGTTCCATTGCGCAAAATTATATGAATACAGAAGGTATAAGAAATAAAGAAGACGTGCGTCGTGATGGATATTTGTAACTCCATGAAGTGATAGAATTGAACCGACTTACATGTTTCATCCTGAGACGGCATACAAAGAAAAGAAAATATAATTGATAGTTATGTTTTTGTTCAGTTTAAACATAAAATAAATTGTACACTAAATACTTAAATATAAAATTAAAAATGAATACAAAAAAAAACTTCTTACCATTATTACATACAGCGATTCCTTTGTCCATAGCAAAGTTGAGCATCGCCATGATGATGCCGAGGAGTGCGAGGAAGATCCAGTCTTCCCCGAGCCTCGCGAACGTGTGCCTCCATATGTACCCTAACACACTTTATATCATTCATCATTTACTAGAATATACACATATATATAATAAGCTTCAATAATTTTCAAGAAAATTTCATTTTGTTGCTATCAAATTCCGAACATTGTATTTAACGTTGCGCCTCTTTTAATCAAATCGAGAAAATGAAGATATTTATACATAGTATAACATCGTGAATATAGGTCATATATGAGTCCTTTTCAAGTGCACCCTAATAATGAGTATTATTTTTATGTTTCATACTTGTGTGATATATTCACTGAGGTTAAAATTTATGACAAATAAACAGATAGGTATCAATGAGACCATTGAGTACGGAATATTTTTAAATTTTATTTGCCTTTGGTACAGGTTCAAGTCCCGATTCGTCACTTTTCTAAATACGTCTTCACTAACTTTACCTTTAAATAATGTAAAAAAAATCTGCAACGGTATTTAGACTCACTTCCTACCATGAATTTGCTTAAAAATTTGTGAATGTGCCGAATTCAATGGATGTTTATAATATAAATAAAATATTTTCATAGCATGAATGATATATCCGTCCAAGGAAGAAAAGGGCAAATAGTTTATTACTTTGGATGGAAGTTAAAACGTATATTTTTTACAGCTTTTCAAAATTATTAATAGTAATCTCACCCAGTACTTTAAAGAATTTCCCCCGAGGTCGGTGCTTTCCTGTGGACTCTAGTTCCTTCTGCCGCAGCTTGTCGTCTTTCCGACGTCGCTTGCGCAGTCTTCTAAGCCGCCTCGCTTCCTCCCTGGCCGCTTCGCTTAGGTCGCGTTGGTAGCGGCCATACATCTGTATAACATAAATATTATGAATATCGACGGGTCGAATACTAGTAAAGGTCTTTTTTTTTTTAACTTCACGCTGTAACCCGCATATAGCAGGGTAGGCAGAGGGAACCAGAGAACCTAGTGTTAAGACACACCATTCTCTTTCAACAATTTCGTTCCCCACTTTCCGTCGAATTGAGGCATTGCGTGTTGAGTGACGGAACTCAACGCCGCGCTTTGCCTTGTTACGAAACCCAAGAAATGAAAATACTAAATTTTACAATTCCTGGAGTGGGAATCGAACCCACAACCTGTCGCGTTTACAGTCGCACGCTTGTGCCTCTGCGCCACGACAGGCGCATTTGTACTAGAAAAGTACAAATGCAAAAATAAAAATAATACAGAGCAATTTAAAAGTTCCTAAGGTCGTCATTTTATGATTATTTATAGAATTTTTCCTTCGATTTTTTTATTTATTAATTATTAATTAACTTAAATTAATTTTATATACCTCTACATAAAATGTTTATCTCATTTATGCATTTACAATAATTATTTCTATGTTTATTGTAAAGAGAACTTTAAAAAATCCAATACATTATTTAACCATATCTTAACTTTTTGTTTTTTGCTTATCGATACATACACTGAACGTCTTATATATATATGATAATTTCAGTTAATTTATTCAATACAGTCCTACCACAACACGTTTGCCACATTCAATAATTTCTTCTTGATCCATCTTATAACAACACTATATTTTCTTTCGTAGCAAGCGTGAATAAGTTAATAAATCGAATGAAAATATGAATATTTTCAGGACAGCCATTCTTAAGTTTAAGTTTTATCTGTACATATCGTTTTTATGTCATTGAAGTAACTTTTACTTGCATGTGTTTAAATTATATTTTTTTCACTCCGTAAATAAAACAAATCCTAACGCCTATTAAAGAAATGTAACAAGAACAAGTGGATTCACTCTATTTTACTATATTCAATTTAAATTTTTGTTTAACATATGAAATAATAAGCTATCTTCTACATTACTTAAAAACAGGCTACTTATAAAGCGGCTATAAAACTAAGAACTAATACTCTCATTATCCGGTACCCTTGAATCCAGTTTGCAGAAGATATCAGTTAATCTTAAATATTTGTAAAAGATAAATGATCGGTCATGTGCAATTATTTATACACTACGGCCGTGATACCAGTAGCTAATGAACTAACAATGTTGTTAAATTAAGGCAGTTTTTTTTTTTTTTTTTTACCGAGGCGTCGAAGTGGCATGCGCGAGCGATCCTGCGGCGTCTCTTGTTGATGGAGAGGGTTTCCGCTGGGTTTTAGTGGGTAATATCGGGTTTTCCTTTCCGATGAGCCCTACAGTACCGTACCGTTTGTTGGGCAGATCTGCCTTGCTTACGGATGGTCTGCGTAAAATGCATTTCCCAGCGAAAAAAGGTACCTTTTTTTTCTAACCAACTTTAAAAAAAGGAGGTCCTCATATTGATTGTATATTTTTTGTGTTACCGTATAATCTTTTAAAGGGTGCAACAATTTTGATAATGCTTTTTATATATGATAGCTATTAGTTATAATGTGGTACCATATAGATTTAGTAAGATATGACCGACTTGTTTTTGAGTTATTCGTAATAATTTTATTTTGAAATTAATTTTACGCTTTGTCTTACCAGAGCTACAAAATGCGTAATTCACAGGGTGGGAAATGAACCCACAACGCGTTTACAGTCAGTTTTATATATAATAATAAATCTTTGTTTTTTGGGCAGGCAGGGTAGGCAGAGGGAACCTGAGAACCTAGTATTAAGACACACCGTTCCCCACTTTCCGCCGAATTGAGGCATTGCGTGCTGAGCGGTGGAACTCAACGCCGCGCTTTGCTCTGTTACCAAACCTAGGAAATGAAAATACTAAACTTTTAAATTCCCTGGAATGGGAATCGAACCCATAACCTGTCGCGTTTACAGTCGCACGCTTGTGCCTCTGTGCCACGATAGGCTTAATTAATTTATTAATTATTATCTAGAGTACAAAATAGATAGAGATAAAAAATCTTCTAATCCTTACTAATATCATAAATGCGAAAGTAACTCTGTCTGTCTGTTACGCTTTCACGCCTAAACCACTGAACCGATTTTGATAAAATTCGGTATGAAGATAGAACTAAACTTGGGAAAGGACATAGGATACTTTTTATCGCGAAAAAAATGATAGAGGCGCATAAACTGATTTCCGCGGGCGGAAAGCTAGTAATCTATATATTAATACGTGAAGAATAAACTTTGGGTCCTTTTTTACGAAAATTAAGTGGACGGAGGAGAATGAAACTTGGCACACTTATAATTTATATAGCGAATGAGTGCACAATGATAATATCTTTTTAAAATAATGCATAAAAATATATTAAATTAATAAAATAAATGTTACACACACTACCATGGTTTAACATGCATGTTTATATAAAGTGACATATACATTGATAGACAGCGCGTTGTTAACGCGTCAACAGGTCTACTAATTACTAATACATAATGTTATACAGTCATACATAAAATATACAATCATAAATCTTGAAACATATTGTAATATTGTTAGGAAATGTTAACGACGTGACATATGTGTAAAACTCATTTACAAAATAATTTTCAATAACGATCTCGCAACATGTAATTGTAGAAACTATAAAAATAATGATCTTTGCAATATACATATTATATGTACTATTTTTTTACAGTTTTTCTTTACAAATTAAAATTAGCATATACTGAAAAATTTAACAGTTTTTAGAAATAATATTTAATATATAAGATTAATCTATATATTTAGCTAATTTTTTTTTTAGCTTCACGTTATCCCGCATATAGCAGGGTAGGTAGAGGGAACCTAGTGTTAAGACACTCCGTTCCCCACTTTCCGCGAAATTGAGGCATTGCGTGCTGAATGGCAGAACTCAACGCCACGCTTTGCCTTGTTACCAAGCCCAGGAAATGAAAATTCTAAACTTTTACATTTCCTGGAGTGGGAATCGAACCCACAACCTGTCGCGTTCACAGTCGCACGCTTGTGCCTCAGCGCTACGACAGGCGTACTTATCTTTTATATTAGGTATTATGTGTATTGATATCACATGATGCTGTATAATTATTATTTATTCGATTTCTGGCGAAAAGTGGCTAACAGAGTAAGTTGACACTAGATTCTCTCTGACTATTCCGCTATCCGGGAAAATGCGTGAAACTGCTTTTTTGTTATTATGAAAAAAACTTTAAACTGTTACTCGATAAAGAACACTAAGATTATAAGAGTTTATCAGTATTAAGGAGATAAGTGTAAGTTCCAACAAAGCTTGCTAAGATGTAAGACTTAAGAAAATATATGCAACCTCAATATTTGATTATGACTATAGGAAGTAGGCTATGTTAGTCGTCGCGTTAGTTAACGTATTAAATATACTACATATTTCTTTCTTAGCTTCATTCTATTTCAAGTATACCAGAGAGGCTGAGAGTGCTTAGTGTCAAGACACTCATTTTTTTACTTTCCACCTAAAATCGGGGTATTGAGTATTGAGTGTAGGAACTCAACGTTGTGCTATCTTAACAGAAAGGGGAAATAAAAATAATTTAAGTATAATTCCTCAGAGTGGCCTCTGAGTGGTAGATCTTAACGTCGCGCTTGGCCTTGTTACCAAACCCAGAAGATGACAAATTCCATTTCCTGGAGTGGGAATCGAACCCACAACCTGTCGCTTTTACAGTCGCACGCTTGTGCCTCTGCGCCACGACCGGCGTTAAGGAAGTGTCTCGACACTAGGTTCTTTCTGAGTACCCTCATATGCGGGATAAAGCATGAAGCTGCTATATAAAATATAAAGTAGCAAGTATATTTATATGCATTTGCAGTCACTACACGACCTTAACTTTGGCATCTTTTAGCGACATCCTCAATGTCTATTGAGGAATAATTAAAATGCAACTAATTGTTATTCAGGCAACATTTTTTCAATTCAGTTTTAAATTCCACCTTGTAAAACATAATTAAGAATACGCAAAACTTCTATTAGAATCTATTAGTATTTTGATAATTGAACAAAAAATTGACAAGTTGTGGTTTCGATTCCCACTCCAAGAAATGTACTCCATTACTCCATTTTAATTTCCTGCCTTTGGTAATAAGGCAAAGTGCGGCGTTAAGTTCCGCCACTCAGCACACAATGCCTCCATTCGGCGGAAAGTGGGGAACGGAGTGTTTTAACACGTCGGTTCTCAAGTTCCCTCTACCTACCCTGCTATATGCGGGATTCAGCGTGAAGCTAAAAAAAATCGATGTTCGATTTATATATAAGGTCATTTGAAACTACGCTGCTAATTGCAATAATGACTCACATAAACTGTTCAAGCTGTTCTCTATACCTAACCAAATAAACATAATATCCTTACGTTACTGAGTGACTGATAGACAACGTACAGGCGGTATTACTCGGCTGGTACTACCGGTCATAGAAACCTAAAATTTTACAGGTTATTTGAGTAGTGTAGTAAAACGCAAAGAGAAAATTTCCCAAAATTGCCATAGAAACAACGGGATTTTAGATATTATAGATTTGTTCTATACATATATCTTTAACGCCTCGTGGCGCAGAGGCACAAACGTGCGTCTGTGAACGCGCGGCGCTGAGTTCCGCCACTTAACACGCATTGCCTCAATTCAGCGGAAAGTAGGGAACGGAATTGTTAAAAGAAAATGGAGTGTATTAATTAACACTAGATTCTCTGGTTCCCTCTGCCTACCCTGCTATATACGGGATACAGCGTGAAGTTTATATATATATATATATATATATATATATATATATATATAAATGTTAATTAAGCTTTAATTTGACCACATCGAAAGCACTAGCTAGCATATAAAAAAAATCATCAAAGTTGGTTCACCCAGTAATTATTAATATTGGTAACCCAGTACAATATGCGGTATACACAAAAAAATACAGCTGAATTCATAGATTGACTGAATAAACGTCTGTCGCAGCGCAGAGGCACAAGCGTGCGACTGTAAACACAACAGGTTGTGGGTTCGATTCCCACTCCAGGAAATGTTAGTATTTTCATTTCCTTGGGTTTGGTAACAAGTCAAAGCGCGGCGTTGACTTCCGCCACTCAGCACGCAATGCATCAATTCGGCGGAAAATGGGGAACGGAGTGTCTTAACACTAGGTTTCCTCCGCCTACCCTGCTATATGCGGGATACAGCGTGAAGCTATGTATGTAAGTATGTATGAATTCATAGCTTCCTTTTTGAAATCCATTAAAAATATTCTTTACATAGCTGAAACTGAGACAAGTCGCTAATTACTAAGACATAAAATCTTGCACTTTGCTCTATTTATTGCTGGTGTACTAGCAAACATATTATATAATATAATATTATTGCTACAAATCATCTATATACAAGACTGACGTCACGTAAGAATACCTTACAGAAAAGATCGTGATCTAGGCATTACATAGTAACACAGGATTCCTTTTAGATGCTAATTGGCAACTAATCAATGCGAAATGTGTTTTAAAATACAATTATCTAAAATAGCTTCAATCTGTATTCTGCATAGCAGGATAGTCTAGTAGCAGAATTCTTTGAATCGAACCCACTACGAATCGCGCTTACGAGTTTCCCACTGCGCCACGAGGGCTTCACATTTGGCATATCTTATAATACAGACTGACAGATTTATAATATGATTAATTTATTGTAATCCTATTAACAATAAAAACTCTTCAGATAACATTATCAAAAGTTTTATGTTCTTAGTTCACTGCAGTACATTTTATTGTTTATGTCTGCTTGCTTTGTTAGTAAAAAAAAACATTGGTTGTTGTTGATTTTCAATGCATTCATTTTTATAATATTTTAAATTATTTTTTTTAAGGCTATCGTGGTGCAACGAGACACTTTCTAACTGAAAAACCCAAATCGTAGTGGGTTCGATCCCATTTGTGAGAATTATCATGATTAAATTATTTTCATTTGTTTGCTCTAGTAATGCAAAGTGCGCTAAGTTCCTTTACTTAACACGCAATGTCTTGTATTCGAGCGAAAAGTAGAGAAAGGAACTTGAAATTAGGTTCTCTGTTACTATTCCTGCAATGTAAAAACAACGTGATGCTGAAAAATACCTACTATTTTTAAAATACTTTTGCGATAAAAAAATAATATTTATTACGATTAGAACGACAAAGTAACAGTATAAAGCTACAATATATTCAAATCGATTCATTCGATTACGATTTTAAAATTCCTCCCAAGTCCAACCTCTCATAAATCGAATGTGTATGTCCTTCTGCATATAATTTGAATCACACAAATCAATTTTCCTTTTGATGTTGAATATCGATTTCGCAGTGCCGATTATCCTATAAATAATGTTTTATTTATTACCTGTCGTTCAAATAACTGACTGCTTTAATGCATAGTAAGTTATATTTCTTTTTATATTTTATTTTGTTACTCTATTCTAGCTGTACGCCGCGAATTCATATGCATAGATAAAAATCTATTTAAAGGAAAGATATATATATAATAATTTTACCTCTTAGTTGATTTGAAGTCGGTTTTCTTTTTTTGTTAAAATCTTAACCATCTTATTGTATAATTCCGACCTGATACCATAAACACACATTTGGCTGTATGCTATAGGATCATCATATGCCGCATAGCAGGGTTGTCAGAGATAATCTAGTTTAAAGACACTCTGTTCGCAAGTGCCTAAGTTGGAGAATATCGCACCATGCAAATATTGCGTGTTAAGTACCCGTACAGAGGAATAGAAATAATTAAAATATAATCATATTTCCGAGTGGGACTCGAATCCACGACCACTCGCATTTATAGTCAAACGTCTTACTGCACTACGATGACCTTATCCGCGGTTATTTCCAATTAAAATAATTTCAATGTAGTAATTACGAAAGCCAAAGACCTTATTTCAAATATTTTTCGAGTTTTTGCTATTTTTAACAGCAGAAAAACTATTATGAAGTAAAAAACAACATTTAAACTTATATGTCATATATATAGTCATTATCTTAGTAAGATAATTACTTTACTGTAATGAGATTTTAAATGACACGTGCACGATTTAGAATAGAAATTAGCTCCTAATTAACGTGGAGTGTTTACAATTTATGATGAATGGATATTTGTTACTCTTTCGAGTAAAAACTACTGAACGGATATAGATAAAACTTTAAAGTAATATAGCTGATCTATGAGAATAACACATACTTGTACACTACTAATTTATTAAGATTTTCTAGCCTGGGCCTTGAGGTTTCGTATTATATATTTTAATTTTTTTTTCTTTTTTTTTAACTTCACAATATATCCCGCATATAGCAGGGTAGGCAGAGGGAACCTGAGAACCTAGTGTTAAGACACTCCGTTCTCTTACTACAATTTCGTTCCCCACTTTCCACCAAATTGAGGCATTGCGTGTTGAGTGCTGGAACTCAACGCCGCGCTTTGCCTTGTTACCAAGCCCAGGAACTCCTGGAGTGGGAATCGAACCCACAACCTGTCGTGTTTACAGTCTCACGCTTGTGCCTCTGCACCATGACAGGCGTTAATTATTTTTTTAATTTTTTTTTATTTTATTTTCTTGCTTTCTTTTTACTACTTATTTTCGTTACTTGTGAGATATCGAAATAATGGTATTTACTTACTATTTTGATAGTACAATATATTTTTTACAATTATTGTAAGCAGAATATGCCGTATAAAAACTTCCTACCAAATATATTTAGTTCAAATGTGACCAATTTAGGATCCTAATTAAGTGATTCGTTGAAATTCCATCACAACAAAGTTACCCAAAAATTATTACAAAAAATATCACCAGACGAGGAGATACTGTGTGGGTGTATAATATTAAGAAGTGTATTAATTACAGTAGCTAAAATAAGTCAGGTTCCGCATTAGGACAATGCTTAGTGTAACACAACACCGCGCTTTATTGCCATATTATGGAAGCACTACTAACCATAAAAACATTTAACCCTTTCCACTCCAATGTCGAGTGTCACTCGACACTGAAAAATACGATACCAAAAGGGATTATAAAGATTAAAATTAGGAATTATAATATAGTATCATGTAATAATTCATAAAATAAAGTTTATTAAATAAGAAAAATTCCTTTTTTTTACAAAATACACAAAAATCACTCAAAGTTAAAAAGACGTAATTTTAGCGTGGAGCTGGTGGAATAAGAACAAAAACAGCCTTGGAGGGGAAAGGGTTAAATATTTCCTCAAATAAAATTCAAAAAACAGGTCTAAACTATACACCTACGAGGCGATCGTGGCGCAGTGGGACAGCATTTGACTGTAAAGGCGATTGGTTGTCAATTCCCACTTAGAGAGATAATTACATTTAAATTATTTTTACTTTTCCGCTCTTGTTAGATAATGAGCGATGGAAAGCGGCGAACACAGTGCCTGAACACTAGGTTCTCTCTCTATGGGGTAAAGCTTAAAGCCGTACACACATATCTTCATAGTTCTACACGAGTACATACAAACATACATAGCTTCACGCTGTATCCCGCATAGAGCAGGGTAGGCAGAGGGAACCTAGTGTTAAGACACTCCGTTTCCCACTTTCCGCCGAATCGAGGCATTGCTTGCTGAGTGGCGAAACTTAACGCCGCGCTTTGCCTTGTTACCAAACCCAGGAAATGAAAAATACCATATCTTCGAGTGGGAATCGAACCCACAACCTGTCGCGTTTACAGTCTCACGCTTGTGCCTCTGCGCCACGACAGGCGTTACACAGTTCTACAGGAGTACTACTGCATATCTAGTTACGAAGGGAAATTCACTTGTACAAATTAAATCACACTCAGGTTTCGCCATATCATTGGTGTGCGAATTACTTGAATTACCACAGCAATTGAGAAATTTACCTCATCATAGTGTATATCCTCCACGCCCACGGGATGCCGATCCCGTGACTTAAGCCAGGTGTTAACAGTAAGCATTTGTATAAAGAGGTCAATTGTTTGTCTTTGTTTGTTTGTTGAAAATCTAGATTTTCTTAGATAGACCCTCGATATAAATTTTAGAATTGAGGTAATAAAAGTACAGATCAATTTAAGGCGATATTTTTATTGAACTGTATTTGTAATTATATATTTGTTTATTTATTATGTATTTGTTAGCAATGAGTGATTTAATATTGAATTTTTCGCCAATAAATAGATAACAGAAGTATTTTTTTTCTTCTCCCGATTTAGTGGACGAATTAGGAGGGACTCCGCATACCACTGTAGATATGTATACCGCCTCTAGCCGAGGTCACGAAGACGCCCGTCTTCCGTAAAGCTAAGCGACGGGAGCCTGCAAGGCGCAGATAACGTAACCCAAAGACCACTTTGTCTAATTATTTGTGAGAACAAACTTAAAAATTATTTAGAAGAAAAATTTAATAATGCTTTTTTATACGTTTATACGTTTATAAATGTTTTCGTTTTCTCAGTGTGTGAATAACGCTTTAAGAATTTTTAAAATACCTTGCATTTTCTGTTCTGATCACTTAATTTTTTAATCGGAATTCTTATTTTTTCCCTTTCATAAAAAAAACAACAAGTCAGACTGAGAATAAAAAAATATAATTATATATAATATCTTCGGTATATACAAAAAAAAACATTAAACTGAGTTTTTCTATATTTCCTCGATTAAAATGTAGACAGATCTAATTTACTCGATACAAATATCTAGACCGGTTTACCTCCAGACATCGCGTGTTATACGCCATTATTGTCAAGTTCGACTCAATCAGTGAACTTCAGGGTTCATAACGGACACCTGAGTACTATATACTTTTCTGTGTTTTTATTTTACAAGGATTTATATAAAAAAAAATTTTGTTGGTTTTTCATTAGTTACTTTGGGTCAAATTTAGTCATTGAAGTTTAACCCCCATCGTGTTGAAAGATTGATCCAATATTTGCTACACATAATTGTTTAATATATTCTGTATCATTGTTATTACAAGATGGCCGCTGCCACAAAATGGCGGATTAAATTTTTTTGTATAACCTACCCAAAGTAGGTACCAAATAAATGAGTTTAAACTTGTAGAATACACCATGAAGTAGGCTTATTTTTAAAACATGTTTTACATTAAAGCACATAATCTAAGAAGAACATTCTTAGAATATATACCAAATATTCAAGCTTAAATTTCTTTGATACGTACTTATGTCCTATATGTATAAAATTAGTCAAAAAAGATCAAAAACTTTGTCCCTAGCCTTCTGTTCCCATATACTCTACAGGGCCCTTATTACCACAAGGTCGTTTCCTAAATAAAAGTACTTAAGGTATTAAATAGACACTACACTTGATTATTCAGTCCATAGGATACAGGAAATGAGTCTGAGGACAGTGTCACTTACGGCTGTGGAAATTCTCGGGTAATTGAAGTAGATTTTAAATGTATGGTATTTAGGTTATATATGTTTTTTCTGTTCGTAGCGAACTTAGTGAAATTTTGGAAGCTTTTTCTGGGTTATTATAATTCTTTTTCAGGTTTAGAGCTAAGATGTACTTAATTATATACTATTATACATACATATTTAATACTCAGGCGGTATTTTTAAGTTTTGAAAAGGCAAAGTAAACTTATTAATAAATACATTTTTTTTCCCTCGACTTTTGGTTACGTACAAATAATTTGTAACAAGTGGCGGAAGCCAGCTCCGAATTATTCATCCATGGTAATACCGTGTCAGGAGCAGAACACAATACAGTGCTTTGTCTTACAAGAGAGGGCGGAGGCACAAAAATAAATAAAATATAATTTCAATTACCTTACTGCGCCACGATAGTCTCAGTAACTACATACATATATTTTAAAAATATATAATCCCTCAATTAGGGTATGAATCTACTATCATTGTGTCTAATAAAGCTTATCCCTATCACGCCACAACGTAAAAATGTTAATTTAAATGTCGACCTTCGTCTAATGTATAGGTACGTGTAAAGCGGTTGCAATTTGAAGTGCATTGCACGCATTAACGCTTTAAGGATAGGATAATGAGTACATAATGATAACTGTTGGCTTTTGACCTCGCTCTTAAACTTGTCCTGCTCAGAGATCCTAGCGAAAATGAATATGAGCAATCGTTAAGGTCAAAGGAAAATCTAAGAACATAATAGTTTTTTAGCTTCATGTTGTATCCCTAGCGGGGTCAGTAGAACGGAAGTAGTGGGGTAGTCAGAGAGAACGGAGCGCCAAACGCTACGGTCCTTGTCAACTTCTCTCCCATCATCTACGATCATTAACTTCTTCATATATGCCTTCCGAAAAAGCTTCATGTTTTTACGTGACCTTTTTCAATATAATATTTTGAAAAATCGAGTTATCGTTAATAATTATTTTGTATGCCTGTCGTGGCGTAGAGGCATAAGCGTGCGACTGTAAACGTCACTCCAGAAAATGGAATTTATCATTTCCTGGGTTTGATAACAAGGCAAAGGCGTTGAGTTCCGCCACTCAGCACGCAATGCGGGACTTAGAATGTGGTAAACGGAGTGTCATAACATTAGGTTCCCTCTGCCTACCCTTTTATATGCGGGATACAGCGTAAAGCTATGTAATGTACGTATGAATTATTTTGTAGGCCCATAGGCTAAAATCTAATGATTTTAAAGATTGAATTCATTTTTATTAATATTTGAACTATGTTAAATTTCATTGTCAAGCGCGGCGTTGAATTCCAACACTTAACACGCGAAAGTCTCAAAACTCAGCGTCTTAACATTAGGTTCCTACTACCCTGCTATGTGCGACAAAGCTGCTTTTATTGTATATATTAAAGACATACATATAAAATAACTTTTCCTCTGTTTATGTATTGATAAACAATTCATTTTTCTCGAAGCAACTGAACTAGTTAATAGTGCATTGATATTAAAATCGGAATAAACGCTTATCTTTATAAATACTGTGAGTGAATTAATAATTTAGGTAAAAATTTGACTAAAGTTTAAACAAATTTAAAACTGCATGCTGTTTCCCCGCATGTTATTGGTTGTGTGATTTTGGCAGAACATAGTTACGTAAATTTGTGTGGATAGATGTTTGTTACTCCTCCACACAAAAAACTACTAAACGGATTTAGATGAAACTTTATAGTGATATAATAACACATAGGTCACAAATTCATAAAAATTGTGTGCAATTTGATAGTTTAGCGATGAGTATATGATGAGTATATGTATATGATAAACTTAGGAATACTTATAACAATCCTGTTGAACTTATTTCTATTAATAAATGATTATTATTATTTATTAAGATCAAGATAAGCCATCGTGACGCAGAAGGACAGAGTCTGACTGTACTGTCGAGTCGTTATGGGTTCAGTTTCCCGTGGTAATGATTATTATTATTTTTTTTTAACTTCACGCTGTATCCCGCATATAGCAGCGTAGGCAGAGGGAACCAGAGAACCTAGTGTTAGGACACTCCATTCTCTTTCAACAATTCCGTTCCCTACTTTCCGCCGAATTGAGGCATTGCGTGTTGAGTGGCGGAACTCAACGCCGCGCTTACATCGCGGTAATGATTATAATAAAAATATTTTCATTTCTCTGCTGACAGATACCAAAACAAATCTCGTCGTTGAGTTCTACCACATAATGTCTTAAATTCGGGCGGAAAGCGGAATCTTTTTTCTAACATCACCCGAGCAACGCCCGGTGTATATATACTAGTTAAACACGTGTTTCTATATTTTGTATAGTATATCATATTATCCTTGTAACATGAACTTGCCTCTGATATCAGCGAAGCGCAATCAAACGTGATATATTGGTGTTGGCACGTTCGGTTGTTCGGCTTATTATTATGATTATATTATGTGTCTATTGAAACTATATGAGTTATCTTAGTGTTGGTTTAGTAAATAAAGGCATAGTTTACGTATTAAGTACTAAGGAAACTTACGTAAAAATTATTATATTTATCTTTACAATAGAAGAAAACTGACTTCAAATACTCAAAAACTACTTGACGCTTTTTGACATTTGATTTTTGACTTGATAGTTTTTGAGTATTTGATTGCACTAATTATCATATAAAAAAGGATGATCAAAATTGGTTTACCCAGTAAGGAGTAAACACATAAAAAAACTGTCGGAACGAGAATTCCTTCTTTTTTTGCATTAAATATTTAAGTTAATATTTGCTTCATGCTTTGTCCCGTGTAGCATAGTCCGAGAGAACTTAGTGTAAAAACACTCCGTCAGGAGCTTTCCATCGATTCCAAAATCGAGACTTTAGGTGTTTAGTAGCGGTACTCAACGCCGCGCCTTATCTTGTCAAAGTCGGAAAATGAAAATAATTTAAATATAATCTTTACTCCGAGTGAGAATCGAACCCACAACTAATCAACCAAAGCAAAGATTTTACAGTCAAATGTTATTCCACTGAGCCTTAATAGCCTCTATATAATAACTATTTGCACAAAATTATAATAGTAATATAAAATGCGAAGTTTATATGAGTTAATTTCAGTTCTTTATTAGATGCTATTTTAGTTTAACTAAATACATAAAAGTGAAGATTGTACAAAACCACCTGTTCGTAATTATGTGCTTGTTAGACTGCAATCAGAGCTCGTGATATACATTAGAATAATATGTTTTTAATTATTTATTTTCATTTTTATAACGACATACATACATGTTGACGTTATCATGCCAAAATTTCAAAATTTTAAAGTGTTAATCACAAACTTAAGAACGAAAAACTTATTTAGAAAACATATAAAAATTTGAACGCAGCGGGACTCGAACCCGCGCCTCTAGGAAGCCGTCCAAGCGCTCTGACCACTAAACCATGCGCTCTACATCATTCATATATTTGTTACGACTTATTTCTGTTGTTAGTTTAGTTGTTATCTTTGTAGAGAGATTTTTACAAATTTCTGCTACCCAAAGATTATTTAAAAGTACAATTACTTGGCAAGGGAAAATGATATTTATTAAATATTTTTGAAGTTTTAAAGCGTTAATCGTAGGTCATCAAAGAAATGTTTGTACTCTATATATATTTTTTCTGGCGGAAAGTGGAGAACGCAGTGTCGTGGAGTTCCGGGGACTAGTCTTACCCTACCTACCAGCAGGGTAAGATAAGGTAGATGAGCAGGTAAATATCAATATAATTTTTGTTCGTTTTCCATCTGAATCGAGTTATTGCGCAGTGGGTGGTGGAACTCAACGCCACGCTTTGTCTTAGCACAGAAAACTATACATCAAGAAAATTAATAGCACTCTAATGTAATATACAATCCGATAATCATTATGTATGTTATATAATATATAATATTTTAAAATTTTCATTATATTACGAAATATTGAGAATCGTTTTCGATTAAATAATTATTCCTCCATATACGTACGTACATAAGGCAAATATATGATATGAATAAAGCATTTATGTGTGATGTGTAAGTGATAATTTGGTCATAATATAAGGTTTTATTTTCTATGTACTTCATTAACTGTTTGTTTTATTAATAAACTAGCTGTATCCCGCGACTTCTTTTGCGTAGGCTAAAATGCCATCATTTCCCGTTTTCGTGGGAATTTCGAAAAATCTTCTATTAGTGCTCCTCTACACTTTTCAAAAAGCCTACATACTATATTTTTAATTTCAATGGCTTGTATGTCAGTAGGTGTAAAGTAAAAATCATGAATTACACGGTAATGCAATATAAATAAATAAAATAAAAAATAAACTGTAGCCTATGTTGTTTCTTATATGTTACTTTAAGGTTTTTTAAGTGTTATGAGAGCAACAAATCTCATAAACTCAAATTATAATTCATAAAAAATAATAGTAAGGCATCGCGGGGCATCATTACGAGCCGATGAAACATTAAAGTTAATATTAGAACTTATAATTATAATATATATGTTTGGTGGTAGGAGGTTCGTCCTCCGTCTGGCTAGAGACCACTATCATGTCAAAGTCGAACCGCCAAATATCGTATGATGTGTTCCGGTTCGATGGCATGTTAGCCAGGTTTTCCCCTTTCCCACCCATCCTTTCCCCAAAATGTGGTGGTTCCACTTCCATCTGTATCCTCTAGGTTGGCAACGCATCTACAACATCTCTGGTGTTGTAGATTGTTCATGGGCGAAGGTAATCATTTACCATCAGGTGGACCTTCTGCTCGTTTGCCATCCGTTATTCATTATAATTATAATTAAAAAATAGTAATAAATAAAAAGACGCGGTCCGAGGCACGTATATCGCGACTCCGACCGCGTCTTTTTTATTTTTATTGTATTAAGGTATCAGAGATTCATGCCGTTTGCCGTAACCAGAAACCAGCCGATTTACTGCCAAGGCGCACCAATAGATATTGATCAAAAGAAATCTAACTCTAGAACCGCGTACAAACAGGTGGTTTACCTAAAACATTTTTCCTTGACTATGTACATTTTCGCACTGTGATTAGCAACAAATTAGGTAAAGTAAACTATTCTGCACGAACATCACATGATCAATCAGAGCCTCGCAAATTAATAATTAATAAACATTATGGACATATTAGAGCAATATTAACGCGTTTAGCAAATAACTTTGGGCAAACAGTGTGTGTGTATGTATGCCTTATATGTATGTTTAGAGGTCATCGCAATGCGATTATATTTATATTATTATCATTTCTCCCCTTTTTTGTTTAGGAAACCCTTTTAAGGGTACCTGCCTGTTGGACTCGGACAGGTTATGTGGGACTTCTAAGCCGGCAGATGGTAAGCCTACCGACTATCCACTAAAACCTCACGGAGCTCCTTCTCGACCGCTACTAGCCGAGCCCCGTGAGCTAGTCATTTCTCTCCTACAGTAAGACATAATGTGACGTTGAGTTCCGCAACTCAACACGCGATGTCTCGATATCACGCGGAAAGCGGCGAACGGTGTGTTTTGACAGTACAGACAGTACTCAGACTACCCCCGATAAAACTTGAATGCGAGAAAAAGCGTTGAACTACAAAAAATGTATGAGAGCCTGAACAAGTGCTGAAGTAATCTGCTCTACACTTTCACATATATTTAACCACCATGACATAGGGGTACTCTTTATAGAATACTAGCTGTACCGTGCGCGCGTTGCTACGCCACCAATAATAAATTTAAAGGAAAGACATTACATACAAATATTCAAATCATTTTGAGTAATTTCATTGATTTTGCTAAGCACCATTTGTCGAAAATTGGTCGTACCTACTTAGAAACCTTCTTGGGCTCCTGTATACCAACTTTGTTATATATCATCACATGATCAAATGCATGGTTCACGATTCTATAAAGGACATACAGACAAACATTCATTTTTATATATAAAGAAGATATATGAAAGGATTTCAACCCTCAACCATTTCACTCTATCAAATACATCCCTATTGCGCCATGATAGCGAAAATATAAAAAATTCAGAAGATACTAATATAAATACATATATCTAAGAAAAGTCTACATAACAATGACTACCTTCTGTTGACACTATCCATTTAAAATTGTAGGCATTACTTCAATATTTGCGTACTCTTAAACTTATCTCCATACAAATATTCACTTTTTTGCGACGATTCTTCTTGATAATTAAAAAATACGGAGGCAAATTCAATGTAATCAAGCCCAAAATATATTGGTAGAACGATTAAAATTGATAAAAAGTATGTCACAAAGATGGTTAAGAATAACGTCATGAGATATGAAATCTTTTATGTACAGTCCTCAGTTTTACTTAAAATAGGGTAGGGCAGAGGAAACATAGGTAAATAGAGCAGGATAGAGTAAGGTAAAAATAAATAGAGTATGGTAAAAACATAAAAAGAGACGTAATATATTTTTTTTAGAATTTGACATGACATTTTTAGTGGTTACCTATTAAGTGTAATTTAATATACTCACCTATGTAAAAAAACATAGTTTTGGATTTTTTTATATACATAAATTTCTAATTAGTCTAATGCGTTGTTTAAAAATTTCTTTTCTATAAATGTGAACTATATACATTATTTTTAAATATTTTCGTTACCCCGATATGATAAGGGTGGTTTAGTTCCGACAAAAACGCAGTATCTCCTATACTGTGTGTTTGAAGAAAGTGGGAAACAGAATATCGTTGTTACTAACTTTTTCTTTGCCTACCTTGATGGTATACGAAAGACGCAAAGTTTTAACTAAAAAGTTTTGTTTATGAATTTAAGCTAAAGACTGCAGGGGCAAACTTTATATGATGTTTGTAGGAATAAAATCTATTCGAATACTTAAACAAAATATAAAAATTGCGTTTTGATAAAAAATAAATATAATAAACACATAGGTATACAAACTAGGGGCTAAGTTAGCTTATATCAGCAAAACAATCTTTAATATTTATTCATTGACAAATTTTATCCATAAAAATATAACAAACGTAGCCCATTTAATTTCACATATACAAGTATAAGAAATAATTAAAAATATTTTTCTATTCTATTTTGCTTGATAGAGTTTAATTTACATATTTAGTTTTCAAAATGCAACTGATATTGAATGGAGTAAACAAACAAACAATCGTTATAAAATATATAAGTATATATGAATAAATATAATGAAAAAATTAAAAAGAAATTTTGTAGACATTTTGGGAGTGTAGAGGAGCACTCAGAGAAGATTTTTCTATATTCTTACGAAAACGGGGATGAAGAGGAATTTAAGTTACATAGATCAGGCAAATGGAATCGATCACGAGATATAGCTAGTTTAAAATATCACAAATTATTTAGTTTTCATTTGTTTTATATTTAAAGAGCATTAGTATAAAAAGGTAAGGCCTATGTCAAGAGACATCCTGATCAACAAACTGGCTGCTGATAAAAGAGAAATATATTTATGTAAGAAATATTGTATCATGGTCAGAGAATAAAGGCTATTATTATTATTATTATTAGTATAAAAAGGTAACACTTTGCGGTAGACTTTGGTACTATATATTTATTTTTTTGAATTTAACTGCTTGTTCTTGTAATAATTATTACTTATTTAAGTAACTGACTTTATACTATAAATCCTACCAAATCTAATCAAAAGTAACATAATCTTACCAAAGTCCCCAAATAGCTGTGACCGATCTCCTCCTCCGAGGTATCTCCAGACACCAGGGTTTGTGTTTTCCTCCATTTCATTTTCACTCTCACTTAAATATATCTATTTCGATGATATATTCGTATTTCGATTTTATTTGAACGATTACATTTGTTTTAATTGCAAATTGCTTTATTTTTCTCGTTATCTAATAAAATTATTACACTATATTAATAAAATAAATTATTTAAATGATCAATGATAACAAAAAGAAAATAAAAAATATATAATTAATAACTTAATTAAAAATAAAAAAAAATAGAACAAAAAGCAACAAAAAAAACAAATAAAAAAAGAGAGTATTTTTATCACATTTCCACTTTTCTACCGTGTAGCACCTGAGAGCGGAGGCTGTGATCTCGGCAAGTCGGTTCAGGTGGACTAACACTACTGTACGTATGCGCTGAAAGCTGAAACGTAAGCCGCGGGCACAGTGGCAAATTACCTACTTAAGACTATAATGCGATCGTGAGAATATAATCTATGTATGTAAAACGCTTGCGTTACTTTGTTACTGATAGACAACGTACAGACGACATTACTGGCTGTAGAAAGTTGAAGTTTGGCTTGTAGGTCCCTTGGGATATATAGAGAGGGTTATTAGGAGATAATTAAAAAGAGACGAAAAAAATGGGACTTTAGGTTTTATTTTATTAACCACGTAAACGAATTCGCGGGATAAAACTAGTGTAAGTTATGCATAATTATATTTCCTTCTCATTAAATATATAAATAGATACTTATCGTTCAATTCGGGCGGAAAGTAAAGAACGGAAAGTAAAGCTTCCGTTTTTTAGATACATACTAGTATAGTGACTAAATTTTATTGACTAAATCACAAATTATTTATAAATTTTAACCTATGTATTGTTTTGAAGTACAAGCTATATTACTGTGATGAGTTCTTTAGATATGTACAGTAGTTTTTGTGTGCAAGAGCAACAAACGTCCATCCATTCTCACAGAATAGCCATTATAAAATTAAAAATACTAAAGAATAGAGTCGTTATGGCGTTTTTTTGTTTCTAAAAATGAGCAATTTTTTGGTAATATTTCTTTTGTAAACATTTTTAAGAAATAATATACATATTTGCATATAATTCTAGTAATATTATAAGTATAGTTTGTGAGGACAGATGTTTGTTACTCTTTTACGCAAAAACTACTGAACGGATCTAGATGATACAGTAATATAGCTAATGTATCATAATTACATTTCATAAAGATTTTGTGTCATTTGGCCAGAATATAACGATAAGTCTCTAATTTAATAGAAAAATTAAAATAAGTAGGCAACATTGTTAAGCGTCCTATGTTAGATATGGACATAAAACTCAATTTATAATATCTAATATTAAATATTTTCATAACCTCGATTTGGTAAGAAGGCAAAGCGCGGCGTTGAATTCCGCCACTCAGCACGCAATGCCTCAATTCGGCGGAATGTGTGGAACGGAAATTAATTAAATGAGAATGGAGTGTCTTAACACTAGGTTATTTGGTTCCCTCTGCCTACCCTGTTATGTGTGGGATACAGCGTGAATCTAAAAAAAAAATTACCTATGTTTTGAACCTACGTTAAAATTCGACTAATTGAAACGTTTTTTATTAAAAAATACCCGAAAAATTATAAGTCCGGTTTACAGAAATACTAATGTTAAGGAAGTCACATGATGACAGTCCAAACATGTCGTTGTAGAGTTAACGCTAACAATTCTCTTTTTAGTATGTGAAAATAAAGTTATATTACAAACATATATAACAAAATATCAAAAAAAAATGTTTACTATTAAGTACAGTACATACACATAATCACTTCGAATAAGTATATTTTAGGATTTTTCGTTCTCACGTTATAACCAAACAATAATAGTGACTAATCACTTCGTTCTGTACTGATCTATCAAAAGACGTTCAAACTGAAAACGGTGTGTCTTGACTGTAGGTTTTCCTACTGTACATTCCCTTCCGTATTAAACATGTTAAATTTATTATTATAATCATTTAGCTAAATAAAAAGCAACTGAACTAGTTTGGACTTTTTAGGAATTTAGGACTTTTACTGCTTTAAAAGTCGGAGGTAAACAGAGAACATAGTATTAAGACATTTTGTTCTCCGCCGTCGTGTTGAATGGCGGAATTCAACGCCATGCTTTGACTTATGGGAACAGAGAAATGAAAGTAATTTAAATATCTCCAAATTGAGATGGAACAAATAAGCCAGACAATGTCCCACTGCGTCACTACGACTTTTACGTATTCCCCCATTTACAGATATACATATTTTGTCTAGTCAAGACACTTCTTCCTTACTTCCTTCCCCCGCCCAATTCAAAACATTGCGTGTTAAATGGCGAAATTAAACGCCGCATTTTTACCTCATAAGTACCTAGTTTATAGAAAATAATAATATTACAGTGTAAGCGGTGTATACACAACTATACCAATATGTTTAAGGCCTTACGCATTGCCTCATATAATAAGGTTTGCGTTACGATTAGCGAGTCCTCCGCCGCCGATAACTATATCGTTAATCGACATTCATACTATATACTAATGTTGTTAATTATTTGCACCCAAATATTTGCTAGACGCCATCGTGCCGTGGTTGTTATGTATTTAGATTACGTAGGTTCGATTCTTGCTTGGGGGAAATATTTGTAATTGAATTATTATATTTTTATAAATCTAGAACTGAGTTGGTTTCTGCAACATCCAACATATGTGCGTAAAAATAATGCGCGGCATTGAATTCCGCTACTCAACACGCAAAATCTCAGTTCAAGCGTATATATCCACTAGGTATTTTCTGAAACCTGCTATGCTGGAAAAAGCATGGATCTGTAAAAGAAATAGTTTACAGCTACGTTTCAGGTTTACATATTTACTGCATTTTTCCCCTTCCTATTAATTAATTTTCAAGATAATCTTTTATAATTCATTATATAAATAAACTAATTATATTTTTTAACGGGTAAGACAAATATCTGAGGCTTATAACTAAATCAAATATTTATTATTGCTTCCGTTAATTGTATTCTTCGAATATTTCGTTTTTTTAAACAGTATATCCATATATAAATACGTGAAGCAAAAACTTTGGGTCTCTTTTTAAGAAAATTACGCCGACGGAGGAGCATGAAATTTGGTACACTTATAGTTTATGTAGAGAAGAAGTGCAGAGTGCCAACATTTTTTAAAAATAATGCATAAATGGTGTATTAAATTAACAAAATCAATGTTGCACACACTATTATGGTTTGACATCCATGTTCATATAAAGTGACATATACATAGCTAAAGACAACGCGTTGTTAACGCGTCAACGGGGTCACTACAGCTAGTAATATTAGTAGTATATGTTGGTAAAATTAGACAAAACCTTTATAAACTGTATCTTGTGTTATTCTGATATATAAACTAGAAAACTGTAGTTTCTTCATTTAGTTCAGTAGTTTTGCGTGAAGTGACAAACATCCTTACAAACTTTCGAATTTCTAATATTAATAAGATTCACATTTTAATTACTCTAGCGTAACGTTTCATATTTATATATTATATATTATTAGGCAATTTCTGCTTTACAAAACGTAGATAACGGAGGAACATATCAATAAAATTCATTCAAAGAAACTAAAGAAAAAATAGGTAACGCTTAATAATAATGCAATTAGTTAGAACTATCGTACGACTATCAGTTATTTTTTTAAGTTTAAAAATGTAGTCAATTACTTGCCATTCACTTTATCTTATTATTTCTGAGAAGTAATATTAATTTATATGATTCGATAAACCTGTTTCCTGGTGACAGATGATTGTATGACTTCTCAAAAAAGTAGCTCCTCGTTTTTTCCACATAGCATATAAGCAGTGAGAACATAGTGTCAATATATTTCGTTTCCCACTTTCCAACTATATTCCATATTGTGTGTTGAATAGCGAAACTCAAGGCCGTGTTATGTCTGCTGAAAAAAAGTCGCCAGAAAAAATTGGGAATGAGATTGCAAAAAAACAAGCTTAATGTAAATTACATCCTATACCGTCGTCGTCCAGATCGGATCTGTATATACCGGCTTCCCTAAATATACTGGCTTCCCTAAATATATCGGCTTCTCTAAATTTATCAGCTTCTCTCAATATACTGGTTTCCCGAAATATACCAGCTTATATAATTTTCACCCCTCGCCTCTCTGCCCATTACGCAACGGTGGCCTCTAATTCAAATTATGATTACATTTCAAATTAGCATAATTTGCATATCTTATCTATATTGTTTTCCTTATAAAAGATAAAATACTCCATAAAAGCGCTGACATTATTATGGCGCAATTAGGAAGAAGCCTAACAAATGATGGTAGTGAGTTCTATTCCTACTCGGAGAAACTTATTTAAATTATGTTTATTTCCTTGCTATGGTAAGACGCGGTATTGAGTTACACACAATGTCACATTAATAAGAGAAAATGGTGAGTGAAAAAGTATTTTGCTGGCGCTAAATGTATAAGAAAGACAAACATGTAGATACCCAGTGATTTTTTAATAGATGAATATTACTTTTTATGTGTTTATGATATATTATGTTATTTACAAAAATGATGAATAATATTGGAATGAGTTCTTTCATAATGCTATACATTTTGTTACATATCTACAACCACAATATGGCAATATTTTAATTATGTTATTAGCACGCTTCTATTAGCTTCTCTTGTATATGTCTATCAATCAATTTTGACTTTTTGCTATTCGATTTGCTTGAAAATTTGCTCATGTATTCGGGTCCGATGTCAATTTAGGGTAAATAATATTTTCAAAGCATAAACATAATTCTCACAAAGGTCATTCTGACCTACCAAGACTTCCGAATTTCTACTTTTTAGTTTTTAGACTTTAATTTTAATTAAAGTCGTCTTTTTTATCTTTTTAAATTAAAGATCATAAAATTCTGTTTTTCATATAGAATGTGTAATACATAAATTATTTACTTTTTACAAGACAAATATGAAACTATTTTCAGTTATTTTGAAATTAAATATATATTTAGATTATAATTTGTTTTTCTTATTTCTTTTTGCAGTTTCACGCATATCATACGAATAAGATAGTCAGAGAAGACCTGTGAGACACTTTGCTCTTCACTTTTCATCATAAATAGAGATAATGTGGGTTGAGTGATGGAACACAACGCCGCGTTTTGTCTTATCCGAGTGAAAAAATGGAAACAAATTTAAATATAAACAATCTCTGGAGTGGAATTCAAACCCACAATCAATCAGACACTGTCCCACTGTGCCACAACAGCCTCAAATATACTAGTTTTTACAAGTATATAAATTAAATATAAGTTCAACAACATGTTAAGTAAAATAATAAAATAAATTAATCGCAATATATCCTATATCTTGTGTATCGCGCGGAAGTGATGTTGTCCGTGAGCAGAATCCGTTCTCATTGTATCAAACGATAACGCACACCTGATTTATAATGTACATATAACGTAATGTTTATTTAACGCTGTTGGTAGTAGAAATATAGATAGTAAAAACCATCTACTGTGGTGCAGTGGGAGTGTTTGACTGTAGCCGCGACAGGTTCTGGGTTCCCTTCCCACTCCAGGAAATGTAAGGTTTAGTATTTTCATTTCCTAGGTTCGGTAACAAGGCAAAGCGCGGCGTTCAGTTCCGCCACTCAGCACGCAATGCCTTAATTCGGCAGAAAGTGGAGAACGGAATAGTTGAAAGAGAATGGAGCGTCTTAACACTAGGTTCTCAGGTTCCCTCTGCCTACCCTGCTATATGCGGGATACAGTGCAAAGTTAAAAAAAAAAATTAGACAAGTGGCGACAGGACAGATGTCGTCAGGCAAAGCGTGGCGTTGAGTACGGCCAGTAAAGACGCAATGTTTCATATCTAAACAGAAAGTGAAGAACTGAGTGTCTTAACACTAGGTTTCTTTTGTAGTATGAAAAGAGAAGCTGATTTTTTTTTCCGACAAATATGAATAAATATAAAAATCTAATTTTATTTTTTTAATTTGTGATATTTTAAAATAAATAATACAATTAAGGAGTGTTTGCGAACATTTCTAAAACAACAATAGTTTCTAATAAAAAATGTAAAAATACATAAGCATCATACTATAAAGTTACTAAAGTATACACAACTTTCGCCATAATCAATTGTTTAACAGTCTTACCTTTCTATAATATTTATATCTAAATATGTAAATAAATGATATATCAAATATTCAATAGAAACAAAGTAACTGTAATATTTCATAATAACATAGTATACGGAATGTTTAATATAAAATTATTGACATTACCATCCGATATGATTGTAGATTTCGTAAACGCAAAAGAAAGGAAAATGAACTATAACTATATTTATTAATAAAATAAGTTAAAATTAATTAATTGAGGTATTTGAATCGATTAATGGACTTTAATTAAATAAAATAACTAATTTTAATGAGCATATGTTGAATTTATCGTCGGTAGAACTGCCTTCCGATTCGGTGGTAGCTTATTTTAGGACTGACGCTACTGACAATGATTACCAGCTTATTTGAGTAAAGAATATTTATTTTTTTATTTAGAAAAGAAACTAGCATTCTAGTGATTCATTGTATATTTATAAACCCGACACGTGTTTATCGCGTTGTAAGTAGAGCAGCGCCTTAGATATGGGATCAAGTAAAAAGGTTTAAGTAAGTGGTAGTTAAAAATTATCTGAAATTATTTTTATTTTTTCGTAAGTAGCAGAATTGTAAAATATTGTTCATTTAATGGAGTACAAATGCAAAGGCAAAAAATGTACACTTTATTATCCCACCATGTAGCAAGAGTTGAACAACCTAGGAAAATGTAGTTGCAGTTATTTATCATTGTATTCACATTTATGAAAATATTAAAAAATATATATTATAATTCATAAAAATATGATTTAAACACAAAGAAAATATGAATACCAGAATATAATTACATATTTTAAGATATTTATCATAACTTGTTACTTTTAATGTATCGCTATTATATTAATAAAAGGAAATAACTTAAAAATGATAAAAGATAAGGTTTCTAGTAAAAACATTATTTCCATACGATGAATAAGCATACATTCACAAACGTATTTTGAGATTTCTAGTGTGAATTCATTAAGAAGTTTTCATTGTTATTGCATATTATTATTAAACACTCAGTGTACATTTATTATATACACAATACAAGAAAAAACTCTTTTCAGAGAATCACGCATTTTTTATTTTCCTCTTGAAATCTTGAAAAAGACATTGCGCGTTGAATAACGGAACTCAACACCGCATATAATCATAATAGAGCGGGTAAATGAAAATAATTTATAAGTATTATCTATTTATATAAAATGCAATGAAATTTCATGTCAGGCTTCTTGAGGAGTGTCGGGGAGCATTAAGAGAGAATTTGGGCAATTCTTGAAGATTTCATCATTTTCTGATTTATATGGCCCCAATTTTTTACAGTTTTTACTTAGGTGTACCACAAAACATATACACGAGATTCCTATTTCAGATATATGTTTTATGGTACATTACTTTTAACATTTTGGGCCATATGAATCAGGTGAAGAATTAAATCTTAAAGATACACCCATTTCTAGAGATTCTTACGAAATTGGGAAAAATGGGACTTTAGATCTTATAGACTACAAACATAGTCACGGGATAAAAGTAATATATTATAAGTAATATATTTCTGTAATAGGAATCGAATCGATAACCTTTGCGTAATACGAGTATATTTTCCATGTGTGACAATTATCTCATACTTACTCATATTTACTTCAAATAATGTAATCTGCTATCTACGAAATAGACTACGTCATACATATGTCACAATTATGTAACACGAGTTGTACCATGCATTTTCGTTAGCATGAACTACAAAACTTAAATCACATTTAATATACAATGTCTCTCATTCTGGCGGAAAGTGGAGAATGGAGTGTCTTGATACTGGTTCTTGTAATTACCATCTGTGCTATAATTTTTTTTCTAGTGAAACTAAAAAGATCTTGTAGGCAATTCAAGAAACCTAAATAAATCTTTACCACTATAAAAGACCGGGGCATTGTGTATGAACAAATAAATTAAATAAAAAATTGAATTGAGACTCACATAAATAAAATTCGATAATGACTACTATTATTTAAGACTGTGTTGTAGTCATTAACGTCGTCTTCCGCAGAAAATACAGGAAAAAAGTCTGTTTAAAAGAACGAATAAATGTTTCACTTTGACAAACTATACGGATGCAGAGTTTCATCTAATTTCATTCAACCATTTTTATAACAATAAAAAGACGTGAATGAGGAAATTACTATATAAATATTATTAATATTAATCAAATTATTTATGGTTACATTAATAAGTGTCTGGGACAGTTGTCGCAATATCATCACGTCGGAGGTCATAGGTTTATTACCGTTGGTGATAACGTATGGCGACCTAGGGAAGGTCTAAATGATGTATTATATTTATTTTTATATTCTTCTGCATCTCATGGAGTAATAGAAGAATTTAATAGGCTAAATGTTTTCATCAAGACGTTGACGTAGATTTTTGTTAGCTTGACGCTGTACGCCCACATAGCAGAGTAAGCAGAGGAAAACAGAGAACCTAGTGTTAAGACACTCCGTTCTCTTTTAACATTTCCGTTCCCCACTTAGAATTAATCCAAATTATATTATTACGTATTATATAGAAACAAAGTATTAGATGCCTCAAATAATATTTTGTTTTTATATCGTGATGCAGTAAGACAAAGTCTGACCGTAAACGCGTCTGGTCGTGGGTTCGATTCCGAGTTGGCAGATTGATTATATTTAAATTATTTTTATCTCAGCTCTGGTAGCGCACAGCGCAGCATTGAATAGACTTATTTTGTCTACACCGTAAAATGCACAAAACATGTAATTTTAGCATTTCTTTTTCCCTGCTCACTACGAGCTGTAACCACCTTTTTTTAGTTTTTTCTAAATTATAATTAATTGTCCTCTATAACTCTATAACTATTACATTTTCATAAAATTTTACAATTTGCCAATATAACTTAGAACTACAATTAATTATAATAACTTACATAAACAAAAAATATATTAATAATAAAGAAAAAGTACATATATATTTTACTGTTATGTGACATACCTACTTTAAAAATTTGAAACAATAAATTTATAGATAAAACGGTATACGACTACTATAGTTCTCAATTCGGCGGAAATTAAGGAACGGAGTGTCTTAACACTAGATTCTCAGGTTCCCTCTGCCTACCCTGCTATATGCAAGATACAGCGTGAAGCTAAAAAAAGACTTCTATAGTATTTATTACTAAATCTTAAAATTTAACAGTCATAAAAGCTATATTGTGGGTATTTTCGCCGAAACTTACTTTACGTCAAATCTAGATAACAGGATTAGATTAAGAGCTATAAATTATCCGCGCATCATATCATATCATGTGGAAATTTACCTCACAAAATATTGACAATTGATTATAAAAATATTATCAGTAACGTAATTTATTATTATGACTATAAAGAAATACAATCAAAATATTTTTTCTCTGAAGACATATCTATATAAACACTTGAATAGACAATCAATATAAAATGTCATTGTTATGCAAAAATTAAATGCAATATTGCTGAGGGAAAATCCGGTGTGAAATAGTTATAGGTATATATTTTCAAATATAAAAAATTATAGCTTATTGTTCATAGATGTGCAATGTTAAAAAATAAATTCAATTAATTCTACTAATATTACAAATGCGAAGGTTTATAATAATCATAACTTTACGATTTATACGCCTGGCGGGATTGTCAGAGAGAACGAAGCCAAACGCCAAAGGGACTGTCCCAAGAATACTTCTTTCGCCTCGTCCAGTCATTAAGCTCATTTTGTATTTGGTATATAGTTAAAAGTAAAAAATATACATTTTAACTATGGACGAAAATATTAAAAATCTAAATATTATTGATTAAATGAGGCTGTTCCAAGCACCGTACATAATAATGTCAGTATTGTCAGTCCTAACTCCTGTAGGAAGTTACAGAAAGCAGTTCTGTCAAAGACCCGTCGAAAAACTCGTAATTTCTACCTTAAAATATAATTTTATATTTAGCATACAACGATCTTCCCAAGTTGGCAGCAACAGCAATTTATTCTACACATTCACTTCAGTATAAGATTTTTGGCTATTGTCATAATGGAAATTTAAGAAATTGAAAGAGGTGACGTGTCACTAGGTTTTTTCCTCTGCCTCCGAATATATCAATATTCGGGAAATGCGTAAAAATAACAAATCTATTGCTCAATGTTTGTGTCATTGTAATGACGACATTGGCGATCTGGCATGCGGGAGCTGACCATTGATGTCATGATGTACCAATATCCTATGGTTTGTCCTATACGATTTTCACAAGAAATTGAATTAAATACAGATAAATTAGTATTAAAGAAAAAGTAAATGAAACACGGCTAAACCTTTTTATATATGGACTAACTACAAAAATATTGGATGATCATTGGATCCCGACTCATATGTAATTTTCAAGCAAATCAAATGACAAGAAGTGGGTGAAAATAGCCTTGGAAAATTATTGATACATAGACATAGATGAAGTTAAGAAAAGTATGTTGATAAGAAAAGTACCACCTCATTTTAACTTTAATTATAAGTACTAAGGTAGTCCCTTTACTAAAGAAACGCGAATTTTACACATTTTCTTAGCAATTGTTTAACAATTTCATACTCCTCCTAACACACAGTTTTCAATAAAAAGAATCCAAAGTCTTAACATCTTAATATAATGAATAGCTACTTTAGATTAATATAATTTAATCATATTGTTTCACTCCATATTGTATACACCGTTTCAGTGTAATGGACACACGCACCATCTCCCCTTATGTTGTAGACAATTGACCATTATGCCAGCTCCTTCGCGTGCAAAACGCGAACGTCAATGACGCTGACGATGAGAGTAGCGGAAATCACATGTCTATAATATATCATACTAATCAAGTACATATAAATTATATACATTATATTATAATATTTGCCTGTCGTGGCGCAGAGGCACAAGCTTGCTACTGTAAATGCGACAGGTTGTGGTTTCGATCCCCACTCCAGGAAATGTAAAATTTAGTATTTTCATTTCTTGGGTTTGGTAACAAGGCAAAGTGCGGCGTTGAGTTCCGCCACTCAACACGCAATGCCTCAATTCGGAATTGTTGAAAGATAATGGAGTGCTTAACACTAGGTTCTCTGGTTCCCTCTGCTAACCCTGCTATATGCGGGATACAGCGTGAAGTTAATAAATAATAATATTTGTTATTTAAATAAGTACTTAGAAACAACAGTTACATTTTGATCATTTTTAAAAAGCAATTTTTCATTAATTATAGATTTACTGTCTATATTTTTAATTAGCCTATTATCGTAATATTTTTTATTAAGATATTTGTTGGAAAATATTTGGGGAACGGAGTGTCTTAACACTAGGTTCCCTCTGCCCACCCTGCTATATGCGGGATACAGCGTGAAGCTATGTATGTATGTATGTAAAATATTTGTTACATTATTTCGAAATTTTCTTCTTTGGCACAGTGGAACACCATCTAATGTATATTGTGATAGTAAACATAATTGGCTGTGGGTTCGATTTCCACTCGGTGAATAATCATATCTAAATTATTTTCATTTCTTCGCCCTGGTTACACAAAGGCCGACACTTTACAACACGTTATCTCTAAATATAGGAGACAGTGCAATACAAAAATACTGACGAATTTATGCAGTATGATTACCATTGTATTCAATAATAAAACGGTAACTTTTTATATTAGAAAAGAGCAACTGTTGAATTACTTGGTCGTCTTAGTAACCGCCCTGCGACCCGGTGATATCTTTACGTTCCTTCGACAATACAAAATTAACTTGAAAAGAAACAATATTATAATTTTCAATTTATAAATATGGTCAGGTCTGAATGGACATATTGTGTGGTTATTACTCTGTGGTGCTAATATCTTCTCTGTTTACACCGCAAAACAAATAGCCCGAGGCGATAAACAAACAAAAATTACATTTTTTGACGTCAATACCTGTTCAAACTATTTTATAAACTTTATTTTATTAACACTATATATAATATTGCATAAAGTGGGGATGGAATTGTTGAAAGAGAATGGAGTGTCTTAACACTAGGTTCTCTGGTTCACTCTGCCTACCCTGGTATATACGTGAAGTTAAAAAAAAATAATAATATTACATTTTTTATATCCCTACTAATATTATAAATGTGAATGTAAGTTTGTTTGTAATGCTTTCACGCCAAAACTACGCAACCCGATTATCATGAAACTTTGTACACATATTCTTAGAGATATTAAGACATAGTATATTTAGGACAGAATATTCATTTAATAAAACTCTTAAAAAAATATATTTTGTTTGTCAAAATAATTGAAAATCTAGCCCTCAAATTAACACATACGCACTACTATATATATGTTATAAAAATACCTGAATAAAAAAACAATATTTTATATAAAAAAATAAACGTAACGGGACTTTGAACTCATATCTCTTAGAAACCATCACAACTTAACCATTCGTTACGGTTATGCCGTGTTTAAACTTGAACTAAATTTATCATACTCGCAAAGTAACTACCATAAACATAAATTCTGCCAGCATTAATTACAAATATATTTAAAACGTTGGCGCTACTGACAGTTTTAACAGTCCAAGCAAAGGAAGTCGCGGGACGCAGCTAGTAACATATAATTACCCCTTTAAAAAGTAGCCAAAATCGAAAACGCTCATTAATTTACTTCACTGCAAATTTGAAATATATTCTAGTGACCCCGTTGACGCGTTAACAACGCGTTGCCTAGCAACGTATATGTCACTTTATATAAACATAGATGTCAAACTATGGTAGTGTGTGTAGCATTTATTTTATTAATTTAATATATTTTATGCATTATTTTTTAAAAGATATTATACTCTACACTCTTTCGCTATATAAATTATAGGTGTGCCAAGTTTCATACTCCTCCGTCTGAGTATTTTTTGTAAAAAGGGGTACAAAGTTTTTGCTTCATTCATATAGAGATGAGTAGATAGCAAAATACTAAACGTTCTATAACTTCTTAGTAACTTACTTGTTCTTTTAAGACCCCTCAGACCTTAGCAATGCGAACGCGACATAGAGGAAGTGCTCACTTAGGTCATTTGTTATGTCCTTGAACATTATTGCCATCATTTTATTATATCTTAGAGATTGCTTAAAAACCTCATTACTACTACTACTACTACTACTACTACTACTTATCAAATATTTTTAAAGTTACTTACAAGTGATAATTATATTAAACAAAATTTTACAATAATTATTTTTTCTTTTTTTCATATGTATAAATGCATTGCATTTTAAAGTGAACATGGCATGCAAAGATGGAGATTAATATAAATACATATTATATTTTTTACACAAATTGTAAACAAGAAACACACATGAATCATAATCATATAAATTAAAAAATATACATCGAAAAAAAAAAACAAAAAATCTGTCAAATTCATTTATTTAAAACTTGTAATAACTTATGAAATTATAAATGAAACTATTTTAATTGGATTAATCTCGAATATTTTAATATTTGAACATATATTTTAAAAAGTGGGAAAAGGAAAATAGTAAAAGAGAACGGAGTGTTTTAACACTAGGTTCTCAGGTTACATCTGCCTACCCTCCTATGTGCGGGATACAGCGTGAAGCAAATAAAACAAAATCCAGTACTTTGTCATTAGGTAAATCATTCTCATTTATAATGTATAAAAATTAAAGTACTACGCATAAAATTGAATTTTTAATTAGCTTAGTAATAAGTGAAAGCTATCATATCTATAATAAGGTATCGATAAAAAAAATGGCATAAATATAAAGAATAATAACAGCAACTTATCGTTAGAACGCCTAATTACACTTATAATTGTTTATTTAGTTAATTGTTTTATCGGTCATTCCAATAAATATATTTAAATTTGTATTTTTAGCATACAAAAATCAAAGAAACGTAATTAAGTTACGCATTTAGATACCATCGTGGCGCAGTGAAACAGCAGCTGACTGTAAACGCGATTGGTTGTGGGTTCGATTGTTGTTATTGCTCGAGGGAACGATTATATCTAACTTACTTCCTGTTCTCCACTCTGATAAGACAGAGCGCGGCGTTGAGTTCCGTCACTTAACACGCATTGTCTCTAATTCGGGCGTAAAGCAGTGAATGGTCTTAACACTAAGTTCACAATGCTATATGGAATAGAGCGCGAACCTGCTTCTTTTTATTTCACACATGCGCCGCCTAAATACTACTGATATATATTTACACATAAAAAAAATTACTATGTAACCATAAAATTACATAAAACTATATAAATCGTTATAAATTGTAAAAAATGTAAAAAACACCTTTGAAAAACATACATACAGACTGTTACTCTGGAGACGCTTAGTACAATACAATGATCTTTATCAATGATGTTCGGGTCAAGGTCAAGTAATAAAAAAATCCTACCTTCTTCAATAAGTAAATAATTTCGATAGTTTTAGATAGATTTGAGAGTAATTTTATATTTACATATATTATACTTATATATATTAATATTTTCATAATTTTTTTTTTTTAACAAAGCGGGACTCTCTTGGAACCATTCCAAGCGCTCTAGCCAATAAAACTATATTTTCGTCCTTTATCCTACGTATGTGATTAATACTTTAAAATATTAATAATATTCATACATTTTTTAAGTGAGGAACGGAGTGTCTTAAAACTAGGTTCTCAGGTTCCCTCTGCCTACCCTGCTATATGCGGGATACAGCGTGAAGTTAAAAAAATAATAAAAAAATATATATATACATATTTCATGTGTTTTATTATCATGAATTATTTTTTCCTAGAAAATTATTTGTTTTAAATACTACACCTGCCTACCATGCTAAGTGTGAAGATAAAAAAAAACAACTTCAAATCATTAACTTATGACATTTAAACTTAACAAAACACTTCTTGTCATACGGAAGTAATCATTATAATCATTACAGTAAGATTAACGTACATATAACATACCTCTTAATATAAGTATATAAACTTTTTTTAGCTTCACGCTATATCCCGCATATAGCAGGGTAGGCAGAGGGAACCAGAGAACCTAGTGTTAAGACACTCCGTTCCCCACTTTCCCCGAAATTGAGGCATTGCGTGCTGAGTGGCGGATCTCAACGCCGCGCTTTGTCTTGTTGCCAAACCCAGGAGATGAAAAAATCCATTTCCTGGAGTGGGAATCAAGCTCACAACCCGTCGCGTTTACAGTCGCAAACTAAATTTTAATAATAAATAAATAAATTTTTAACCTAGTAGATATTGCTATGTTTAAAATTTTACGTATGTAATGATTTAAAAAATTTTAAGTATGTAATGATTGTAATTATAACATTTTACCTTTTGTTATTTCTTGTATTCTTGTATATCAAATTATATTCAAGTACTATTATATTTGTAGCTTCGAAGCAGAGTAGTCTACAGTAAAGTACTTAGGGAGAATGTAGTGCCAGACACTCCGTTCTCCGCTTTCCGCCTGAGTTCGGGTTATTTCGTTTTAAGTGGGGACTTTAATGCCAGGCTTACTCTTACTAGAGCGAACAAATAAAAATAATTTGAATCATTTACCCGAGTGAGAATCGAACCTACGTCCCATCTCTTTTATGGTTGAACGCTATTCAACTGCGCCACGATGGCTAAATATTATTACAAAATAGGTATCAAATTTGATTGCCTTATAATTTTAGCTGTAACATTGCAAAAAAAGCGGAAGTTCAAATACCAGACGATATTATTTTTAGATAGAGTAAAAACGTCTTTTTGGTTATTTTTTGTAATCTACAAGAAGTTATGAAAAATGTCTATTTATATATACTCGTGTCCCCGTTGACGCGTTAACAACGCTTTGCCTAGCAACGTACGAGGTGTGTTCAAAAAGTAAGGTGACTTTGTATTTTTAAGAAA